>VXAD01010500.1:2104680-2209430 GCA_013399195.1 Dicrurus megarhynchus
AAAAAAAAAGGCCTGTCATGGGAAGTCCCAGAGCAGAACTAGTTTTGTGGGAGTTGCTTTTACGCTGCACGGCATTAACCTCCTTTCATGGGAACGCACAGAAGCAGGAACAGCACGGACACACGTCCACAAGCCAGAGCTGCTGCCTTCCTAGGGGCTCAGGACCAGTGAGCACAGAGACCAGGACAAAGCTGGAGACCTGTTCCAAATCCACAGCACCTCCTGGAAGGCTGGCAGTATCCCAGCTCAGGAATGGCACAGGCTCCCCAAGAGCCCCCACACAGACAGGGGAGACCTGGGCTGAGCAGCCGTAGCCATGAGGATTTAAGGACCTGAGAGATGCAGCAGGAGGGAGGGATGATAGCTGTTATTAGAAAAACTGAGGGTTAAAAAAAAGGCAGACAAGTCCTTTCATAAAGTCCATTTAACAATCAAAGCTTGAAGGAAGTATATAAAGTTCATCTTTCTCTTCCAACTATACCAACCAATCTAACACGAGTCATCACCTCCTCCTGCAAAATCTGCACCACTGAGACAGAAGAGCCGTAGAGCAAGATCCTTCCATACACTGGAATGGAAATCCAGTTCTTCCAAGGGTCTGCTCCCCAGCTTGTCCCAAGTGGGCCATTTTTATCCCCGTGGTCACAGCACACAGGCAGCTATTTGTCCTTGCTGCCCTATCAGCGTTACTGCAGTTAACACCCTGTGCTCCTTCCTTGTCCCATGTTTCATTCAGAAGCTTTGCCGCCTTGTCCCTTCCCGTTACGTGTGACTATTTTTTCCCTTTACTGCAGAATGCACTTTTCTTCCCAGAGGAAATTAGCAGGCATGGGGACAAAAACAGGAAGAAAGAAAACAACTTCCTGCTTGCTCCAAGACCCGGCTTGGAGACATCCCTGACCAGCACCGTGCACCCCACCACGAAGCCAACCTGCAAGAGAAGCAGCAGCCACAGAACTGAGTCGTGCACTACTAGAACGAGCACCAGACAAAACTCAGCTGTGCTGCCACTCACCCCTCCTGAGTTACACTGGAGAAAAACACAGGGCAAAATATCCACATGGGGCACTTTGGCACTACAGGGATGTGTGTGGCAGGATGGGGGGAAGGACAGGTTGCTCGCTGAGGAGCCCAAAAGGACTTGGCACTGAGGGTGCAATCCTGGAAAAGCTCTGGTCTTGCTCGCGTCAAGCTGCCGTGATCCCCTTGCTTCGTGCCAGCAGTGCACAGTGTGAGAACTCAGTTCAGGGACTCGATCCAGCAGGAAAACTAACCTTTACATGTAAAAAGCCATATATTTTCCACCAGATCATCTCCCCAAGTCGCTGCCAAACCACGGGTGCCAGCATCAGGGGAGGGACGGGTGGGAACGCGTGGAGATGGGGTGGACTCGGATCAGCTGAAACAAGCCGTGAACGCGCACCTCCACCTACAGCCGAAACCACCGAGCTCACCAAGCTCCCAACATCCAAACACGGGGGTCGGGGGCGGCACCTGCCTCCGGCGACGCTCTTACCCCGCGGGCCGCCGAGGGCCGCTCCCCGCCCGGCGGAGCGGCGCGGTCCCGGTACCTCAGCCGGGCAGGCAACGGCGCTCGCGGGATGCCCCTCCCGGCCAGCCCCACCTCGTCCCCCCGGCCCCGCACTCACCGTGCAGGCGGGCGAAGCGCAGCGGCCGCTCGGGTCGAGCCGCCCCCCAGTGCGGCTTAAGGGACCGGCGCCGCCGAGCTCGGCCCGCGGAGGGCGCGGAGACTCCTCCCCCGTGCCAGGGGCCGGCCGGGCGGGCACGCCATTCACAGCCTCGGCATGCAAATAGGAGCCGGGAGCCGAGCGGCGCTAGGCGCTGAGAGTCCCGGCGGGGAGCTGCCAGCGCCCGGGGCCGCGGGACGCCGCATCCCGCCGCGCCGCCCTGACTCACGGGGTAGGAATGCGCCGCGCCGGGCGGAAGCCACCGGCCCGCCCGCGGCCCCCGCAGCCTGCAGCCCCCGCCTTCCCCGCTGCCTCGGCGGTGGGCAGCGCCCTTTAGCCCCGCCGCTGGGCTGGGGTGGCGGGGTTGAGTGCCGGCTCCCGTCAGCACCGGCCCCGCGGGTGCTGGGAACGCTGCCGTGCCCGGGGGGAGCTGCGGCGATTCCCGTGCCGGGATTCCCCTTGGCTGGGCACCGCTGAGCGGCCAAGCCCTGGCTCCGCTGCCCACCAGGGGAGCCTTCGCCACTAAGCCTCACACACGCTGGGCTGCGATGCTCCCAGTCCCCTCACTCTTTCTTGCTGTTTCACTGTACTTTACCTTCACCTTGCCCCATTCCCCCACACTTAGTGCTGTGTTTCCCATCAAGTCTTCACACCTCCTCTTCCAGCCATGTGGTTAGCGTATCATCCCTCCTCTAAGCTGTTTCTTTCCTCCCAGCTGAAACATTTTCCCCTTCTGGAGGGCATCCTCCCACCTCGATTGCTCAGCCATCCTCGCCTTTGTCCTGCGATTGCTGCAGAAGATTTCTCCATCCGTCCTCCAAGGAGCATCAGTCAGCATGTATTGCTCACGCAGAGGTTTGCTGGAGCTCCAGCGAGGCCTGCAGGGTGCACATCCCTCTTGAGCAGGTCCCTAACCCACAGCTCCAGATGCTTTCAATGTTAGTAATAACTGGGGGGATGATGTTCCTTTACCATCTTACTGCATCTTCCCCGCCGACCTGCATGATCCAGTCAAGCTGAGCTCATCGGTACCGCACCCAGCCCTGCGCGTGCCCACGGCAGCCACACGTCGAAGGCAGCCCCCAGAGAGCCCTGCTAACAATATCATGTCTCGTTAGCTAATGAGCAAACACAGAACAGCCCCAGCTAGTCCTGGCTGAGGTGGAGACCAAATCGCACGCAGAACCCTGACTGTCCGCAAAGCTTAACAGGCACAAATTGTTTTCAGATGTTTCTACCACATAAACAAGGAAAAGAAGCATCCAGTAATGCACTCGCAGGGCCCTTCAGCATCTCCCAGGAGGAACGCTCTGGAGCTGGAGTGGGAATCTGACCCACCCCTGCTCATTCTTTGCCTCCTGCCAATAGTATGTGCATTTTGCAAGAAAAGCAAAGCTCTGTCACTGAAACGTGACTTCTTGCTCCTGCAGAACACTCTTGCAGACAGCGCTGCTAACCCTATCCCACAAACTCTAGTTCCCGAGTGCTTCCCTGCCCAGCTCCTAGACTCTGGATTCTTTTACTCAAGCTGCAGGAATCTGCAGAGCTGGATAAACTCTACCCTGTTGGTAAAGAATACACCTACCGTGCTGCCATCACCAGCCAGGGTGTTTCTCCTTCAGTGCGCTGAGTCCTCCTAGCCTAAAATAGATGGAATAAGGTGGCTTAAGGCCAGGTTCTAACTGCTCAAGCATGAGATGGTGAATGGCAGCAGTTCAGTGTGGAGGACCCACCATTCCTGGCTTGGAGCAGGTCATCCAGCCCAAAAACCTTGTTTGTTTTCTCCATCTTCAGGGAATACTTCTATTTGAAATCTGGCCTCTGAGGACCAGCTGAAGGAGAGCTCTTTCCTGGTGCTTGTTATGTTTAAGGTGAACGTGTGATTACATGAATTTGCTTCATTCCTCTCTGCTGGAAACTGGAGTCTCCTACCTTCTTGAAACCCATGAGAAGCTGTGATCTTGCCACAAGACATGGTTAAAGACCCAATGATATAGATATCCATCAGCATGTGAATGCAGCACTTTCACTGCTGCAGTTTGCTAAAACTGCTTCAAGGCCTGGTGCGCCACACACCTGCGTGCTTCCAGCCAGGCACTGCTGGGTCTGCACCAGCCAGGAGTGGTGCAGAGTGGCCCTCAGCTCCTGGACAGAATTGTTCAACACCTCATCTCCAGCTGCGTCCCCTCCTGCATGCACATTTTGCATGCAACGCTCCTTGGAGCACTGATCCTGTGTTAAATTGAGGCTCCACTGAATATGGATTATAATCCAAGCAGGGAAGTGGTGGTGTTACAACCTGTGTGCCTTGCCTGACAGTTTTGTGAGGACAGCTGGGACACACCAGGAGCACAGAGGTCTGTTTTTATCAGGATCGCCGTTTCCCTAGACAGATGATTTGATTCTGACCTGCTTAATTCAGTGTTTAGGCCAAGAAAGCATCCCAGCACCTGGCAAGCACAGCAGAGAGCATCAGATTGCATCCTTGACCGGGAAAAACAGAGCTCCCCTTGCCCTCTGGAAATACACGGGCTTTGCAGTGCCTCCTGTGCTGACATGAAGCAGCAGAACAGCCCTGGCAGCTGTCCTAGCAAACAGGGAAGAGGTCCAGAAAGGCCTGGGATTTCTTCTGGGGAGGATTAATAACATAGAAACCCAAGCGAAGTCCCACAGAGTTTCAAACACAGGTGGCCTGGCCAGGAGCCAGTGAGGGAACTGCCAGGAGGGAAAGGACAGGGATTCCCTTTGGGGAATGCCTTTCCAGGGCGGATGGCTGGACCTGCAGCCCCTTGTTGGGGAGCAAACCAGGTTCCTGGGTACCAGCAGCTGATCAGGTTTTCATCCCCAGCTGCACATGTGTGTGTGGGATCCTGTGGATAGGAGAAGTGGGGATGGTACAACGGGATCTGTTCAGCAGAGCTGCTACAGAAATATCTCCCCCTCTTCCTCGCTACCCTGCAGCTCCTGGTGTGCAGCTGGCATCCAGCTCTCTGCCCCAGGGAGAGCAGTGAGGGCTGCTCTGAGCACCCAGCCTCAGCAGCTATCTCACGCACCATGGGAGTGTTGGTGCAAAATGCTTGGAGTGCAGGTGCCCCCAGAGTGGATGCCACGCTGGGAATGGTGCTGCTGACCTGCAAAGAAAATATTGACATTTTTTGGAGTGCAAATGAAATACCATTCACCTTCCAAAAAAAACCCAAAAAACCAAACTTCTGTTAACAAGCAGCTATGTCGCAACTGCAGTTTCCTATAATCCACTCAATTTACATGAAGTTCAAAAATCTAAAACTGGGTGGAAGGTCTTTTGAAGCCTCTGTCACCCTCAGGCAGCAGCAGACAGCGCAGACATTATTGTGTGGGATCACGCCCGTGGCAAGGAGGGACACACAGGTGACTTTGGCCTGGCAGTTCCATGTACCAGGTGCTGGATGTGCCATGGGCTGAGCTGGCAGCAGGCCTGCAGGGGCTGGGGGTTTAAGCCCATGGAAGAGGTTCAAAATTAAAGCCAAGCCCCACCATCCTTGACTGTAGCTTATTCAGCCCAAATCAGGACAGATAATTCCTTTCACAGACATCATCAACAAGTCCACCTGGGGCAGGAGACAAGCAGAGAGAGGAGCCAAATTGTTGATCTGGGAAGACGGTGGTATCCCAGACCACTCACAGCCACAGGAGCTGCTGCCCAGCAGAGCACAAGGAAATCACATCAAAACTCAAGCCCTTCATTTTCTGCCCAGATTAATTGCAATTGATCATTCCTGGCTCTAGCCACAGGGAATGTGTGCGCTTGCAGTGCCAGGAGGAGGGGAGGAGTGGAAATGAGATACAACTAGGATTTCATGGCTAGCCCTTACAGAAATATTTATTTTCAGTTGTATTTCACCCAGAAAATCCACTCAGATCAAAATGGCAATTTTCATTTTGGTCAACTCATTGGGGGAATTGGCCAAAAAAAAGGAAAAAAAAAGGAAAAGAGCATGTGTAAAGCAAGCTATGATTTCCAAGATATTTAGGAAATGTCACTTAGCAAAACAGCTTTCTTCTCCCCAGTTTACTTCAACACAAAAAGGCGCTTTTAACATACATATATGTGTTTCATATGGAAGGAATAAAAATGTCGTGGAAGAAGTAAGATAAAACTCACAAAATATCTCTTATGTAGCCTGAAAGACTCTTACCATTTTCCAATCCACTCTTGGCAAGAGATGAAATAATATTGCTCCAGAATTTCAAAACTGGGCAGATTTATTTCTGAGAGGCACACAAGGACTCTTATAAAGCACTCAAATAGGGAGAGCAGTGGCCAAGGGTGTGATCAAACCTTCACTGTTGGAATGCAGGCCTGGAAGAGCCTGAATTCAAATTGCACAAATTACCTTTTAGTTGTTGATCTGTAATTCTGGGGTGCCTGGGTTTTGAGCAGGGACTTTCATTTAAATGTCCCGTTCTCCTAACAGGGGAGGAGTGCCAGAAAGAAAAAATGAGCCCCAAGGAATGTGAGCCGGATGTCACGGTGGCATTTGGGGTCTTTCTTTGTGTCCCCCCCAGGGCTGGGTATCAGCCACGGGTGTCACACTTGATTCCAGTGCTAAGAGCCACTCCTGTTGATGAAGAAGAGGAGCACGAGAGGTAGGAACATGCACGTCAGCCTGCAGATGCCAAAGAATCCCCAAAAGCACCGTGAGAGATTGTCAGGTGGAGCAGCAAGGTTTGGTAGCCCGCAGCCAGTAAGTGCATCCTCCAGGGTAGCCCAGGTGGCTTCTAACCTGCTGCAGGGGACAAGCCTTGAAGGAGAACATTCAAAATTGGCAATAAGGAGTGATCCAGTTCAGACAGAAGAACATTGCAGAAAGGACTCAACCTTGGTATTAGTCACAGTGAAGCTCACCGTCTCCTAAATTCCTGTATTAACTAAAAGGGAATTGAATTGGAAAAAAAAAAACAAAAAAAAAAAAAAAAACCAAACAAACAAAAAAAAAAACCAACAAAACAAAAAAAAAACCCCAAACAAACAAACAAAAAAAACCCCACCAACCAAAAATTTCCAGTTCAGTTACTCATAAATGAACTCAAGGAGTTCATAAATGAGCTGAGGAATTTTGGTTTATCTGTCAGCAATAAGCTATATTTTTGAAGAAAGAGCAGAGATATGATATCTTGATGTAAAAATGTGAACTCAGTAACTGGAGAAAAAATAATTCCATTACTGACAACAAGCTTGTAAAGAACTTGCTCAGCTAAAATAACAGGGCTTTGTGTAAATCCAGCAAATCTTTACACAAATCTTTAAGAATAGTTTTGGCATAGGCAAGTAACAAAGTAAGAAGCTGATATTTCAAAGTAAAATCAACTCTCTCTGAGTCAGTAACAGAGATCCTATCTCCAGCAAGAACTAATTTAACCATGTTACCTTGCAGTTAGTTAGACTTAAGGAACAATAATGTTTAGTCTGAAAACTATTCCAAACAATCTAATTTCATGGGTTCTGATCTAGAATTTGTCAATCCCGCTGTGCTGCCAGGAAATGGCTCCTCTTCCCAGTCTGTCACTGCTTTGCTGGTTTGTTCCTTCTCCACTATTCCTGGTTTTTCAGGTTGAATCAGGAATCATGGAAGAGGACAGTGTTACCAACTTCCAAAGGTTTTATGAGCTCTGTCTCTGGCATGTCTGGAGTGGCCTTGCCGTTGGATTTCGAAGCCTCCAAGGACAGAGTTGCCACCACTGTCTGGGTCCTGGGTCCTGTCCCAGGGCTGGGCCACTCTCACAGGGACGGATCCCATCCCAATGTGCAGCTGCTTCCCCAGTCACTCCTGTAGCCTCCTGCCCTTGAAGGGCCCTTGGGTTTCAATCCCCTTCACCTCATCCTGCAGGGAGAGCAAAGCTGCCTTCTCAGCTCTCCTCCCCAGTGACCCCAGTGGCCCTTCCCCGGACTCTCCAGTTCCCCTGCCTCTCCCCTGTACAGAGGATCCGACGCGGGATGCCGTGGTGTGCACTGAAACACTGGTGCTATGCAAACAGGAACAGAAGGATTATTTGTTCTTTAACCCCATCAGCAGTGAGCCTAAAAACATCTGTCAAACACGCTGAGCTGTAAAGGCTCCCTGTTTCCCAGCAGAACTTTCGGTGCAGGAACTAAGGAAGCTGTAGCTGACCTTAGATGAGGAAGCCTTGGTGGAGCTGTCTCTGCCTTTCCAGACCTTCTGCAGGACATGGCAGAAAGAGGAAGCTGCCAGCAGAGTTTTTAACAAATACTCTGAATTATGATTGTCATAAGATGCCGAACAAGGGGAAGGCAAGAAAGGAATGAAAGCCCAGAAAAAAGCAACTGTTAATCTTGACTCCCACCCAAGCCTACTGCATGTATTACATTTCATTACAAACATTTCTTACGAAAAGTCCACACGTGGATCAAATGATCCCAGTGGAGTGATATGCTTCAGCACTAGCCAACCTCCTAATATCTGTCTTGCTTGGTTTTCCTTTTTCCTGGCACATGAAGCATTTTGAAATCATCTGGAGCTTCCTACGGCTTCAGGACTTATGAGGTCCCAAAGCCAGTCATTCAGAAGACTCCTAAGTCACCCTTTGGAAAATTTTTGGGTGTATGTGGGACCAAGCTTTTCTCTTGGAGCCTCGGCTAAGGCAGACTGGCTGTCCCAGAGACCTGTTCCCTCTGTCACTGGATGTGACAATTGCACCAGTGAATATGGTCAAAGCTTCAGCTAGGCAGAAAGAAGGCAGGCAGCCAGCATCCCGAAGGGTTTGATAAAACAGAGTGTGTCTTCATTCCAAATTACGACAGAGCCCCTGGATTTCAAGTTGCTCACAAAGGAAAGATCTGTATGAAATATCTAAGCCTTTCCAAAAAAAAAAAAAAAACAAATCCCGCAAATGCTTGGACATGGTCCATTTTTTCATGTAATATACAGAAACTTCTCAAAAGCTGGGTGGGGAATTGTTTCAGAAAAGGGCAAAACCTTCCAAACTGCTTGCTTCCAAAAGCCCTCTGAGCCCTGTGGAAGAGGTGGACAGATATTTTGCTGGAGTCCCAGTGGAATCACCTCAGGGTGCACACGATCAGCCAGGAAAGGGCAGATCTGGAGTCTGGCTGCCCCAGTCCAATTTCTTCCCAGCCAGACTGCAGCAGGAGGGACCAGCACGTCATCATTGGGCTCTGCAGCTTCCCTGGAGTGGGGTCTCTCCTGTGCTCTGACATCGACGGTTTGGATCACAGCCTTCAGTGCCAGAAAGAGAAAGAAGCTGCTCACTGTCTCAGTCCTATTCTCCCCTGAATAAAGCCTTGCAGGAAAGGGAAGGGATCATTTCATTTCTTAAAGGGCAGCTGAATCCCCTCTAAATGGCCACATTCTTGTCCCTTTTGCAGAGTACGGCTGGTGCCAAACTTGGTCACAAAGGCGTATTCACGGCTTTTTCCTTCCTACACATTCAGGAGTTGAAAGCCAGTTTGGTACAAACTCCCCAAAATGACTTATTCAGCAGCTGCTTGCCAGCTTCCTGTTTGCAGAGTGGGGGGGCTGGAGCAGGGGCACGAGCCCCGACACCAGGCACGCTGCCGTGGGGACCCTGTGCCTCTGGTGCTCCCTGAGGCTGGCAGAGCATCAGCCACTGCTGACCGGGCTCGGTTTGGGCAGAGACCCCATCGCCAGACTGGCCTTTTCACCTCTGCTCTTGGTTTCACCACCAAATTTGCTTTTTCTTGAGGTCACTGGTCCCTGGGATATGTTCCAGCTGTAATGAAGATCTTTTCCCTAGTAAATAATTCGTCCTCTCACCAAGGGAATGGAGCAAATGCTCAGCCTCAAGCTACTGAGCACTGAGGGCAGCCAGCTCCTACCCTTGCCAACAGCCATGGAAGTGATTATCCTCCCTGAGATCAAGAGATTCAATGTCTTGTCTAAAAACCTACAGAAAGACATTGAGGGAACAGGGACAAAGCTGTCCTTCAGCTCATAGGTTCATTTATAGCAGGAAAATCAGAAAAAATGGACAAACCTTGCTCACCACAATGCCAACTTCATATTAGCAGTCACAGATCCTTCCTCGTAGCCTCTCAGCCCCATCATGCTTTGGAAAAGTGTAGGAAAGGCTAGGACACAGAATTGTTCAGATGCTTTTTATCTGGGAGCTGAGCTCCCAGGAGTGATTTGGGGTGGCAGGGTGTCTCTGCTGGGCACACCATGGGTTTGCCAAGGAGAAGGAAGCCCTGGGTCTGTGCAAGCTCACGGAAAAAAGGATGTCTGCTGTGAACGGGTCAGTGGTGACTCCTGGTTGCAGGGGGAGGTGGTCAGGATGTTTTCTCAAGGCTGGCTTTGGTTCTGTGGTTTTTCCACCATCTGTGACTGCCAGCAGTATGCTTTCCCTTCTCAGCCTCCTACATGGCCTTTTGCTGGAAAACGCCCGTGTAGTGTCTGCAATCCCTGCAGCCACGCTCGCTGCTCAGCTCCCGGGAAGGAACCGCAACCTTCTTCATGTCCATGACATCTCCAGTAAAACAACTTGCCTCTTGCAAGAGACAGCCTTCCCAAGAGCAGGCCACAGCCCACGGGGAAGAATCACTGTGCTGGTGGACAGTCATATTTCTTCCACAGCACCACCATCACTCCAACTCATGCATTGTAACTGAGCAAGCTGGGTCCTCGTGCCCTTTCCCAGCAGGCTGGTGGTACGAGCCAGCAGGATTTCACTCCAGTGGCCCCACGCTCTTTCACAGGAGCACACGCCACATTGGTAGCCAGGTAAGGGTTAGGCTCTGCTCCCAGGCAACCAGCAACAGGATGGGAGGACACAGCCTGAAGTGGCACTAGGGGAGGTTTAGGTTGGACAGTAGAAGGAATTTCTTCACAGAAAAGATGATTAGACATTGCAATGGACTGCTCAGGTGGGTGGTGGAGTCACCATCCCTGGAGGTGTTTAAGGAAAGACTGGATGTGGCACTTGGTGCTCTGGGCTGGGTGACAAGGTGATATTTGGTCAGAGGTTGGACTCAGTGATCTCAGAGGTCTTTTCCAACCTAATTGATTCTGTGGTAGGCTCAGGCTGTCTCAGCTGGAGCTATTTAATCAGCAATGTGCTGATAAGCTGACCACCAAAGCTGCCCACTGACGATCATTAGCGGCAGGTCGGTGGTAAATGAGCTCAGATGTGGTTTCCTGGCAGCAAGGGAACCCTTTCTGCTCACTGAGAGTTTGTTCTTTCAGCAGTGGCTATTTGTACATGCCAGCATTGTTCACACCTGACCCTGGCTGCAGACCGTAAACATTGCCCTGCTGCAGCAGTGACAGTGGCAGAGGAGCCTGGGGCTGCTCACACAGGGCTCCTGTGCCAGTCACAGGAGTGGGACAGGCACCCGGCCACACAGCTGCATCCCACTCTGCCACGGTGTGCTCCTGAGACGAGGGGCAGAAATGCCCCTGGCAGGAGCAGCAAGTACTGCTGAGGGTGGATTAGGTCAGGAATGTGGAAGGATTTGACAGCTCAGACACCAGAGATGAGGACAGGGGTGCTGCAGGCAGAGAGCCAAGGCATGTTGGTACTCACATCTCCTGGATCAGGCCTCCTGCCTCGGCAGAGAGGAGCCACTCCAGCCTCATTAGTTTGGAAAGTGTGCATCCCTCCTTTCTGGAAATGGGCCTATCCCCCACCATCATCCTTTCCGTGTGGTTGCCATGGAGAGAACAAATGTTTTTGTGCCTTTTCTGATTTAAGTTTGGATCTAGCTGCAAGTGGAATTGATTAGCAAAGGTGAGTTGATATATTGCTCAGCAGATCCAAGGGTAATGCTCCAAATCCCAGGTCTGCACACATCTTTTGGGCTCATGGCATCAGCCCCATTGGCATTCCAACAGTAGCAAGGCTGGGACATGTGGGAGGGATCCCAGGCTACTGGGACAGAGCTCCTTGATGGGACACATCTCCAGCATAAGCTCTTCAGCCTTGGTGCTGAGCTGAGATTCACCTTCAGCATCTTAAGCACTGATCTTGTATAAACCACTGGCTGATATACACACTGTGCTGTGCACAGGGGCTGCTGGTTCTTATTCCAAATGGACAGTTCCAAGGAAAAATCAGCGATCCCCAGAAGGATCAAAACCAAACACTTAAAGAAACTCTTCCAGGAGAAGCATTTGAAAGACAGGGGAGTGCCAGCACAGCACTCTGCACATGTCAGGGACCAGGGAAGATGAAGAGACCACGGCATTCAGTTCTGCTGACTCAGTCAGCCCTCACCAAGTCTAATATAATTTTGTTGCACATCATCACCCCCAAAAAGCCTCAGTAGGTGAGTGGTGTTGCAAGTGAGGCCAGTTTTTCACGGTATGTGCTGTATTCTTACAGCTACTGATTCAGCTAAAAGCATGTTCCTCCCTGGGGCTGGGCAATTACAAATTTAGAAGCTCTAGTTCTAGGTCCATAAATATCTTTGTGGTAACCTTTCTCATTGCATCTGGGAAGAGCCCAAACAGGAAATCTCAGGTAGAAATGGGAAATGAAACCTCATAATTTGAGTCATCAATCATATGGTAAAGTTTGGAGAGGAGTTAGCCTGAGTACAAAGGAGCTTGTCCCTGGCAGGGCTTCTAGAAATAGAAGCAGCAATTTCTTCTAGTTTCCTGGAAATCTCGTATCTGAACTTGCTCTTAATTTTCCTGCTGGAAAAGGACTGAAATCTGACCTACTTTTGAGCAAAAGATCCATTGGGATCAGAGTCCCAAAATATGCCTGGGCATAGATGCTTCCTTGGTGCCCACTGAGGCTGGTTGTTTGGTGCAATGAGATAATGCTTCTCTGCAAGGATTTCAAACAAAGAGATTCTGTAATCAAGGCTTCAAATAAAATTATCTGCCTTGTTGTTCACAGCTAAAGAGTCCATCTTAATATTGAAAGGCAGTTGTGTTTTCTGTCTTGAGCTTGAGTTTTGTCATAAATTAAAAAAAAAAAGCCTGACCCTGGTAACCAAACCACTGAGGAGCCACTGCTCAAAGTGAAGTCAGACTCTGAAATCAGCCCTCACAAACAGTTGGTTTTGTGGCCTTTTGAAAATAACTCTTTTCAGATGTGCAATTGGGAATTTGCCAGGCCACTCCAGATATTTCCCCAGAGGTCCAGATGGTACAAAAAGACATGGAAAATAAGATATGTCATTCTTAAAAAAGATTAGTGACACTCTGCCTTGCTGTAAAGTGCTCTCATTGTATCAGTGTGGGTTTGGGGTGTGTGACCCGAAGCACTGCAGCCCTTTGCAAAGAGAGGGTGTTGTGAGGGACTCGTGCAGGGTTCCATGAATACAGCCCAAGCAGCCCAGTCTCACTGGAGGAGATGAGAAGCATCTTCCACACCAGCACAGTGATATTTTTTTTAGCTGTAACACTCAAAACACTGCTAGAATGAAAATCCAATCAGCCTCGGAGCACACAGTGAGCCCCTGCCTCAGCCTTTCAGGGTGATCCTGAGAGCTTCTCTGGAACAAAATGCTTGAAATCTGCTGTTCTCTTTGGGTGAGAAATTCCAAAGAAGGGGGTTTGGAAAAAGTTGCCATTCCACTTCACAATGAGGACCAGATTTTCAAGAGTTCCTACTGAAAGAATATTCCAACACATTTGGAAACTAATTTTGGAAAACAGAAATATTTCCATCCGTTTGGGGGAGGGAGGCACTATGTGTCCCACATAGAGCACAATCCCCAGCACAACTCTGAGCCCCAGGGTGTCACTCTGGAGGACAGTGGCCAGCTGAGGACACTTCTCAGTGCCCTGGGAAGCACAGGGAGGAGATGTCCAAACAACTTCCCAGTAACTTGGTAGCATCTGCCTCGCATTTTTGTTTGTGTATCTGGTTTCAGTCTTGAACAAAAAAATGAAACAAGACCGAGCCCTGGAGAGCATTTGCTCAGTGTGTCTGGGCAAAGCCATGGTAAGCCCAACTTGGCAGGCTCTGAGAGGGAAAGCTAAGCCACTCCCCAGCCTCCCCATCCTCTCCAACAGAATGTCCCCAGAGCCCCTAAGGACATGGACGTGGAATTTAGCAGGACTTCAGGAGCCACCTGTGGATCAGGGGGCTGCCCAGCAGAGCCAGCAGCCCATCCAGACCTCTTAGACTTCATCACCTGCATCAGAGCTCCCCAGAGCACAGTTCATGACTGCTCTTTGGGAATCATGGGAGGATCTGGAGCATTCTCCAGCTGCCAGAGCAGCAGAGCTGAGGGCCTGACTCATCTCCCTCTGTGGGATGGAGCTGGGATGGAGCTGGGGTGGTGGGCAGCCTAAAGGCCGCTGCTAGCCCTCAGCCCTCGTGCCCCACTGCAGACACAGGAATGTTTCATGGGATAATGATAGCCCAGTGGAATCTGACTGCCTGCCGGACCACTGCATGCTGCTGCTTGCAAAATACTATTTCTGGCACCATCAGCATCCCAAACCCCAGACCATAACGCTGCAGCCACAGTCTGCCCAATTCCCAGAAATTCCAGCAATGGATGAGGCAGGGGATTTTTCTCACACACCCACACAGGAACTTAGGAAACGAAAAGCTAAATGCAAATGCAGAAGGTGTTGGTGATGGTCACCTAAGTCCTACCCAAGCATCCAGCCTGGAGAAGCTGCTGTCTCCTGGGATATGAAATGCTCCCAGGCTTTTCTCAGGAATTTTCTCCTGGGGTCTCTGATTGCAGCCTCTCCTCATCCAGGTTGATCCCCTGTCACTGACTGAAATGTACCTGCCATGTTGTGAGGAGAACAACTCATTGTGCAATTGAAGAATCTGAGTTTCTCCAGGGATTATTCTAATTAGACACCAGCTATTTTTACCCCATATCGTATGTTGGAAATACGACTTTAAAACCACACTGGAGCAGCCAAGTTAAATACTGTAATTACCCCGAAAATAGGGTTAGCGACTTTAATGGCTAACAACAACATTTCCAGCAATAACTCCGAAGCAGAGGGAATAACTGCCATGCTTCTTGGCACAAGTTGGACTCTGGGAGAGTCAGGGATCAACCTGCAATCCTTGACAGGAGCTCACGGCTATTCAAGTCCATCAGCAGAAGCTCTCTCATAACCACTGCAAATGATGGGTGGCTGAAGTGGCTCAGATAAACAGTGTCAAATCCTAGAAACAAATTACATTTACAACAGCTTCTGTATTCATGAATATCACTACAGCAGGTCTCATAAATTTTCCAGCAAACCAGTGATTATGGCTAATGGGAAAGACGCCAGTGGCTTAGTGCCCAGAGCAGCTTGGGAATCCTGGGCTCCCTCACAACTCACGCTGGGACCAGAGCAGGAAGGAGCATCACCGAGTCCTGCCTGCCCACAATCCCACAGTGCCGTGGTGCTGGGCAGCTCAGCAAGCCTGGGAAAGCCATGGGCCTGCAACCATCCACCATCACGGGGCTTCATCCTGGTTTACTTTTCCTAGGCCATGTAGAGGGCTCCTGTACCAGGACCCTGCTGCCTAAGCTACATCCTCATGCTCAGAAACACGTTTGGCAAAAAAATCCCTTCTTCTTCCCAAAATATCACACATGCTCTACAGCGGGCTAGTCTAGCAAATCTCCAGTTACGTGGGCACAGGTTTGGAAGGGCTGGGGTTAAACTTAGCTCCAAATGTACACAGAGTTTGCATCTTATTTTACAGCTGCAGGACACCTGCTCAGTTTAAGTCTCAAAGCCCTTTCGCTGCCCTGCACCCTGTCCCTTTTCGGGGGGTGGGGCTGGTGGTCCCCAGGGGGCACAGAGATGCCCTGTCTCTGCAGCCAGCTGAGTAATGGCACCACACCAGCTGAAGGTCTGTGTCCACTTTGGGATGTTGGATGAATTTTCCAGACAGATCATCAGGTATGTGCCCATTCTGCTTCCCCAGGGCCACCCAGGACATCTCCCTGGCACTGGAGATAAATCGTACCCGGGTTTCCAGAGCTGCTTAGGCAGAGAGGCTCCTTGAGAAAGCCCCTGGGATGCTCAGCTGCAAAAGCCCACAGCAGACAGCTTCCAGGAGCCAATGCATTTCACCAGGGTTAAACTTGTTTCACCTTGAGCACAGCTCTACACAGAAAACTGGGAATTGAAAGAATATATTGTCCAGACAAGTGGCCCTCACTTGTACAAGGTAACATCCTCCTGTGCTGCCCATTTTCCAAACACCTTAGAAAACACATGCTGGCTAATGCAAGAGCACCCCTGGAAAGCCCCCAGCCCCGGCCTGCTGTGTGCACAGCTCATAGTGGGTCTCACACATAAGGGATTTTCCTGAACACATCACAGTGTGGATGGACCAAGCAATTTTGACAGCACTGGGATGGATAAAGACAAAGTTTGGAGCTTTGGGGTTGGTTTTTTTTGTTTTGTTTTGCTCAGTTTTCTGTGGTCTGAAATGCCACTTTAGCACCTGCCTTGAGCTTTGGAAAGACTCATCCCACAAACACCAGCTGGGTAAAATGTTGCTCAGTATGTTGCTTTAATCCCCCAGGATTTTGGTTACTGTAGCCCACTATGCCAGTGGCTCATTTGTTTCTCATAGTGGAATATCTCCACATCCCAGGTTTGTGGCTGCAATCTACATCATTGGTTCCACCCCTCTCTGCTGGCGTCCTCCTCTTTCCCCACAGCACTGAAATTCCCTTGACCTTCCTCCCTGCAGCCCCTAAAACAGTTTAACTTCTTTCCATTTTTAGAGGCCAGTCAGGCTCAAAATCCATTGTGGATTCCAGCAGCAGAGACCTAGGTGGCAAAGTAAGAGGACGAAGGGAGCCCCTGGGAACACTTCACTTTGCCGTGGGCAGGAGACTATGGGAGCGGGCTGGCATGGGAGCTCAGCTTCTCTTGTTCCCAACCACACTGAATTATTATCCCAAAATAGTGGGATCAGCCACGTGGATGGACTTCTCTTGGGAAAAGGCAGACAAACAGCACGCTGTAGGGTGACAGGGCAGGATAGAAGAGTTACTCACAGAAGCATTTCCTTTCTCATGATCACTCCGTTTATCTCTGATTAGAACAGGGTTTTTTTAAACTTCAATCAGTCAGCCTGGGAAAATAGGATGGCAGTTCCTCTAACTGTCCGGCAAACTGCTTGTGAAAAGCATTTGTGAGAGCTCAGCTAATCCACAGAAATTGCTCCAGACAGGCAGCACTGCCTCCAAAAATGTGTTATACAACATGTAACTTCTAAACCTCTTACTCAAAAAAACCTAAACTCAATTCCAATAGGAGCTGGCTTGTAATGAATTTGGTGTTGATGCCAGTGTGAGGTGTGCAAATAGCGTGTGTCAATAACACCTCAGCTATTTGGCTGTAGTCACTGCAGCAAATACATCAAGCTATTGTGCTTCCCTTACAAACCTGTCATCACACGCACCACCCCAGCTGCCAAAGCCTCTGCCTTTTTTTTTCTCCCCAGATGTTTCAATCTCCAGTTTGAAGCTGACATCTGGAGAAGTGATGTTGTAGAAATGCTACACATCAGCAGGCCAAATATGGGACATGCTATGGAAATGAAAATGTAGTGACAGAACAAAATTAATGGGCATCCAGATGCAAGTCAATAAGTGATATAGTGCCTGTCAGGAGTTTCCTAATGGAAAAACAGGCAAGAAACCTTGTTGTACTGAAAGGCCCCCCAGGAGGGATGTGACATCTGGCCAGTCACAGTTTCTGGAAAAAAGGCACACTCTGCAATCTGAGTCCCCCAAATCTCTTGACATTCCCAGTGCCCCTCTCTGCTCCTCACTCCCACATGCTTGTTAAGCCACCCTGGTCCTCTCCCATCTTTTCATCCTTTGCAGCCATTTCTGCCAAGACAAAAGGACATCTGAAATACCTCCTCCACGGTGTTTTGGGGCCTTAGCTATCTCAGGAGTTGAGACTGCAAGCAGGGGACATGGTTTACCATCCAGAAAGGTGGAGAGGAAAGTGAAACAAATAGGCAGTTTTAATTTTTCTTTTTTCCTCTGTAGACAGACTGAGGAATTCTCCAGCAGTTCAGACCAAAAAAGAAAACCCCAAACCCCAACTCTGGTCATCTTATTTACACAAGGAGGAATGCAGGAATTCTGACTTACTCCAAAGTCTCTTTGGTTACCCTGTATCACTACAAATTTGTTAAGAGTAGAACTAACCCACAATCCCACTAAAGACACAACTGCAAGTTTTAATTCAAATAGCTACTGCAGCCCATAAATGTAGCAAAACACAGCTCCTGCTGCATTTTCAGAAACACATCAGCAGAGAGAAAACAGGTAAGTAAGAAAAAGCCATGAGCCAGGCAAATGTTATAAATTTTCAGGAAGCAGGAAGAAATAAATTGGGAGTTTAGTTCTTCTGAAAGTAATTCCTATTTTTTCAGTGAATATTTATATTGGCTCTGTGTTCCTATCTTTCCAGTCAAAATTCTGTTTCTCACCACGTGATGATGTCTTTTAACATGAGGCCAAAAGGGATTCATATTCCAACTAAAGCAACACGGATGTGCATGTTGTACACACATGATTTGCCTTCAGTGAGGCTGCCCAGAGAAAGGCAAGAAAGTTTCAGATCATTGCAAGCAGGATGTGGTGTCGATCTCAACCAGCTACTAGACTAGAAAGGGAAACCAAGCTCTGATGGGCAGCAATCCGCAGGAGGGAAAAGGGATTCCTGCTTGGAAAGAGAGCACAGTTTACATCCCTTATGGGAATTTACATATTCTGCTATGGGAATAAAACCTGCTTCTGATGCCAGTTCTTACATTTCCTCTTTGGCCACCCATGACAGTGGAAGGACAAGCAGATGGGGCAGAAGCAGATTCCGCAGCGCTGGTTATATCGGCTGCTTCATGTGTGTCAAGGCCTTTGGTTAGGGTAGATACACCCCAGGGAATTGCTGATTTCAGTATAATCACTCCAAACTGCACAGGAATGCCAGGAGAGGCTGCCTTAGCCATAGCATTGGCAGAGAAGGTGTCTTAGATTTAATCTTGGTAACCTAGACAAGGTCATCTGAAAGTTGGTGGCAGAGAGGCTTGGAGGTCCCGGAAGAGCTGGAGCCCAGTCACCATCTTTGCCCAATTTCAGGAGCCATTGCTCAGCAGAGATAATTCCTTAGGCACTTGATTTACCTCCAAAGTCTGCTAAAAACCACTTACACAGAGATCAGACTTATACTACCAAGAAGCATTCCTGGTTACTTTGGAGGAATTATTACCTCAAAGAGAGTAAGATCCCTTAGCAAAGGGACTAATTTTTCACTATCAATTACATTTATACTGGGGATTTCCCAGCATAGTTTTTTTGGTAAGGATATGATCTTTTCTTTCTTTTATTTTTTAATTTATTTTTTACATTCCTAAAGTAAAAGGAAAACACAGCTTTGCTGTGTTGCAAAGCTTCAACACAGACCTGTTTTGACTGAAGCAGCGGGTGAGGATGGAGATGTTAAAAATGAGTGAGCACTGCAGAAAGCATAAGTGATTTACATGCAAAAGCAAACTTTACCTATATTGTATTTATGTCCCCAGACCGTTTCTTTTTTCCCTGGGAATATGTGAGTTCCCATCTCTTCAAAAGGAGGAGTTTGTTTTCAGTGGCAGTTCTTGGAACTGGAACCCTAAGTCTGATGCCAACTGAAAAATTGATATGCAGAGGATGCACCCTGCTGCTTCCCAGTTACTTGAATTCTTACCCTGGAGCTCTGGCTGCCTGTGCTTTTCTGGGAAACAAATAATCACATGAAACCTAAGGGATTTGTTTGAAGACAGATTTGAGGGTTCAAGAACCCTTTTGTTTAAATGGGGCCTCAAACAGAAACTGGAGATCCTTCATGTTTAAGTTGCTCTTTGAGCAATGGAACAAAGTACAGTTTCCTAGGCTCCTCTGTCCCATTTCCTTTCCCCTCCTTTCCACAATAACCTCTGTCTCCTCTTGCTTTCCTGAGGACCTGGTGATGCTGACAGCTCCCCTGTCCTCTGCCCCTGCACACCATCTACCTCCTGTGTCCCACAGGCTGCATGCACTGGCTGGCCAGCCCTGATCACCCAGAACACTTCAAACAGTGTAGGGAACTGCTGAGCACGTTCTTGTTTCTTTTTGGAAGGAGAGCGTGATTCCAGATCTTTTCCCTCTATCCAGGTTTTATTATAGAAACTACAGGAATTCAGCCTGCAGATTTAAAAGAGAAGGAGATAGACAAGGTGAGCGTGTAAATTTTCTTACCCTGAGAAATAAGATTAACAGGGAAATGTAGCAGGAATTTTAGTTACAACAAGTAAATTTGAAATCTCTTGCAGCATTTTAATTTTTCTTTTAACTTCTTTTAACTTAAGAGGACAAGCAGGATGGAATTACAAATTACTCCAACTATAATTAACTTGCAGTGAATGCAGAGCTAATCTCTGCGTTGCCAGCATGGATACAGGCAGGAAAGCCTTTCTCAGATCACGTCCTGTGTGCCAACAGATCTGGTCAATGATTATCCCTTGCAAAAAACCTGTGACATACTCCCTCCAGTCACCTGTTTACATCCCAAATGTTCTCAAGTTCTGCTATTTCAAGCTTAACTCTTGTGACCTTACTCAATGATATTCAATCCAAGTCTCTTTACCATATCCTGCAGGGCAAACAACTTCAGGTCAGTTTTAGTAACCAGTGCTATGTCATGCCTGTGGTCAATGACTCTAAGTATGCCCACGCCCATATGTTTCCTAAATTTGGATGTCTGTGATAGCAAACACCAGGGGCTGGGTAGGCAGTCCTGTTTCACCAAAGAAGAATTTGGGGCATTTTTGCTCTTTGAACATTTTCTTTCACCCTCCTAGCATTTCCTGGATGAATTCAGATTTACTAGAAGATATCAGCTAAACAGGATGAGCAAACCAATTGTGACTCCTGCAAAACGTTTCTAAGAGGTGGATGAGTCAGATAACAGATCCACGGAGCAGAAGATATCCACCCCCTCCAGCAGCCAACTGTCAAAGCTTACAGACAGTATGAAAACAGGTCAAGTATGGAGTAATATTTCTCCTAAATACTCCACCAGACCCAATGGTTTGTGGCTCAGGGACTTCCTGAAGCAGAGATGTTGTGTCTGTGTGTAATAGCCTGGACATACTTTTCTTCCTGATATTTCTTCAATAGGTTCTTGAACGCAAACATTTTAGTACTCACAGTGTCCCGTGGAATAAGCTCCTCAGTCTATGTGTGAATTGTCCCTTTCTTTTTAATCCTGGCACTTTCTAGGCCACTTTCTTTCCTTTTCAGTCTTTGCTCACCCTCCATGCCAGGTTTTGTAATGAAACTCTAAGACAGAGTGAGCAAGTCGCACTCACTACTTAACTTCTGGTCTCCTTTGGAAAATGCTCTGACGTTTTTCCCAGGGGAGCCAGTAAGTATGTGACCAATTTTTATCCCAGTACACTCATACACATAAGCATCACCTTTGAAAGTTCCCTCACAACAGCATTTCTGTATTGCAAAAGCTACAGGATTACTCCTGTAAAAACAAATGATCATCATCAGCTCAACTGCATCCTAATTTGCACAATTTCTCATCTGAGACACTGGTGGAGCTTATCTGAACTGCTGCTATCTGCTGGCATGCTGACATTGCACAGGATGCAGAAAAATGGTGATTCCTCAGTGTATTGGCCTGACCTCAGCTTTGCACCTCATTTATGCCTGTTTCTGCTCTTACTGCTCCAGGCCATGCATGTCAAAGGTGAGGTGTTGCTCAGTCCAGGGGGCACAGACACAGCAGCAGCAGCACAGGGAAGGGATGTTAACCTCCTCCAGTTCAGGGAGCTGGTTTAAGCACAGCTCTGCATGTTACTGTACAGTGGAAACTGTTCTGAAGGAGAGAGGCTGGGGGCAAGGAGCCAGAGGAATTTCTTTAATTGGCTTTTTCCCTGCATCCAGCACATTCTAAGCAATCTCAGCAGAGGGGCAGAGCTGGAGATAGCTAATAGCTCTCAGGCTTGCAATGCTCTGACTGGACAGACATATGCATATTTCTCCAAAAATCCCTCAACACTCATGTACAGCCTTTCTCTGTTTAGACTGATTCATAAGCATGCTTGCAGCAGGACTCCCCTCGATCTAGAAAATACTGAATGACCTGTCTTTAACCCCTTCAGAAAAGGAAACTGCCATGTTTAAAAAAGTTTGGCCAACTGTTGGTACAGCTCCATCTCATCCTTCCTCAACTGCTGCTAGTTCAGCTGAGCCTTTGGTCTCACTCTCCAGCTCCTTGTGCAGCTGGGAGAGGCTCCCGGCATGGCTGTCCTTATGGTACCACCAAAACCAGTTTCACCAGGGATACCACGTAAGCTGTCAGTCCTAGAGATATAGGGAGCTGAGCCCGGTAGCCCAGCAGTTTGCCCTGCTCACTTGGGTTTTGGCTTTTATTTTTTTTTTTTTTTTTAACGGTTTGGGTTGGAAGGAACCTTACAGCCCATCCCATGGGCAGGAACACTTTCCACTATCCCAGGTTGCTCCAAGCCCCGTCCAACCTGGCCTGGGACACTTCCAGGGACGGG
Organism: Dicrurus megarhynchus; assembly: GCA_013399195.1. NCBI lineage: Eukaryota > Metazoa > Chordata > Aves > Passeriformes > Dicruridae > Dicrurus > Dicrurus megarhynchus. The sequence goes on from VXAD01010500.1 coordinate 2,126,895, forward strand.
GCAGCCACAGCTTCTCTGGGCAACCTGTGCCAAGGCCTAACCACCCTCACAGGGAAGAATTTCTTCCTAATATCTAATCTATTTGTTTCTCTGCACTGAGCAATCCTGTGAAGCCAACCACTTCTGCCTTGTCAGAGAACAAAAATGTCTTTTATGCAAAACAAACAAACAAATAAGACAGAGTAGAATCCATTAATATGTCACTAAATAGGACTTGCCTGCCCTCTCAGTCCAGAGCTGTGGCTCCCAGAAGCTGTGTTGCTTTACTGGGTTTTCCCATTGCTTGCAGTGCACTTGCAAGGATTCCTTGCACCCTGAGTGCAAAGCAGGTGGACCAGTACCCACCATGGATATCCCCAGCTTTAGGATAAAACACCCACATCTGCTGACATAACGAATTGAATGGGCTTGGTTCACAGAACTGGACATCTGATCTGTGGCACAGTTTGGGTGTGGGAGATACCAAAGTAGCTACAAGCACCTCTCCCTTCTAGTGGCGGGTTTGTTCTGGTACTAATTGGAGGGCTGTGTGTACCTCAGACGCTGGCTGGAAATAGCTCTGGACAAGACACACTGGCAGTTGAGGATAAGTAGGAAGCGGCAGCCAAGACTGGATGTCAGGAGAGGCCAGGAGGGGATGTCATAAAAACCCTGTGCTGTTTGGAACATTTTCATCCACGGGAATTCTTCAATAGTTGGCTCATGAAGTGTTGCAGCTGTCCCGCGCTGCTGGCAAGAGCAGCGTGGCCATGTGAAGTGTCCAGGCGATGGCCGGAGGGGAATTCCGTGCCTCTTCCTAACGGGACAGAGGAGGCTTTCAGCAGACACCGCTGAAGCTTCATTTGGCACCTTACAAAGAGAAAACTTGAAAATCTGCCCCTAGTGCTTTGTCCTGCTTCCATGCTGCTCTGCTGTCCTGGCTGTAAAAGGATGATAAGTCAGGATTCTGCACAGCCTGGGAGCCGTAGGGAACCACTCTGAAAACAGTTTTTGCTCCAAGAAAAGCCTGGTGCACTGTATGCAGCCATTGTGCCACAGACCCCAGGGTCTCCACTAGCCAGATTTTCTAACCGCAGATTCCAAGTCATTCCTCTCACATTAAAAAGTTTTTACCCCACAGGGAGGGAAACTTTAATCTTCTCAAAGCGATCTGCTTTTACAGGAGGCTATTTTAGGCATTGATTCTGTAACAGTAAAGTTATTGGACAAATGAAGAACAGGGCATATGCTGTCACTTGGAGCAATTTGCATTCCTCAGGTGCTAAAAGCTTTAAATACTTCCTTTGGGCATGAAATAGATCTGCTGTCAAAGAAGCCAGCATTCCTGAGAGTGCCTGTCCCACAGACTCCCACAGGGGAAAAGTCTGCTGAGCTGAACTAGTCTGACCCCAGGAAATCCTTCCCACAGCTCTCATTCTTGCTCAGTTTCTCCTTTAAGTTTCATAATTTGCTGAAAGATCAGATCAGTTTGATGTTTGGTTATCTTCCTTTTCATGCACTTTCTTGGTCTTCCCCTTTATATTAATACCACATTAAAGCTGGGATGTGAACCATGCAAGTCAGGAAGTCCGAGATGCTCTTTCAGAGACGCTCAGTCAACATTGTTAATCATTTTTAAAAACTTGTTGTCTTTGCTAATACACAAATGGCTCATTTCAGACTGGAGCTAAACACATCTGTGCAGCCAGCAGGTAACATCCCTCCAGAGATTCCTCACTCTTGTGAGCTTATTTTTATCTATTTTAACTAAAACATCATACAGAGATCTCCAGTATTGATACCTTTAAGATTTTTTCATGTTTCCTTCCCCCCCCTTTTTTTTGCACCATTACAATACCGGTGCTATCATGCTTTACTATGATTTAAGGGCTTTTCAATGCATTCAATGCATGAAGTTGCTTTGGGTTCCAAAGCACTTCAGCTGTTTTTTCATGGCCAAAAAGAATGAATATTGTGTAACAGACTCTGTGTTTGCACCATTCATGGTTTGTTTGTGTATTTTTTTACACCTTCTTATTAAACTGGAATAGTAACATTTGGAAATTCGCAGTTCATGGTTTACAGGAATGTCAGTTTTCCATCTGCCCTACTCACATTTGAGCATGACTCCATGCTCAAATGGACTGGACTGCTGGTCCCTATTTCTGCCTCCATAAGAACCTTTAGCTATTCATACTCCTGGCTGCACCTCCAAAGCTGTCAAGGTCCCCTAAAATTATACTCAGTAATTTATCCTTCTCCTTCCAAATTCACAAAAGCGGTAGACAGTAAATGCCTATTCTCTCCATCACTGGGTCCTAGCTGGTGCTATCCTGGTATGAGTATTTTATTACACAAATGGGAACAAATCCACTTGGATTCATCAGACTTTCCCTTATACCCTCTGTGCAAACAGTTGTTTATGAATCAACGACCCCAACTGCACGTCCCCAGAATGTTGTGAGGAAAAACCATATTTTGACCCCATTTTGACCATATGCTCCATCTGGATAAAAGCTGAAGCCAAGAATTTTTTCTGCAGGCCAGACACTTGTTATTCGGGGAACTCAGGGAGTAATTAATGTAGCTCTCTATAAAGCCAGCTTGTGACCATGCATGTTCATTGGAATGTACGTCTATGTCTTTTTGCAGTAGAATCACAAAATAATTTGGGTTGGAAGGGACCTTAAAGATCACTCAGTTCCACCCCCTGCCATGGGCAGGGGCACCTCCCATTATCCCAGGTTGCTCCAAGTCCTGTCCAACCTGGCTTTGGGCATTTCCCGGGATCCAGGGGCAGCCACAGCTGCTCTGGGCACCCTGTGCCAGGGCCTCCCCACCCTCACAGGGAACAATTCCTTCCCAATATCCCCTCTGTCAGTTTGAAGCCATTCCCGCTTGTCCTCTCACTCCAGGCCCTTATCCAAAGTCTCTCTCCAGCTCTCTTGAAGGCCCTTTAGCCACTGGAAGAGGCTCTAAGGTCTTCCACGTGCCTTCTCTAACCCAGGCTGAACACCCCCAATTCTCTCAGCCTTTGTATTAACGAATTACTGACTAAAAGAGCGAGGAGTGGATGCTGGAAACCAGCGAGAGTTCAAATGCTGTTTTACAGAGGGTCTGTACTCCAGAAAACAACACCCACGACGAAACACCGCCGACGAATAAGAATCTGTAACTCGGGGCGGCTGCGAACCCCGAACAGGCAGCGGCTCTTCCCCCGTCACGGCCGCGCCTCTCCCGCCTCCCCGGCCCGCCCCTCACAGCAGCTGCGGGGCTTCCGCGGGGCCTCGGCAGGGGCTGCGCGCGCCCCGCCCGCCGCGGGAACAGGCCCGGCAGGTGCGTGAGGGGGAGCCCGGGAACGGCCGGGAATGATCGGGAACGGCCGGGAACGACCGGGAATGGCCGGGGCGGGCGGAGGAGGGAGCTCGGATTCCTGGGGCTCGGCCGCAGCCACGGCGCTGGCAGCGACTGAACGGGCCCGGCCGGCCTTGCCCAGCACTGCCGGGCACGCCCCCCGCTGCAGCCCTGGATTTTGCTCCAAATCACGAGTCCTCAACCAAAACGGAGCGTAATTGTGCTGTGAAGGCTTTTTTTGTTTTGTTTTTCGTCATTGCTCGTTGTTACCTTCTTTGTTCTTTACGGAAGGATGAATTAAGTTTCATCCCAAAAAAACTCAAGATGCCCGGTAGGGAGTAGGAGCGAGGACTTGAATTGCAAGGAAATGAGATCCCCAGCACTCAGTAAGGTGAATAAAAGCATCCCTTTTGGCATATTTTTGAGGTATTAGGATTGCACGTACTGTGCAATCTGTCTGTGGAGAAACTGACTCTATATTTATGGTTATGTTAGCTTATGCCTGCACTCTTTTCAAGGTTTTTCTTTCCTGCTTCTCACACTGTTGTCCAGAAAACTATATGTTATTAACTTCTGGTTACTAATAGGATAGACTAGACAGGAAAGGCAGAGAGACATCATTCATGCTGAGAACTCACTGAAGGATCTGCCTTAAAATGTCTGTTTAAGAAGTTACGGAACAAGAGACAGAAATAACAGGTAGTGATAAGTTGCCAAACTGGCAGAAACAGGCAGGAATAAACTACCAAACCAGATGCAGCCCCCAAGGACAGTGTTACTAATGATGGTTTCAGCAGCAAATGTGTCACTAATTTTTAAAGAGGGTTCTAGGGGAAATCCAAAGACTGCAGACCTGGAAGTTTGACCAACAACAAGTGAATTAATAGAAAATGTAGCAAGGTAGGCTTGTTGGACAGCTGCATAAATATCTAGGGGGGAAAATCAATGTGGCTTAAAAGTCATGCCTTAAAAAAATGCTGGAATTTTCTGCAGGTCTAAATAAGCATGTTGAGAGGTCTGGTTCACAGTCTGTACTCAGATTTCAGGAAGGTTTTAAACAGGATCCCTCACCTGAGCAGCCCTTGACATAATAAGGGAGTTTCCCTGTCATAAATACACAGTTGTTGCAAAGATAGGAAAGAGGATGTGAGTAAATGGGCAGCTCTCCTGCTGGCTGGAGGTCACCGTTGGGGTGCTGCAGGGATGGTTTGTAGATGACATGGAAAATCAGTGTTTCCAGCTGGCTTTGCCTTATTCGAGGTGTTAAAGAAGAGGGCTGAAGGTGATGAAGTGCAGGTGTAAACTGATTCATATGGGTGGGGAGCAGTGCAAATTTCTCACATAAAATGAGTGAGTTTTTGGAGCAGTAATAAGTAATTCTGTGAAATTTTCTTCCTTGGTAAAGTCTCCCTTTGGTTAGTCTTACAGAGGTTCAGGGAAGACTGTGCCTGGGTCAGAAGGTTCCAGTCTGGAGACATGGAGGATGTGTGCTTACTCTGTTCTTCCCCAGGCTCCTGCTCTTGACCTGCGCTGGAGAGCAGGATACAGGGGGAGGTATCCTTTGGTGTGACCCAGCATTGACCTAGCATGTACTCCCACTTAAAATCTGTACAACTGGGAATTGGTGTGAGGAATTGTCTCTACCGAAGTGGCAGTGCTTTTATATACTCTTCTTCATTGTTCTGTCAGAAAAATAGATGTGCCTGAGGAAGGTTTTGCAGGTATCTGGACCTAGGACTCATTAATACCTAAGGAAATGCCTGCAAATGCAGTCTTGTTGGAAGGATTAAAGAAGCCTCTGTAGAGTCTGTTGTGCCTTGACTACAGGGTATATCTCCTGCTGAGCTGGGTTTTACACAGATTTGCAGTGTCTTTCCAATTCTCCTGAACCACTTGCCTGAGATTAGCCCAGCAACCCTGAACACTCCAGGCACTTGATGAATTCTGATGATTCAGCTCTTGATCTTCTTTTTCTGAACTTCCATACCTTTTTTTTTTGTAGTTGTTTCCCAGATGTGCTTAACAACTTGTAGTTAATTTGGTTACAACAGGATTAGTAAAAAGTGCTTAAACCCACGGCTCATTATTTGAGGCCCAGGAGTAGAATTTGTTTATTATACAAGCAAGAAAATCTAGATAGAAATGAGGAGTTGCAGAATTTGTCTGTAGACTTACAGAAAAGGTTGTGTCTCTTGTCCCAAATACACAGGGCTTAGATGCGTGGTATGTGTTGCCTTCTGCAGTGTGGTTTTTCATAGGCAAGAAGAGATTCGTATTTACAAGCAACATCCTTTCCAGAAAGTGTAGATAGGCTTTGAGGCATTGAGCTTTGTGTTTCAGATCTTGCTATGAACAAGCAGGGAGACAAAGGGGTTGGGGTTTTTTTCTGGTGTTTAAGCTGGTGTTGCAGCCCCTCATTCTGCACTCATGTTTCTGTATGTGACCCATTTCTCCTGGCTAAAAGGCAGTTTCCTGCTGCTGTTTCTGTTGAAGATGCTGAGGTGTGTCAAGGATCACCCCACAGCAATGAAGTTACAAGTGCCCTGAGGCTGCTGCTATAACATGTCAATAAGAGCACTTGCAGCTTTTAGGAATTATTTAATTGGAAGTGCAGTAGGTGCCAGGCAGCTCAGATCCTGTTTCTGATGTCACATTCCATAAGAGCAGGAATTACCAAATGAGTTAATGCTCCACTCGAGTCAGCCTTGTTAGCAGCGTGTCTTTATGTGTGGCTGATGAGCTGGAAGTTCCAGTTAATGCTGTCAGAGAAGTCTGGAGGTATTGTCTTCAGTGGGAAGTGCTGCCTTGACTGAGTGTTTCAGAGGGTCAGTCTGAAATGGTGAAGTGTTCCTCCTCTGGCCCTTCCTTCCTGCAGCACTTTCTCCTAGACAGGACTCATTTGCCAAGGCCACCAGACAGTTTCATCTGAGGCAGGCTGGTGAGTTCTGACAAAATTTTTAAGAATTCCCACCAGCTGAAAGCCACAGTTCAGAGCAGAGTACCTGGCATGGAGCTAGCTGGTGGTTCTATGGCAAGTCTCTGACATCATTGAATTATTGCAATAAAGAATTAGGTGTTTAGAAAAAAATAAAACCATCCTATCTCTCTGCTAGGCATGCCAATGTGATTTTCTTTATTTTCCCTGCCTATTTTTATATGTTTGTGTCTGGATTCTTCTGAAGTGAAACATAACACTGTTGGGGAATTGGCACTGGTGATTCAATTTGTAGCAATGCTGAATTTGTTTCACTGTAGTGAAAAGAAACTGTTGCTGGTGGAACTTTCATTGTGAGAATCATCAGACCAAGATAAAGATTGGTTTTGATGTTGAAATTTTTTGTAGTAATTTTTAAATGCTGATGATGTGGTGAAAAATGAGTGGCAACAGCTAATTACTTATGTATATACTTCCTTGCAGGTTCAGCTGTGTATAGGATTCTTTCTCCATTTCTAAATCTATATGATGTTGGACCCTGACAGCTACATGTGGTTCAATTTTAGAACTGGTGTCTTTGCATTCTCTTGTAAAAGTCCTTTTTCTGAGGCTGACACTTTCCAAATTTAGTGCCAATGGGGACACATAAAAAGTTTGGTTTCATCTTTCTGTGTATTCAGTGTAGGAAAAGTGCATTCCCCACTGAATAACAAAGGCTGAAGAGCGTCTCCAGCACTGCCCATCTGGGAAATGGGACCGACAGAACACTGCAAATTATTCTGGAGTTTGATCTAATGGTGCACTCTTGGTATCACATTTCCATCGTATCTCCAGAATCTTTTGGCCTGTTTCAAAGTACTTTATACAGTGAATAAATGCTTGTACCTGTTCAACAGGTATAGGGACTGCAGCCCTGAAAAGGAAACACCAACTTTTTGGAACTCACATAGTAAAGTGGTGACAAACCAGAAAAACAATTGCACCTGATGTAATTGTCTCAGGTCCATACTGTTGGCTGGAACAGTAGGCTGAATCTTTCTGGTGGGTTGAATCATTTTGGGGAGATTCTAATACAAACATTTCTACAGCACAATAAACAACTTTGTGACTGTGAATAGGGCATCTCTACACTTCCTGTGGAGGTTTAGATTCTGATCCAGTTACATTACCTTTGAAAATGATTGATACACAACTTCTGTGGGATTTCTGAGGCAGCACAATTTTTGAAGTGGTTGTTTTCTGTTTTTTCTGTCTACTTAAAAGATTATGTTAGTTTTAGGTAAAAAGTACATAGTACTGGTTCATCTTTGCTTTCAATTTCTGGATTTCTAACCTAACAGCTAACTTATTTTCAATGCTTAGTGGAGCAGAGTTGCTTTTATCTGCAGTCCTCAAAAGATGAATACTTAAACTGCTGTTTTCTGTTTGCTCACCAGTAGAGCCCAATATTTGCCCAGCCTGGTGCAAACACAGCTAAATCTGTCACCTGCTGCTGCAGTTTGCATAGGTTGTCTATGTAGTCATAGCTTCCAGATTCATTGTTGTGGAGAGCTGTGTAAAAGCAGAAGTTTGTGGAAATGAGTTGCTTTTAAATAAGCTTTATAATCCTAATTATACTTATATCCATTTTCTAGAACTATGCCAAGAAAAAGAAAGCTGTTGGCTCAATTAAGTGCTCTTCAAAGCAACACCAGCTTCCCTCAGATCGATGCCTTGGAGAAACTGAATACTACACCTGGAGCAGATCCTTCTCCAAAAAGCAGCAAATATTTTGTGATAGAGAAAAAAAACTCTCCTCAGCTACAAGCAGATTTTTTCAACCAGCCCTGTGTTAGTCTGGCCAGGTCCTTTCTGGGACAGGTAAGACATGAGCATTGGGATTCTTGTACTGGAGCATGTGCTAGCTAATAACTTAGTGTAAAAGGATGAAATTCTTTTTTTTGCCATTTGACTCCCGGGCTTGGCTATTTTAGGGATACAGCTCTCATTCCTTCTCTTGCTAAGTGCAGTGGAATTTAAAGACTAGTAGCCAAATCTATTCTAGATGAAGTCAGAGGAGTAATTTTTCAGGTTTAGTCTGTCACATTTTTAATTGGGTTTTTTTTGGTGGAGTTTTCCTCCCTTTTTTCTATTTACTAAAATGTGCTTTACTGCTTGTGGTTTGAAGGCTGTTTCAGGCCCATTATTTTCCTTTCAGCAGCTGCTTTACTTGTTTTTGTTTCTTGCTTAGCCCAGTGGAAAGTAATGCTCTGCAGTCAGCAACATCTTCTCTGCCTCCATTTTACTGTCTTGTTATGCTGTGGATTGCACAGTCCCACAGATAAGCTCTCTTCCCTCCAAATATTGCTATTCCTGTCTTTTGTTTCTGAGTTTCCACGTCATTACTTGTTCATGCAAGGACTTCTCCCTTAGCCCATTGCATAAACTTTGAGGAGTCTTTGGACCTCGTTGAAAGCCTTTGGAAACCAGAGTGGTGGAGATTCACTCTTCTGCTTAGTGCATCCTCCAGAGAACTTTCTGGCTGTTTCCAGGGGAGAGAGTTCCCTCGGTGTCTTCCCTATAAAAAGTTCCAGTCTGGCACCTTCTAAACGCAACTGTTTCACTGCTATGGTCTTATCTTCTCTTTTTTATAGCTTTATTGTCTGCAGGGTGAGCAGACTCTCTGGGTTCTCGTGGCTTTAGATAACTTCAGGAATTTGTTCTACAAACTATTGGTTTTGGCCCGTTTTGCTGCATCCAGCCGTTTTTTATTTTCTAAGGATATCTTGCTTGTAATTGACGCCTTTGGTCTGCTTTTTAGTCCTGCTGGGTTTCTTTCTGGTCTGCTTTCACCTCTCTGTGATACTCCATATGTGTTGCTATCTTTACAGACATCCTGTTAGAGGCTTGCCTTTCAAGCCTTAACCTTTGGCTGCCTCTAAAGTTCTTCCCAACAAGCTTCCTCACTTTACGTAGTTTCCTCTTTTTGCTGGTAGGCAGGACTCTGATAGATTATTTTTGGACTTTAATGCTTGTGTAAAGACACTGAACTTTATCTTTCATGATCATGATACAAAGTTGATTTTCAGGAATAAGTCTTTGGGAAAGACTTTGTGTTTTGCTCCAGATCTGAGAACTGAGTCTTTTCTCGTGAGATTCCTGATTCCTCACTCTGCACAACATTTGATGGTGTCTAAGAAAACATTTTACATGTCCTGGTCTAGCTGAGGAAACCTGAAGTCTCCCATTACTGATACATTTTTGTTGTCTTAATGGCTCCATCACCCTTATGCATTCAGTTACTCTGGGCAGAGGATATTTGAGTCCAAATTCTGTATTTTTCCTATTTAGGCCTAGTATTACAAACCAGGTGATTTCTCTCTTAATTTTACATTTTCTTTAAAGTAACCCCCAGTCTCCCATGACCCAGCCTATTCTCTCAGAAAGGTAATTTAGTGTTTCCTTCATTATCTTCATTCTACCAAATTTTGGAGGCATCTGGTATATTAATCTTGCTTACCTTCATGATACTTGAGTTCTTGGAAACATAAAAGATACATGCAGTAAATGGCCTCTCAGAGGGAACTGCCATAACATCAAGATACATCCTCAATGAGAAAAGTAACTTCTGTGAAATGGCTTACTGTGAGGTGTTGGGAATTATCACCAATGTTAAACTTTTTTACTCAACAGAATATTTGGTGTGTCTGAAGTGTGGATCAGGGAGTGCCTGGATGCTTTTAAACCCGTTACCTAACCGTTGCATTTCATCATACTGAGGGAGAAATGTGGCCACGTGGGTCTGGTTTTGGGGTGTTCACAGGCACTTGTTGAACACCAGTACTTTTTTTTTCATAAAAAATAATAAAGTGATAATTTTCAACAATTTGACAAGTGCTGCAGGAAAACCTTGGTATACCAGAGCTGCAAGTTTGGAAACCAACTCCTGGAGCATCCACACTGGATCAGATCAATATCTGCATTAGCAATCCAGCACAAACATCTGTTAGGAATTAAGCTTTGTTATCTGAAGGTCATTTTTGAACGGCTGGATGGAAGGGCTGGATAATTAAAGTATTATAATTAAACTGATTGCTGGTACCCAAACAGGACTGTGCTGCAGTATTTCATACACACTAAGTAAAACACAAAGTTTAGACATCAGGGCAAGCCACAAATTCCTTTGTACAAAGTTTAGTCGTCATTTTATTTTTAAAGAGAATCTTTTGACTGTCATGTTTTGTTTCCCCTGCATCTGCTTTGTTTTATTCAAGGAGGTACCAGCAGCAAGGAACACACCGTAATAACAAAGATCTATTGTTGTCTGCCTGAAGCCAATTCCCAGCTCTCCTGCACTGCCCTTCTCTGTGGTGCAGAAAATACTGAAATAGCATTGATGCTCTCTCTGGAGCTGATTATCTCTGTGATTTGGGACTGGGAGTTGTTTGAAACATCTCTAGGGAGAGAAACTGTCTAATCATAGCAGTTATTTAATTGTGCCGCTGTCATATTTCTTCTGATCTAAAGATTATACATTCATGATGCTTCAAGGTTAATATCAGCAGTGATTTTTGCCTTAAACCTGATGGAGTGGAGAATACAGAAAATAACCACAAAAGCGACTCTGTGGTTCTTTTTAATACTGCCTCATCTAGACACTCAAATGCACCGGGCATTTTGTGGGGTGAGTGACAGGAACTCCTTGTACTGGGCTGTGGCCTGGGCAGTGGAAGCTGAAAAAGTTGGTTTTAGCTTACAGACTGCTAACTGGAGAGGATTTAGTACCATCAGGTCCTTTCTTTCCAACTTCTCTGTTTCCACAGCTCTTGCTGTGGTTATTTTGTACTGAGGGCTGGTAACTGATGCACTCTGACCTCTCTTTCAGATTTTGGTTCGCAAACTTCCTGATGGCAGAGAGCTCTGGGGCAGGATTGTTGAAACAGAAGCTTATCTGGGTGGGGAAGATGAAGCTTCCCACTCAAAAGGTGGGAAGCAAACACAACGAAACACAGCAATGTTCATGAAACCAGGAACTCTGTACGTGTATCAGATCTACGGGATTTATTACTGCATGAATGTTTCCAGCCAAGGTAAGCTGAGGCTGAAAGAGATGGAATGCCAGCAGGATAGGGCTGACATTTCAAGCTACAGCAGTGCTGCAGTCACCTGTGAGCTCTCTGTGGGCTCTCTGATGACAGTGACTTGCTGTCATGATCATCCCTTGGGACCTGGGCTTTGCCACTGTGCAGGCAGCACAGCAGGCAGGGCCCATCTCCAGCTGCCCAGTTTGTCCCAGCTGTAAGCTGTGGGAGCTGTTCAGGCACACAAAGATTGAGAAATGAGGGAAAATCTGGATAGGATGGAGCTTTCAGTTTTGATGACCTGGGCTGCTGTCTCAGTCATGTGATTCAGTGAACCTTGTTCCTCAAAAGTGGTAATGTAGAGAAGAATTCAGAGTCACTAATGACAGCCTAAATCTTGGTGTCTGTTGCCGTGGCAGGAAACTCCTCTGTCTCCTACCTTTGTCTTCAGAGGCTGAATGAAACGTTGGGGAAAACAAAAAGTCTGAGATGTCCTAAACTTAAGCAAGGAGTCAGTAGGAGCATTTTAGCTGTTTAGCTGTATCTAAAGCCAAAAAACCCCACCCAAATCAAAATACCCAGACTGTTACAGAATTTTCAATATTCTTTTATTCTCAAGAAAAAATAATCAAGCTCTAATTAAATTATTCTGGAATTTACTGAAACTGTCCTTCCACATTTCAAGACTCTTAGCAAGTAGGTGTTACTGAAAACTTCCTTTTTTTCCTTTCCTGTAAGAATGACAGTATTTACCTTGCAATGATGCTGTTGTTTAATCAGACACCTTGAAATGGCAGCAGGTGTTTCTAGGTAACTACTCGCTCTGTTAGAAAAAATCTCAAACTCAATTTACTTCTTTTTCACCATTTTGAAGATAAAGGTTAAAAAGCTTGTGTATTCCTAAGTGGAAAGCAAATGTAACTGTGACCATTAATCCTCAGGTTTTGGCCTTTGGACAGAAGCCAAGCAGAAAAACAGTGCCAGGTTGTAGTGTGGGAGAAGAGCCTGACTTTCCAGCTGGGGGTCTGGAGTCTGGAGGATGAACACATGTGAACTTCATTACATTGGCTCTGCCAAATCTGTTCAGATAATGAATGCACATGGTTCGTTTGTCAGGATGGGATTCTTGGTGTTTGAAATATTAGGAATAATACTTTTTATTTTAAAAAAAATGTTTAGCCTTTGAATTCTAGAAAGACTTCTTTGAAATACACACTTCGGGATTTTTTCCTTATATACCTGTGTTTAGTTTTGTAGCAAACCAGTTAAAGAGCTCGCTGTGGTGATGGAATTCATTGGATTTTTTGTTACAAACTCCCTCCCCATCATCCCATCACACATGCAGTGACACCAGGCAGAGCTGTCACTGCCAGCTTTGTCAGAGCACTGCAGTCAATACCGTGGCTGTGCACGTTGTGCATCACTGATGCAGTTACAGAAACAGGAGCTGCTCCTTCTGTGTATTTGCCCACATGTGGAAGTGTTGAAAGAAAGAATTTGGGGAGGAATCACACCCGAGATGTTTTTCTCCAGTTAGAGGGAGAAGGAGTTGTTTAATTGTCCTGTTGTTTAGTCTGAGGGAAGGATTGAGGGAGTGGTGGCACCTGGACAAACGGCAAAAGCATTTCATTCTCTGGATGTGGGATAGATACTGGAAACTTTGTTTTGACTCTGGCTGTGAAAAAACACGAGGAAACCCTGGCAAAAAAAAACCCGTCTGTTGTGGCATAGCTTGGTCCTTCTTCGTAGCACAGACCACACTCTGAAGGGAAACAGCTCCAAGAGACAAGTGTATCCTCTGAAGCAGTGGCAGCTCTGACTCTTTAGGGATCACTTGTTTAGATACACAGCCTCATAGCCTCTAACTCCAGCTGGAATAAACCTTCTCTGTTTATTGGTTTATGCTGGAGTTCAGGCTCCGGTATCACTCAGGGATAGGAAGAGAGTGTCACCCGCAGCCCTGTGTATATAAAACCATGAGATGAGGGGGAGCTCCAGTACTTTCTGTCAGTGAGGAAGGGGAAATCTTTGTGCACATCACTGAGATAAAGCTGTGTCATGGGGAATTTTACTGTGAGCGGTCTTCCCATCACTGAGTGAAATGCTGCAACTGCCCGAAGCCATGGCAGGCATCGCATTTGGAGAAATGGATGGTAGAGGAGAAGAGCTTCTAGAAAAAATATAGCTAGAGTCTTTTAGTGTGCATGAATCCTAAAGTATTTCCTGAGCAGCACAATAATCTTAGTACTAAGAGCTTTCTCTAGAGTTGAGGGAGATGTGGGGCTTCCCTCGCCTCAGGAAGAGGATAAATGCCAGTCATGCTTCTCTTTGACTTAGCTGTGATCTGTTCCTTTGGAATTTGCCAAGGTCTGTATTTTGCTGCCAGATCTGAAAGAATAGCTTGTAAAATGGAGAGCCTAGTGATGCTCAGCCCAGGGTCACACTGCAGGGGCTTCTCCCTAACTTTCAGATCCTAGACTAGGATTTTGAAGGAAGGATTTGGGAGCACTTAGTTAGGCAGGTGAATGGAGGAAAAAATTCTCCTCTCCAGTGGCCAAGAGCTGTTTCCAAGCCTGGGAGCTGGAGCCATTTCAGGGAAGGACCAGGAAGCTGCACTGTGGAGGTGTGGGACTCCACTATCATGTTATGATTTCTAGCTGCTCAGGGAGAGAATTGACCTCTGCAGTGTTGTTAGATCCCAGCTTTTAGCCCTGAATGCTGCTCATTATATGGAGTGACTCTTATCAAGGGAGATAAATACTCAGCATCCCCAACTCGCCCTGCTGCTGCTGGTGTGTCCATGTTGGGCAGATGCGGAAGCCAGGTGACCCTTGAGAGTGAACTGCTGCAGGTTGGGAGGGGAAGGAAGCCAGGCTGAAGGACTCTAGAGTTGAGCCAAAGGGATTCAGCTACTCTTTGGGAATTAAAATTAAATTTCTAATGTGGAAGTATGCTCAGGAGGACCCAGAGGTGTGAGGGGAATAAGGCAGTTGCTCATCATGGCATCCCTGCTCTTTTGTCCTGCCTGCTGTCTCCACCTCTTCCCAAGGCTACTTTCTGGGTAGAGTGTGGTGTGTGTTGCACACAGCTAGAAAGAACCTGGAAACTTCCAGCTGGAAATGCAGAAAGAGCAGCCAGAGACAGAAATTCCCAGTACCCCCTGGCTGGGCTCTGTGATGCTCTGGGAGCACCTGCAGTTTTCCAAGTGCTCATCTCTCTTTGTGTGACCTCCCAAGGACTCGTTCAATTCAAGTGTGACCACAGTTTCCCCTTGCATTTGAGATGGATGAAGGCAAGTAGTGTAATTAGCGATTGCTCAGAATCCCACAGTTGTTCCTGGCAAGGGAAGCAGAAACATGATGTGAAAGATGTTTCTTCGTGCATCGATAAAAAGCAGAATTAGGACATGGAACATGTTCTTAAAAATCTAAAATGACCTTTGAGCTCTAAATCACTGTTAGGCCAGGGAAGCAGCTTTTGGCTGCCAGATTAGCATCAGTCCCCCTCCTTGGAGAAGGGAGTGCCTAGGAACAGATTGCTGGCAGCTGTTGGAATTCAGGCTGTTGACTTCACCGAGCTGTAGTGGGGGCAGCAGGGGCTCCGAGAAGGTTCAGGGCAGCAGGCACACCTCAGAAAGCCAGGAACCAGGACCTCAGTGGGAGCCCAGAGCGGTAATTTAGTGTGGGATTTGTACAAAATATGAGAGGGATTCTATTTTGGGAAATCACAGGTCCTTAGGGATCTGCCATTGCCTACAAAAAAAGCCTTTGCCGGGCATGAGCATGGTTCCAGATGTTTGAGGCTGGAGAGGGAGAAGGGATTCTTGGGGAGCAGCACCACACAGATGCTGGTGGGAGGAAAGCTGTGGGCGGCCAGCACAAGGGGAGCTGTGTGGGGCTGCACACAGGCCCTGTGCCAGTGCTCTCCTCACCCACTCAGGGGCAGGAGAAGACCTCCCTGCTGTCCACTGGAAAATACCAGGGAAATGTTTCTGTCCCACTTAGGCTGGAGATCCTTGTTAGACAGGGAACATCTGCTCCGAGCTGTGTCTTTGCTTCACTGTCACCTGGCTGCAACAGCTGGGAGGGCAGGAGACCCAAGGCTTCTGACAGGGTGGCACGTAACATTTGAGAAAAGAATTTGTCAGTTTTCTTCAGTTTTTGTCATAGAAGGGTCTTCTCTGCTGAATGCTGCTCCCAGGGCTGTGCATCCCCCAGCCAGACTGTGCAGCCCTGTCCTGCCCCAGGTCCCTGCCTTGGCAGAGCTTCCTTGGCACAAATCACTCTCTGTTGGAGCTGTGCAGTTACCCAAGGCTGTGCTCATCTCACTTGTTCCACCTCCAGAAGGAGTTTGCATTGGTGCCACCTGCAGCCCAGGCTCCCTCAGCAGTGGCTGCTCGCAGTGCCTGCAGCTCCTTCCCGGGTTTCTCTTTGTCCAGCCTCACACTGCAAGCTGCCTCTTTCTGCTGGCAGCATCCAGACTCATTCCTCCTCGCCTTTGTTAGCTGGAGTTCTTGTAATCAGAGTTTATTAGAAATCCACTGGGTTTGGGAGCAGCTTTGGATACCTCTGCCAAAACTGAACCAGATGTGTATCTATTCCTGAACCTTGTGCTGACATAAGAAAAAGCTCTTGTCCTCTGGCAAGCCTTGAAGCAGCAAACAGACTTAACATCATCAGGTGGAGCTGGGAAGAGCAAGTCAGCACTGTAGAATGAAGGGCATAGAGCACTGGGCATTTGGAGGAGGGAAGGGAGTGCACTTGGAGCAAAGGACCGGCCCCATGGTTGGGTGCCCCAGGCCATTCAGGCTCAGAGCTGAAGTGCTGCTGGCAGTGGGCTGAAAGGTGAGGCATTCCCAAAAAACAACCCCATACTAACACCCAGCTCTTGTTCTGCACAGGAGAAGGGGCTGCAGTGCTGCTGCGTTCCTTGGAACCTCTGCAGGGCTTGGATGCTATGAGGGAGCTGCGCAGGGCCTCCAGGAAAGCACCCGCCAAGCTGCTCAAGGACTGGCAGCTCTGCAATGGGCCCTCCAAGCTCTGCCAGGCATTTGGGATTGACAAGGCTTTTGACCAAAGGGACCTGACTCAGGATGCTGCCATCTGGATGGTGCCTGGACAGGACCTGCCGGGGGAGCAGGACGTGGTGGCCACCACCAGGATTGGCATTGGCAACAGGGGAGAGTGGGCACAGAAACCCCTCAGGTTTTATTTACGGGGAAACAAATTTGTGAGTGTTGTAGACAAGAAAATAGAAAGAGAGATGGCAGCAGGGGGACACTCTCCTTGCAGCTGACAAGTCTTGAAAGTGTCCCAGGGACCAGGACTTGAGCTGTGCTCTGTACAATGGCCTCAAGCTGCATCATGGCAGGTAGAGGGGCTTGGGCGTTTTTAACAATAAATGTACTTTGTCACAATGGATGGGGCAAGGTGGAGCTTTACTTGCAGGAGACTAGCATGGGCCTCCCAGCCAGAACTGAGGCTGGTTTTGGACACTGAGGGCCACTTTCCCCCTTGCCAATGGATCCAGGCTTAATTGGGGTGGGTGGGAGGAGAAGGGTCACAGCTCTGTGCTGCTCCCATCGCCTCAGCCCCCAGCAGAGGCCAGAGCTTGGTTGCTGCAGGAGAATAGTAGAAAATTGGGTGGCAGCAGAGGAGCCTGAAAGGATGGGAGCTGGGGGAGAAGGATGTAAAGGGGGGATTTTACTGTTGCCTGCAAATACCTCAGGGGAGAGTATAGAGAAGACAGAGCCAGGCTGCTGTCAGACAGGATGAGAGGCAACAGGCCACCAGCTGGAAAACAGGAAGTTCTCATTAGCTCTATGGAAAAAATTTTCCCCGTGAGGGTGGTCAAACACTGGAACAGGGCCCCAGAGAAGCTGTGGGCCATTCACACCTCCACAGGACAGGGTCCTGAGTGACCTGATCTAACACCTTTCCTTTGAGCAGAGACCCCTTCCAACCTCTACCTATCTCTAATATCCAGCTCAGAGAACAAGAATGGGTTTTGTTCATTTTCCCAGCTACTTTTGAAACCAGTTCAGAACTTACCACTGTGTGAGCCCCCACACAGAGAAAGCACTGGTGCAGCAGCCTGATTGAGGTACAGAGGGGAAAAACATCCAGGATTCAGGGCAGGACCTGCAGGACTGCAGCCACACTGGGTGGGTGACAGGGACATACCCCCACCTCCACCCCCACCTTAAGGTTCACATGCAATAAAAGGGCTCAAATTTTTAAAAACTCTTGTCCCCATCCCATGAAAGAATTGGGTTTGGCCCCTTCTGAGCAGTCTTTTTTCTGATTGCAGTAGCTCACCTTGATGCTCAGGTGCTGGGGCTGGTTGAGACAGTGCTGTTGATCTGATTTTTAGGTCAGATATGGTTTTTTGCTCTTCTCTACCATCCCTGTTGCAGCTGCAGGGCCCGACTTGCTGAAGGGACCCTGAGAAAGCTGTCATGGAGTAGCTCCCCCAGCACTTGGCTCCCAGTTTCACCTAGTTTGTGTGGGCAAGTGAAGCTGCCCCTGAGAGCCTGAAGCTCTGGGAAAAGCTCCAGCTGCCGTGTGTAGTGTAAGGGAAGGTCTTCAGAGGGAGCCTGACAACCTTTTAACAACAAAGCCATAGAAGCAACACCACCATGGAGGTAAAGTTCCCCCTGCCTTCCCCGGGTATGCAGCACAGAGCAGTGAGCAGCTGTGGGGGACAGTGGCCTCACACAGGCAGGGCTGAGCTGGTAAAGCTCCTGCTGTCCCCAGGCCCTGGCATGTCCCAGGGCTGTCACCTCTTGTTCTGGCCCTGGCATGGCTGGAGGAGCAGTCCCAAACCAGAGCAGGAAACACAGTCCTGTATCTCATTTTCCTGCTGGATAGCTTTAACCCAGGCCAGGATCACTGTCTGGTTCCCTGCAGCCACAGCCATGCTTGTGGGAGCGGGAGTGGAGAGACAAAACAAGCCCTGGGGGACAAGCCCGAGTGCCCTTAGCTCCAGCTTCTGGGTGGAACGTGTCCCTGCACCTGCAGCTTGGCCAGTGCCTTTCAGTCCTGCTCAACAATCAAGCTCCTACCCCCAGGCAAAAACTGGGAAACATGAAAACCCAGGAACACAGAGGCTGCTTGGTGGCAGCCCTGCTCCAACAGACGCTTGGGAATAAGGTTTTTGGGGCAAGGAAAGAACGAGCTGTGACACAGTGACTGAATCATTCATTCATTCACGATTTCATGTTTACTTGTGGTACTTTGCTTTCCCACCTCTGTCCTTGCTGCTGCGAGATCAAACAGAATCCCTCAGTGCCCAGAGTCATTTCCCTATGAGCCAGGCCAGCTCCCCTGTGCCCTGGAGCAAGACCATGCATGCTGTGCCATGGGGACAGGTGTCGTGGCTGAGTGTCCCAGCAGTCATGCTGGGGAGCAGAGGAAGCAATCCCGAGGCACCGGCATCCCCCCAAAGGTGACATTCTGCCAGCAGCACCACAGCAGAACCCTCTTGTCCCACTCTGACGATCCCTGGGGAGCAGCAGGGCCAGGGAAGAGCTGTGAATGTAGCAGGGCAGGAATCCAGGCTGAGCAAGCACGTGCTGTCCTGCAGCAGGCCCTGGAGCCTTGGGGAGCAGCTGGGACATCGAGGCACGGACGGGGACAACCTGCTGTGTGTCATGTGGCAAGAAGGAACTGAAACCACCTCCTCCAGTTTTTAGCCATCCTTTAGACTCCCAGCATGGAGAGCGTGGCAAGCTCCCTCCCTCCTCTGTGCCAGCAGAGTCACTTCAGGAGAGACTGGAACACTGAAATGACGGGGTCCTCGTGGCTGGTGACCACCAGCACACTGCGGAACTTGTCGAACAGCATCAGCAGCTGGGAGCGCCGCATGTTCTCGTTGTACATGATCTCCTCCAAGTGGTGCCGGCCTCGGAAGTAGTGCAGCAGCCTGCAGGGAGCAGAGCAAGGGAGCACGTGAGCCAAAAGCAGCTCAAACTCATAATGCCACCCCCAAAGTCTCCTCCCCCATGGGATGCAAATCAGAAGGTTGTTTGGGTTATGTCCCTCATTTGCATGAAAAGGGAATTAAATCATGCCTAGCACAGAAATCCTCTGGAAAAGGACGGGACTTGCCCCCTGTGGGGCTTTGCCAAGGTCCTCCTTGGATCAAGAGGTTTCCCAGTCTGGGGCATTTCCCAAGATTGTCATTTTTCAACTTAGTTATAACTTCCAGAAACGGAAGAAACACAAGTGCCAACGAGCCTTGAGAAGTCAGGACGTGGCAGATCTATTCCATGCTCTCTTAGCTGGGCCTACACTGCCCTTTATCACAGCTCTGCATCAGAGGCCCGGGTACCTGCACTGCCTTTTAGAATTAAGAGCAATTTCCCCTCACAGCAGCACAAGGGGCTTTGTAACTACAGGTCCTGCACTCAGGGTTTGGGCAGCTTGGGTTGGATGGAGCAGTCACAACAGGCTGATGGAAATTTTGGTGGTAGGCACCACAGAGAAGCTGTGGGAGTTACAAACCCCCTGAAGCCTAAGCTCAAGCCATGCTGGCTTCTTAAATTCGCTATCATCTTTAAACAAAGACAGCACAGATACCCCTTTGCTGGCCATCAACATTCTATAGCCATCAGAAAACCTCAGCCCTGCACAGTCAGTCACGGCAGGGTCCACGACAAACAGCAGAAGTCCCCAATGGCTGAGGGCCCCTCCCCAGAGTTCCCTCTGAGCCATAATGCCAAGCCAGCCCCCCAGATGAAGCCTGAGTTTCCTGCTCAGTCTCTTACTTGTCTCAACACCCTCCCAAATGTCGCAGCCATGCTGCACGTGTGACTCAAATGCTCCCACCCATGAAGGCCCAAAGGCCAGAGTCCCTTCCCAGCTCCACAGCCAGCTGTGCCTCCACATGTGTTCCACATCACAGTCTGTGCTCCAGCAGCCTTTGCTCATGTTCCATTACCCATCTGCAGCTTCATGCCAACTGACTGTAAAAATGAGTGGAGATGACATGATCTGTTTTCCAATCCATTCATACAGCTCCCATGCAGGAACAGCCCTCAAAATATATCAAGTATCCACTGGAGCACTCCTGCCTGTTTTGGAGGATAGAGTGGCTCCTGCTTTTTCCCTGCAGGACCAACACCTGCCTGGCTGCCTCCTGCTGCTCCTGCTGGGCACTCCTGTCACCCACCACCCTCGGGTGCCTGCAAAGGAGTCACTGTGCAACAAGAGTCCCTCCATCACACACCCACTACACTGTGCAGAGGAGTTTCCACCTCTAGCCCAGTGCCACGCATGTTTCGCTGCTTCCCAATTTGCCACATCCCTCCTCTTCCCCACAAGCTGTCTGTGGGCTCAGAGCAGGATCCTCACTGGCAGCCCGGAGCTGGGCAGCCCCAGCTCACTGCCAACTCCCTCCTGCTGTTCCTCTGCCAGCTCTCAAACTGGCACCGGTATGGAGAACATAACTGCTGCCTCTGGACCTGCAGCACAAACAAACAACAGAGACAAGCTCCAGTCTTTCCCATATCTGGGCTGTGCATCTGCCTTTTGCTCTGTCTCCCACTGGGTATTGACATGAGGCTCGCTGGCAACCTCCCCAGGGCCAATGGCAACCGTGTGCACTGAGAAGTGGCCACTCACAGGGACAGTGTTCAGTTCTTGGGTGTGTCAAAGCCAGACTGTTCCCTCAAGTATGAACAGAAACGTTTTTATCTTACAACTCATACCACAGTTCACAAAGTGATTTTGGGGATTCCCTCCCCTGTGCCAGGCTCTTGTGCCCATGTGCTCATACCCTGGCTCAGCTCTCTTCCGTGCACATGGCTTTCCACAGCAGCACAGACTGAGCAGTTTGCCAATAAATAAATCCATCTTATATTCAGAAAGAGTCTGGATTTGTAACTGGTCAAGACTAAATACTTTCCACTCCCAATAAAAGCTAGAGAGGATATTAAAGAATATCACAAAAATGCCAGCTGGAAGACACCCCCAAAGTCTAGCCCAGCATTCTGCTCCAGCAGGACTATTGCTAATGCTGTGGAGCTTTTTCAAACCCTTCAGAGATGGAAATCCCCCCACATGCTTGGGCAATCTGTCCTGGGCTGCACCACCCTCCCAGGGAGGGGGTTTTCCCAAAAGTCCAACTAGAATCTACAAAGCTGTCCTTGGTGCTCACAGCTCCAGAGAAGGAGGGCACTGCCTTCACCTTTTTAGGCAGTGAACATTTCTGGGACAAAATCAGCATGAGATGGCACTTCTTGGGGCAGTGAAACTGTGTTTGAGTCCCTCTGAAGCTGCACAGGTGTGTCTGTTGACAGATGTGCACATCCAGATGCAGTGATGGAAGATTATTGCTTTCCACTGCTCACCACTGTTTTCCCCTCCTCAAGTTGCAAGAGCTGCCTCTCTAACAGCACTGGAGTGTTCCTACACACTAAAAAGAAAAGAATTCTCTCAGACTAGCAATTCCAATAGAATTAGCTTATTTCTGGCCAAGAAGATGTCCCTGCCACAGCACTGCCTGAAACCAGAGCAGAACTGTCCACAGCTCAGTGCTGCCAATGAGCATCCCTCTGTGAAGGATCTCACCTCCCAGTCTCAGAGCAAGACAAATAAACCCTGAAAGCAACTCCACACCCATGGCTTGGGAGAGAAGCCATAAGCCATAAGCCTCCAACTTCTTAAGGCTTTAAAAGCACTGCTTAATGTGCAGTGAGGAAGGCTTGGTGTACATTGCTGAGGATTTAGCTCAAAAAGAACTTGTGTCCTTCTCAAGCTTACTCCTGGAAGGACATATCAACCCTCCTTCAGTTGCACCTTAGGAAAGAACTTGGATTTAAATTCTCATTGAATGTTATGAGGGTTCATGCAGCCAATGCTGGAGCCAAGCTTTAGTAATTCCTTACTTCCCCTTAAGGTTTCTGCCTTCAAACACAGGCTGTGCACAGCCTGGACAGGCACCAGCACTCTGTGCTGTCTGAGCAACAAGGGACAGGCACTCAGAGGCACCAGCACAGGAAAATGTGCCAGGCTGAGCTTTATTGCTGTGCTGGAAATAGCCCATCCCTCTGTGTGTACACACAGCACCCTGGGAAGGGCAAATACCA
Organism: Dicrurus megarhynchus; assembly: GCA_013399195.1. Taxonomy (NCBI): domain Eukaryota; kingdom Metazoa; phylum Chordata; class Aves; order Passeriformes; family Dicruridae; genus Dicrurus; species Dicrurus megarhynchus. The sequence continues at coordinate 2,149,312 of VXAD01010500.1, forward strand.
CAGGATATTTAGAGCATCAGTTGTGCATTTATAGCACTTTGCTCTGGAGGCAGCTGTGAGAGCAGAGCTGTTGGCCAGGGCACAGCCCCTCTCAGGCTGCTACTCCTACAGCGAAGGAAGGAAGGGCTGGAGCAGTACCTGCAGGAGGGTACCCAGGGAGATCAGCTCCTTCAGGCAGCTTCACCATGGTTTTTTCCCCTTCATTGATTTACTCACTCATCGCTGATGGTTATGGCACAAAAAGAGAGAAAATACACCACAACCTACAAGTTGTGGTGTCTCATAAAACCAGCAGCAACCAAGAAGGTCTGGCATGAACATTCCTACGTGTGCACTGCAGCGTCTGCCCACAGGACCCATCTGCTTATTGTTAATTTATTGTTTAATCTGTTTATTCCTCTCTGTTGCCTCAGAGCACTCTGCACTTGTCAATTCAATCTGTAGCAGACTGGAAATTTGGACCTGGTAAGGCCTGGGGATCTGCAAAAGAACCTGGGGCAGGAGCAAACTGCAAAATATACATCACTCAGCTGGTTTCACAAAGAAATCAGAGTCATTTTTTGCATCTGCAGTTCCAAAGCTTCCAAATGGCTGTTTTACCCAGCTGAGGGTAGTGAGAGGGGAGCAATCATAACATCCTTTCCTCTCACTAGGATAACTGAGAATCTGCATCATCACTGAACTGGTCCAAGGAGTCCCCCACAAATTCTGTCTTAAGATATTAAATATGATTTTGTTTTTACTTTCCTTCCTCACTGGTTTTGTAATGACTTAGCTGGTAATAAAGAAAAAAACACTTCAGAGTTCTCAAGTGGCCAATGTTGCCTCCCAGTTGGAGCATATTCTCTGAAGAATTGCAGAAGATGAAGGAGACGAATAATTCAGAGAGCAATAACTACCCACAAGCTTTGAGAGCTCTGTCAAAGTCCCTCAGTCGTACTCTGCCACAGACAAGGAAAGTATTTTCCTCCTATTACAGTTTCCCTGAGCTAGCTGACTGTATCCACCCTAGGGCAAGAACCAGGTTTTCAGGGGATTACCAACTGAATCCAGAATGTGGGACACCTGCAGTTCTCGCCTCAGGCGGTTTTCTGCTCCACAAGTATGAAAACCAGTGAAAGTTGCATTCCAGTGATGCCACTGTGCTTTGAAATCCTTAGGAAGAAATAGTCTTTCCCTCCCTTCCTTCTTCCCAGATGGCTGCTTAGGAAGTCATTCTGCTTTTACCACGTGCAGAACCACATCGTGCCTGGTTTTGTTGTGTGCAGATTTGTAACAACAAAATGTGTGCTACTGATCACACATCCCAATGCCTTTAGCTTAACTAACCTAAGCAGTGAGCTCTCATCACTGCCAAACAGACCTTGGGACACTCACAGGCTGGTCTGTAAAAGTACTGAGGCTGGCTCTGTGTCTCTGATTTCCATGGAGTTTACAAACCGTCAGATTAAGGAGAGCTGGCCTGAAAATACCAATGGACACCAAATGGCAGCATCAGCATCACTGGGTCTCTGCCTTGCCTGCTTAGAACAGTTTTTTAGGCTGTGCAGTCCTGTGTCTGCCATGCGTGTACAGAGCAAAACTGGCAGGCAAACAGTGAAGTCCAACCACACTCCCTGATGCTCCTTCACACACCCAGGACTCTTTTGTTACCAAGCGCTCTTGTGCCACAAATATTAGTTTGTATTACAGATGAAATATAGGAACAAACCCCAAAGAATTTCTCCTCCAAATCCCCAGGCTAACAGGATTTGCTCAGACTCCACACCAGCCTTCCACAAAGCAGGAAGGAGAAGAAACGACGCTTGCATCCTGCCCTGCTCACCTTGCAAACATGCGGAGATCTTCTGGATTCTGGGCAGCTGGGACATTCAGGATGGCTTCCCGCTCGTGTTCCAACAGGCTTGCCAGGAGATTCTCCGTCATCCTCTTATTTAGGGGTGAGTCCCCACCAGGTATCAGCTCAGCACTGGAATTATCCATGCTAGGGCTTGTCAGAGTCATGTCATCACTACTGGCTATTGGGGCAAGAGAGAGACACACATACACACAAAATTTTAATATTCCTCAGCATACGGATGCAAAGTTTATCAATTCAGGCTGTTTCTGTGCAGCCTTTCCAACTAATTCCTTTTCTCTGGAGAGCAGAGAAAGTGGGTCTCCAAGTGCTCCATGAATCTGCAATTAGTCATATGACAACACAGCGCTTTGCTCAATGGGAAATTCAAATGTTTCAACAAAGTCATCAATTTGTGTGGAAAACTGTACTTCTGGAGACCATAAACAGTCCATAAAAAACATTTGAAAAGAGAATTCCCAGACAGCTGTGCTGGAATACCATGAAGTGGTAACATGAAAAGCCTAACAGTGCAGAAGGTGGGAGCAGGCAGAGAGGCCAAGAAGCAATATCCTCTTGTGAGGGAGCCAGAGTAAGCAGATCACAGACTGATCTGACTCACGTTCCAAGATTTCTGCCCTAATTCATTACTCCTGTAAAGCTCCAAGTTGTACAGAGAATCCCTCCCCATATCCAAGCCCAGCAGAGTTCTGAGAAGGCTGCTCAGAACAGCACAGGCAGGACAGTTTGGTGATTTTAGCACCATATGTGACTCATCCTCTTGAAAGAATGCTTTCCTGGAATCACCCTGAAGAATGGCACTGGGGAGATTAAAAAATCAGGATACATAAACAGAAATCAGTCATTTGTGAGAACAAAGCCAGCTCTGTGTCTCCTCGGGTGGCTCTAATGGTTCTACAGCCCACAGAAACCAGTGCTGCTTGAACAAATTCTCACATTTTCTTTCTGTCCTGAAAACCAAAATTTGGGCAGTAACAGCAGTGCAGCCAGAGGAACATAGGGGATACTTCTGAGTGCAGCAAGGGAGGAGGAAGCTACTTTAAAAAAGAAGGAAGTACCTCTCATAAAAATCTTTTACATGACCAAATGAGAATTTGGCAAATTACAAAGCATTACTTCTTTCTAAAAAGAAGTCTAATAGCTCCTGGGACCTTCACCAGTGCCCAGTTCTAAATTTAGGAAAGGCTGGACCTAATTAGCAAGTACTCCAGCAAGAGGAGATGTCTCATTACCAAGGCCTGATGGCCCTTGGCAGCACTAAGGGAAGCTCTAGAAGTGAGGTGAAGTCTGAACAGCAGAGAAAAGCGTGCCCATACTTGGAGAGCCAAAGCTGAGAGCGTTGGGGGTGCTCAAACTTCGTCCCCCAACCCTGGCAGTGAAGGGCATGTCCTCATCCTGGGCTCGGAACTCTTCCTCATTTGGGGGCACCATCAGGCACACGTAGGTGTGGAGCTGGATCAGGAGCCGGTGCTGGAGCATCCATATCACCATCTGGATGAGCTGGGTCTGCAGGGGGAGAAATGAGGGGTTAAACACCTGGGAAATGAGATACAGGAGGAAAACAACACACAAGGGGTACACTTGGTGAATAAGGAGTCACATGGAGAAATGCTTCTCGACCCACACAAGAGTTACCTCTTTTCCAATCACAAGAAGGTGACCAGGCACAAACCTTCACCACACCCAGAGCCTCTGTGGGTGCTTAGGCTGCAGTGGAGCCTTTAGTGATCCACATCTTTATGCAACACTGACCAGCACAGCCTCGAAGGAACCTGCCCTGCCCCAGCTCCAAACCAGTTTGCTGGTTTCTACACAAGGGCCACTAAAATAAATCACAGAAGGGTTAATCCCAGATGGTCAGATTGAAGCACAGGCTCCTCTAGAGAGCCAGAGAGAGGGCAGGGTGATGGGGCAGAGCTGAAGCAACCAGGAGAGGTGGCCAGGAATAGGAGCCCTTTGCTGTCAGATGGGAAACTGCTGATTAGCCATGGGAGAGTCTCTGGAGATCAGAGCCTGACGGGGCTGGGCAATACAGAAGCAGCACCAGAAGCCCTGGCAAGGGTCAGCAGCCTGAGCTGCCAAGGAGTCCCCTCTCAATGCAGAGAGGCACTATCCCTCATTTCACCATCCCTATGCTATATAGGGCCAAGCTAATAAAGGCACCTGGGTTTTCAGGCAGGCAAGAGACTCAGAAGCAATGAGATGTATTAAACATGCCCAACACCTGCTGCAGACCCTGCACCACGGGCAGAGCCAGGGGCAACGTTTGCAGGGTCTTGGCATGGTCTGCTTTCACAAGTCTGGGAGGAGCCTTCAAAATGCATCATTGTATCTTGATTTCTGCATAAAAAGCCTTTTCATATCACTGCAGGCAACTCAACTGCAGGCAAAAGGCTCAGAACACAGTCACTGACAAGGCTGTTTGGGGATTTCATAGCAACCAACACTGTTTTGGTGAGACAAACACATGCAGCATGAGCTCAGACTCAGAAGGAAGCTCACTCTGCTACATTAATCATCAGGGTAACAGGCCAAATCGCAATAAAAGCCCCAAACCCAAGTTCATCAGCCCACATAATTTTCCTTTTTCCATAAATTCTCAGTTCCTCCTCTGCTATCAAATCACAAAGAAACCTCTTCTGTTTGCAGACAGACCCACACCCTGTCTTTTCAGGGATTACTACTTCTGGGGGCTCAGTGGATTTTAATCTTAAAACATATTATCTGGGATCGCCTTCAAAGATCTATTTTTTTGGAAAAGCCATAGTTCATTTTATATGTTTAACAGAAAATCTACAGAAGAGGAAGGTTGGCAAAAGACACCAAAGACATAATGCTTTGCTAACATCTGAAGGCAGCCTGGAAGAGCAAGGTTTACTCCAGTGATTATGTTGCTGAAATCCTTCCTTCCAGATGCAGGCCTGGATGGAAAGATGGCTCATTTATTTTACTCACATTTCCAGCCTGTTGGCAGTGACATCTGATTAGCAAATGAAAGAGGTCTGCACGTTTCAGAGCACAAAACAACCCTGGAAAAATCCAAGGAGACATGAAGACAGGCTCTACCAGACCTACAGAAGCAGTGGGTAGGGCCTGACCCAGACCAGCCTCCCCTGGTCACACTGGTGGTTCCATGAATTACAAAAACAGCCAATTTCTTTTGTTGCAGCTCCATGTGCATCGAGAGTCTCATCCAAACCCCTCTAATCCTGCATGTGCACCATTACCTCCACACCCTTGTGGAAATACCTAGAAAGCCACCCTGAGCCAGCAGCTATGGCCCAGTGGAACAAGAAGCCAGGCAGCAGTGGTGTTACAGCTTTACAGCCACAACCTTGTGCAACCAACCCCTGCCAAACACCTCTGTGCCATCTCTGGGTGGGAGAGCTGGAGATCTGTGACTAAGCTGAGAACTAGAGGAAACTCTTCTTCCATCCTGAAGTAAGCTTGAACAATCATCCCTAGACCACAGAGACTGATGATCCCTGACATTTTTCTCTACTAAGCCAAACTTCAGCAGGAATTTGATACCTCTTAAAACCCAGTCCTAGAAAAAGCCCAAGTGCTGCAGCATCCTGCACTGGCCCCTGTCCAAGTGATGAGCTTTGTGCCACCACTGCAAGTACCTCACACCATTCCCACTTCCTCCAGGTTTAGACCCATTTTTTACCAAAAGAAGTGTAGAAGTGTTTTCCCAGATCAGGTCACACCATTCCCACTTCCTCCAGGTTTAGACCCATTTTTTACCAAAAGAAGTGTAGAAGTGTTTTCCCAGATCAGGTCTAGCAGGGGCTTTGCTAACACATTCTGCTGCCCGTCCTTCTGGACACGAGCACTGCATTTCTATCCGTTCTCCATCTGCTCCTCCCAAGCTCTGATGGAGCTCATACAGGGCTGCAGGAGCAGAGGCTGCCCTGCACCATCAGTGCTGTGCTGGCTGGAACTGCTGCTCCTCCCCCAGGGGTGCAGGGTTATCTCTGGGCCTGCTCTCAGGGCACTTCATTAGAGCTGGGCTCCTTGCTGAAGCCAAAAGGGCTGGGAGCAGCTTCCCAGGCAAGGATATACTTCATCCCAGGACTGCTTGCCTCAGTCATCCTCTGGCACAGCAGGAATCCAGAGCCAGCATATTTTGGCTGAAACACCAGGATTGTGATGGAAATATAAAGTGAAACATTTTCTGTTGCTTAATTTAACTACCAGTTCAATCTCAATTTCATCCATGTTCCTTTCATGCTTCCTGTCTGCCCGTGCTGCCTCTTTCCAGCCTGCTCTGAGGGGGTCCTGTCTGCTGCAGCAGCCACATCTGGCTTGTTCCTGCTGGCACAGAGCAGCCTGGGGCCATTCCCAGAGCAGTGACAGAGTGTTGTCGAGCAAGGCACTGGTACAATGCCCTGCTTTGTGCTCACTGGCACAAGCAGAGATGCTGCATTGGCTTCCAAAAACACAGCACTGCACATCAGCCCAGCTGGGCACTTCAGGATGGCCAGAGGAAAGCTCAGCCCCAAGTCTTGGAGGGACAAGATCCAGCATTCCTTATTCTCTGGGGCCATTTCTAAAACTCTTGAGAAATGTTACATTTCCTGCAAGGATTCTTTAAGGCTGTTTTCTTTCCCAGGCCTAAAAAGTTAAGGATAACTGGGAGCAGCAACAGGTTCAGGAAAGGGAAGGAAAAACAGCAACCTAGAAGCACTCAATCCTAGCTTGTTTCTCACTACGTGAGGAGACAGTTAAAACACAGCTTGTTTTGCCTACTGAAGCACACAAGCCCCCTTTCTCCAGCCTGGATTATCCAGTTATTTGACACAAACCCTCTTCAAGGTCTGACTTGAGAACTGAGGGCTGCCTTGGCTCAGGATGATGACACCTTCAAAGCCACTGGGGTACAGGGATGTTTGCTGAAATGTATTACCTTTCTTTAGCATTCAAACCATGCTGTTTCATGGAAAACAGATCAGCTATTAAAACTTCTCCCTGTTTTACAGGAAACAGACTCTGAAAACTCCTACTGATGTAGGATGAAACATTTACTGTCTAATGTTGCCATTTTAATCATTAGGTGACAGCTCTGAATTCTCAGCTTAACCATTCCCTCCATTCAGGCCTAACATGACATATTCCTTTAACTTACTGTGCTAAACCCCTGATTTCATACCCAGTCCAACTGAATATAAATGCATCTTAATCCTACTCCCCTACCTCTGCCAACAAAAGCTCCCGTGGCCCCTAATGCCTTCCAGCAGAGCAGCCCCATGTGCAGCGTGGCTCCCTGAAGACACAGCTGCCCATTCAGGGTGTGCAAGCAGCTCCCCTCCCACTCCATCCCCTGACACATTTTCCTGCCTCATTTTCCATGAGCCCTGCACAAAGCTCGGCACGTTTTCTGCAGGCACAAGGCAGAGGCCTCATCTCCCTGTGCCTGACTCCCAGCGGGATGGCCCAGACAGAAAAGTGAAAAGTTAAACAGATTTTGTTCAGCAGCAGCTGTCCTGCTTTCCCATCTGTTTTTTTTTTCTCTGCAGTTATCCACATCCCATCAAGGGAGAATTAGAGAACCACAATAATAATGACAGTGTGCATTATGATAAAGGGGATGCAGGAAGGAAATGGGATGTCTAATTCACCTAGGAACACTCCTTACAGGTGGGAAGATCCCTCCTGCTAGTCCATGTTTGTTCAAGGCAGGGCAGAGAGATGTTATAGCTTCTGAAGCAAATGAACTAGCTGAGGTCACAGTGCAGAGGAGGGGAAGCTACAAACATCATCCCTAACTCTTGGTTTGCAAAGCAACTTAGTGCAGAGTAGCTGGGTAAAGAAATGTGATGCTGGACAAAGAAATCCTTATCCTGAAAAGCAGGCCAAAGCCTTCCCCTGCACCAGCAGCAGTGCCTGGTACAGATCCTGCCAGTCAGCTTGTGCTGACCTGAAGGCTTCGGGTCACCAAGTGCTCCTATGCTTTCCCTGGTGGTTTGGAAGGGGTGTGCACCCCACTGAGCAACCCCAGAGCTCCACCCCGGTGTGCTCTGCACTCACAGCACACCTCCCCTGTGCCCCTCAGGGGAGGAGAGCACAGGGACACGAGCCAACAGCCACAGGCAGCAGAGCAAGGACAGCTTCTCTGGGGTCAGGGTAGAGGAGATGCAAACTGCTTCTTTTCCAGTGAAAACACCAAAAGGCAAGATGAGTTCCCTTTTGTATGAGCTCACAGGATCTCCCCACCCCTTGGCTGCATCCTGGTGAGATCCAGGACAAACCCAGGCACTACAGCAAGTCCTGGTGACATTAAAAGGCACAGTAGGGCTAAGAGACAGCTCACTGTGAAATGGGGAGAACAGCTTCTGCTTCCCCCACCCTGCCAGCTGCACGAGCTCAGCAGAAATCACCTCCTTCACTCTGTGCCAGCCCTGGAGCTCACTGGATCTCCCCGAGTGAATTCCACCTGCTAACCTGGCAGAAAACTTGTGCAGCTGAAACAAGTTAAATGAATGGAGTCAGGCTGGACAGGAGCCAGAGCTCTAGGAAAGGGAAGAGGGAAGGGAGGAAGGCTCGTGTGTGCACACACCTGGGAGTGGGAAGGAAAAGCAGGGCCTCGGCTCAACAGCGCCAAGATCTCTTCAGCTCAGCTGAGCTGAGGGCAGGGGCTCATCCTCACCCTGCTGCAACACTGCTGTCCCAGGAAAGCCAGGGCATCCAAGGGAAACACAGAGAAAGGCAAGCAGCAGGGAGCACCGCATGGATACCAAAAGCTTCTCAACTGATAGATACACACTGCCCAGGGTTCCACTGCAACACACTGCTCCTCATCACAGGCAAGACAAGAGATAGATCAAGATGACACAATCGGGACTTTCCATCTCTGGCACAAGGCACGGCTGAGAGCACTGGCAGGCCTGGCACACACCACTCACCTGACACCTCCTACCCACTTGACAGGCAGACAGCAAAAGCAGAACACAGTCCTGCACTCCCAAGGCAGTCTTGTCCTTGCTCAGGTTGTTCATATCTCCCACCAGCCAAAAACTACCACAGCACACCAGGTATAAAAATGAGTGCCACATTTTTTTCATCTACCCAAAGGAATAGAGGCATTCCACTCATGTAATGGTAATTGAACAAAAATAACTTTGTCCCCTTTCAAATCAAGCAATATTTTTGTATAAAAACAGGAAGGGCTCTAAGAGCTCTCCTATTTCCTATCATGGGCTTTATTAATGCCTTCTGTATTCTTTACCCATCCAGAAGCACATGCCAAAAGCAGGGAGCCAATCCCATGCTCAAGAGAAGAATCAAATGGGATGGATGCCATGGATGCCATGAGGCCACAACAGTTTCTGCAGAAGATCCAGCCTCTCCCACAGTATTGACCCTCCAGCACAGTGACCTTCAGGAGAACAGACAGTGCCCTCAGCCTGATGAAAAGCACAAGATAACAGACAACCACTGGAAACCTTTAAAGCTAAAAAACCTCACATCCCCTCCTGTGCACACAAAGAACAAAACTACAGAGAAAGTCCCACCTTTGCTAATTTTTTTCAAAGGCAAAGCGAGTACATTTTGACAATATTTACAGTTCAGAGTACAACATCTTACATCACAGCGGAACAAAAATCCACCCGCATTTCATTAGATTAATTGCTGTATTGATTAGATCTCTGTTAATTACAACTAGAGCCTGACCACTTCAGGGCAGGGATTGGAGTCACGTCTTTTAAAAGACTAAAAAAACAAAAAATAATACAAGAAGTCCTACATAGGTAAATCAAAGTAGAAGAAAATGTACTGATATGAAAATACATAAAAACTCTCTTCAATCTAAACTCCCCTAAGAACTGTCACACTTTGCTTTATCAAAAAGCCACAGCTTTTCACAGCATCATCCTTCATCCTTCCAATAAGGCTGAAAGGATGAAAGCAAGCTGTGCTGCTGACCCTTAGGACCCCAGCACAGACAGGTGAGCAGCAGAGGGAAGGTACACCCTCTAAAAAAACAAGTTAGCACTCCATCAGTTCTGGCAAGCATTTATTGCACCCTTGTTTCAAGGCATAACCGCAGCAGTAAGTGGCAGACTTTTATTTGTGTATTTTAAACAAAAGTAGGACGTCTGAGAACAACCAGAGCTGTTGAAGGAGAAGTATTCAGGCAAGTAATTAATTTTAAAAGGATTACTGAGAATGTCTCCTGAAGCTACTGCAGCTAGAATAAAATTAATGCTATGGCTTCAGCTTCAATTTTCAGGACACTTATTTGTCTGTAACTACAGTGGAGTCCTGCTCTTTCCCTGCCTCCCAAGGTGGCAGCTGACCAGTACATGCTACGGGGATTAGACCTACATCATTACTTATCTTTATCTCTGATCATCATCTCTGCCAACCTGTAATTACAACCAATTCTTCCCTCACAGCTGTGCTTGAGTGCAGAGGTGATGGTAATCTTCTCTATGTCTGAGCAGGGGTTAAATCCATGGAGCCACCAAGGCACCCAAGTCCGAAGGGCAGAAACAAACACCACAAGGAACCAGCCAAAGAACTCTGCCTATGCTTCCTTTGGCTCACTGAGCCACGTTCAGAGGTCCAGGCTCCTCCATCTGGGAACAGAACAGTGTCAGCCAGGAGACCTCACGTTACTGAGCTCCTTCTTGTGCTCCACCAGTTCCCAGAAATGCCACAAGCCATGATCGATGCATAAGCAAAACAGCTCACAAATCCCAAATCCATATTTTATTAACCCAGATCTGAACACTAAAAAGCTAATGCAGTGACACACGGACTTCTGCTGACCCCATGCTGAGTCTGTTTCCTCCAACAGCCTTTAAACAATTCCAGTTTTACAGCAAAACCAAGTGTAAAGACAGATTGCTTTTAAAAACGGATTGTGAACTTGAAGCAGATGGAATAAAATAAAATCGAATGTGATTGTGAGGAATGCACAAACTTGATTCACCCCTACCAATTTATGACAGTTTGCAACAGACCAAATGGAGTTTCAGTTTTCCCTACTACATCACTCCATGAAAAGGAACATTCTTATATTTCTTTTAGGACTGTGCTTTGCCAGCACAGAGCATCCTCTCACCTTGAACATCCCCACAGCTTTTTGGCACAAGGACACGAAACAGCAAATCATAAGGCTGGAAACACAGTAACTGGGAGCTTGTAAATGTGCAACAGCAGGTTCCTGACCAAGTGCTCCAGGAGCAGCACCATCCCTTGCTATCAGGAGAACAAGGAGCTGTTGGACAGTGCCCAGCTCACCTCCTGCACCGGCGGCGCCAGCGGGTTCTTGAACTCGGAGAGTGACACCGGGAGGGAGAACTTGGCCAGCATGGAGGGCAGGTTGTGACCCCGGAACTGGCAGGAGAAGGCATCTGCCAGGGGAGAGTAACTGCAGGAGAGAGGCAAAGGCACAGATCTGTAGTGCTGGTCAGGGTAACTTTTATCCATTTAAGCACTGCTTAAAGAAGTGCCAATTCCCAAATGTAATATTCCCTGTGATCTAGAAAACCCCTAAGGATAGCTGATGGCATGTTGTGTCCTGCAGAAGCCAGCCAGAAGCTCATGCACTTTCACCTCAGCCTTACATTCAGCTCCAGCACTTTATTCAAGGTGTGGAGGGAATCCAGGGAGAAAAATAAAAGCGATAAAAAGTCCAGACCTGTGCAGCCTCTGATGAAAGGGACAGAGCTTGGGCAGGGCTGGGCAGGATACACACACAACCTCTGAATGTGCCAACTGCAGCTGCAGATGTGGCTGTGCCCCCTCCCCATGCTGACAGGACAAGCAATGTGACTGAGCAGAAGTAAAGGATAGTCAAGTTAAATATTAGGAAAACCGTCTGTCTTAGCATTTCCATCTCCAAAGGTCTTCAAGAACAGCACTGCCATATATGACACAGGCATAGTTGTTGCTGAATGACCTCAAGGTCCCTTCCAGCCCTATTTTTATACTTCCATCACCGAAGTTTTGATTTAAAACTATTTTCCTATAACTGAGTTCCAACATAGAGTCTAAAAACATATCAAAATCCAACAGAGGAAGGGTTGCCAATCTTCAGCAGAGCAAAAATACCCACCACTGCCTCCACATCTTCCTTGCCGTGGCTCTGCCTGCTCTCCAAATGGCCACGTTGCCTTCTGGCTGTGACAAGGCACACAGTATGGAATGCTGCACATGAAACAACACAATGGCAACTTTTGCTACTTTTGATTCATGTCAGGTGTGCCAGCTACACAGAGAGCCCTATAAACCACTCATTTAACTTAATCATAAAGTATTTTGGTTTGTAGATGTTCCCATATTGGACATTCAGTGAGCAAGAGTACTAAAAATACTGACAGCAGCTCCACAGGGTAAATATTGCTTCCACGCCCACACCACCACAGAGGAATATTGATCTGCTCTGCTGCTCCTCCCTGCCCACACTGTGGGCTGTGCAAGTCCAGGCTCATGTAATGGTTTGTGTTTTGCACAGTCTCAACAAATTAATGAAGAAAGATCCCACTCTGTATCCAGTCAGGGAAGAAAAGTGCATCTGCACTCCTCAGCACTGTGCTGCAAACCAACACACTTTCCTTCTACTTACAGGCAGACACTGGCATTTGGAGAAAGCATGTAGACATTGTTTTCACAAAGAGGATAAATAATAATTGCTTTGCCCCAGTAAACAAGGTGTGCAGCAAGCTGGAAAACCTGTATTGAGAAAACAGGGAAAAATTAGGGGAGCAAAAGCAATATACAAACTCTCAGCAAGCATTCTATACAACAACAAAAAAAGTCTCATTTGAGCTGAAATGAAAGAAGAATGTTCTATCCTTTCACCCTGCCTTCAGAATAAATTCATGGTTTAATATAACATGTGGCAGATCAAAAAGCATTTGACAAGGTTATGAATTTCCAGAGATTTGCCTCACATTTCTAAGCAACTTAGTATTTCCTGCCTCAAAGGAATTCCTTCAAACTGTATCAATCCAAGTTTAGTTTCTTTTCATGCCCCCAAAAACTATTTTTTTTATGCACAAAATGCATTGTGTTGTACATGAAAAATAAAATACATGAAAAATAAAAAAGAATCAGCTTCTACTATGACAGAAACATAAAGGAAACCAACACTGCCTTTTTACTGCACAGAGGTATTTCAGTAATGAGCTACACAAAGTATTTTAATGTGTTAAACAAGTCAGTGGTTGCTAATGGCTCTGGAAAAGCCACATAAATAGTGTCTACAAGACATAAAATCCAGCCTGTATCATTAGATGCATTTAACCGTGCTTTTTTGTGGAGAACAAAATTACAGAAGCAGTAGGGAATTTCCAGAGTCCATCCCATAGCCAAGTAACACCACAGACCACGGTAGGCAGACCTGGAATTTTATTACAAAGCAGGACCTTTCCCTTGGAACAAGAGAAGGCACAGACCTATGAACAGGAGAACATGTGATGATGAGCTGTGTTTCCCCTGTCACACAGAGCACCGATTGTGTCCCTGGGAGTGGCCCTCCCCTCTCTGGGATCATCTCCCATAATCATCCCAAATGATCACAGTCATCCACAGGGGTCTCTCAGTGGCCTCACAACTCATGTGAGTGCCAGAGTCTCATCCCTCCACTGGCACAAACTTCCCTTTCCAAATGCTCATCACATCACCTCCAGCAATTCAAATTTGAGAGCTGGTTGTCACTACTGGAAAGGCATTTGGAAAGAGCTGCTGGCTTGGGGAGACTGGCTCAAAATCTTTGCCCAAGCCTAAACTAAATCTTCTTCCCATGACTCTGCAAAGTCTGAGCACTAATGGATTAAGGGAAAGGGATGGGAAGGTTTGCACAGGCATTCACAAGTCTTTGGTAGAAAAGATGCCGGCAGCTCCAGGGGAAGCAACATATTTGGCCATGGCAGCTGTAAATCTTCATTTGCATTTTGGGTGCTTCATTTGCATGTAGACATCAACGTGCAGGACCAAGACAGACCACTGTGGTGTCAGTCAAGAGTACAATTTGTTCTGGTTTTAACCACCAAACAGGAAGGCACAGAGAAGACAGAGCCACTCTCCTCAGAGGGGCACAGGGACAGGTCCTGAGGCAACACACACAAGGGAAATTCCCTTTAGATATGAGGAAAGGTTTCACTCTGATGCTGGTCAGGTGCTGGACCAGAGAGGCTGTGGGAGGCAGCCCTGGAGGTGCTCACAATTTGAAGAGAAGTTTTTCATCAGCCTGTTTTAATGGACTTGTCCTGAGCAGTGGTGAGGACCAGAGACCCCCGGGCTGGGCGCTAGAGACCCCCAGCACTTGAGACCCCATCCGAGATGGGATGTGGCTGCAGGGCTGCCCAGCACTGTCCCTGCACCCCTGCCCTTTGTTTCTGCAGCCTTTCTCCAGGCTCCAGGGCTGGTACTTTCTCCCTGCCCCCTCTGCTCACAGGGAGGCAGCTGACGTGCTCCTGCAGCACAGAAGCCCACGGGCACACAGGAGAAAACACCTCGTGATTTAAAAGGCTCTCAGCAGCCGCTGACAGCTCCCCGTACCTGCAGCAATGCCAAGTCAGCATCTTGAGCCAGTTGCTGCAAATTCTTCACAGCAGAGGTAGTTTTAATTACTCTCACCAGGGCAGGAGAGCAGTCCAACGGGAGCTCATTAAGCAATGACTTCTCATCATTTAAAAGTAATAAGGCATGGTAAGGCCTGCAGAAAAATAGAATACATTTGCACAGTAAACTGCAGCTTTTCCTGAAGGCTTTGTTATTCCCACACCACGATACCTGGGGTCAATCTAATGGTAAAAAAAGAATTTCTAATATCATCCTTTTGCTCTAACTGGGTTCAAAATAAGCTTATTTTTATGTCACAGCATAAGACACTCCCTATAAAAAGAGGACAGAGGGTTATATGGTAACTGGATACCCCAGTGACAAGGAAAAAAGACTGCACTGTATTGGCACAAAATTGAAAACTAGTCTGAAAACTGCTCATCTGCATTACTGAAATACAGAATGGAGTAGAAGAAAGGAAGAAAGCAAGAGTTAGTTACTTTTGCAGGTCAACAAACACAGGAAATAAGGTATCACAGGACCTGGGCTCTTTTCCTTCCAAAAGGAGAATTACTTCTGGGTCAACAGATTAAAATGAACACTCAGTTCCTGGCTGCAAACCGTGCAGGCCACTCTTGCAGCATCCCCTCAGTACAACCACCTAGAGTTAACACCAGGGCTGTGGCTTCCCACCCCCGTGGATCCAGCAGCACCACGGTGCCACAGCAGCAGCTCCAGGGAGTCCTGTGTGAGCGCAGGGCCCCCCAGCTCTGCAGCCCAGCCACACCACCCCTGCGTGACTGTGCCATCTCAGACGTCTGCAGCATCACCCTTGGAACTGGAGCAAGGACTGGCCACACTCTGAGGGGCAGAGCTTGCTCTTACCTGATAGATTTCAGACTTCTCTCGATTGCTTCCGGGGGTATGAAGTTGGTGGCAACATAGTGGATTTTGTGAGGAAGGCAGAAACTCACTTCCAGCCAGTTGTTGATGTGCAAACGAACCACCCCTGTCGTGCAGAGACTAAAATAGGAAGGCAATAAATCCATACAGCATTTACCCTGTATCACAAATGAAAACAGTGGTCCAGAGTCACCCCTGCACAGAAATCAGATCAGGATGAATGCACCCTCTCTGTCCCCAGGCTGGCTGAGGACCAGCTGACTCCTAACTGCAAGGGCCTCCTACACCTGGGCTTACAGAGCACTATCCCCCATGGCATTTTGAGGGAGATTTGAAAGACTTCACCACTGATCTTTTGCTCCCTCTGCTCTTAACATTTCAACAGTGTCTCAAGTTAAAAAAGTTTATTCAAGATCTACTGCAAGGCAAAGGAAAATTCCCTAGGTCAAAGCTGCAAAGGGCAAAGATTAACTGGGCTAACTGTCTTCACCTCCAATTTCCATCTTCCTCTCCAAGGAAAAAGAAAAGAGGATGTCTGTACTGGGCAAGGGCTGTTCCAAGCAGCACATTTCCACAATAACAGCCTCCTTCGGTTCTGCTTAGGTTGTTTGTTTCCTTACTAACCTGTTCCTGCTTGTCACATGAAATCACAAACATGCTTCTTAAATGGTTTCTTCGTTCTAGGAAACCACAGGGACTAAGCTAAGCCCTTAAGCTGACTCCAGACAACAGGACTGGAGTGGAAATGATGGATGTCTCAGGAATAATAAAGACAATAAAGTCTGACCCTGGCGCTCAGCCTGAAAGCAACAATAAGCCTCTTTTACTGAAAAAACCAGAAAAGCTGGAGATTAGAGCCAGGAACATCATTCAGGTGCTTTTACAGAAGTCTGCAAATCTAGACAGGAGGTGGAACACACCTCAGGAGAGAACTGTATTTACTTAAAATGGGTAATGTACCATAAGGAGCTACACCAGCATCCCCTTGCAAACCCTCGCAATATTCCCATTCCACGGGCAGGGAATGCTGGCCTGGGAACAGCTGTGCTGGGAGAAAGCAGCAAGGCCCACCACACCTCTTCATGAGTTAGGAACACATATAAACTTGCTGATCAATCTCAAGCAACAGCTAATCTTGTCTACACCGGAGAGCTGAATTTCTCAAAGTCCTTCCATTTTAAACTTTCTTCCCAAACAATGTCTTTCGGCTTAAAACCAAATTTCAAAGTTTGCACTCTGAAAATTCCAGCCCGAATTTTAAATTCCAAGTGTGTTGAGACTCGCAATTTGACTTTTGTGTCAATAACTCCCACAAATTTCCCCCTCTACACAAAAACAGATTTAAAAACATGCCAGGAACAGGCCGGGAGCAAATACACATCTTGGAAAAGTCTTTATGTGGTGATTTAACCATTTATAACCAGCATTCAATTGCAGGTCACAGACTAACATGCTCTTTTTCAAGCTCATCTGGCTGTGTACACGGTTTGGAAGGAGCTGAAATTTCGGCTTTAAACAAAAACATTGGGTAGCTTTGGCTGCTGGTGCAACTACTCACCAAACCACAACAGAGTGGTGAGGGAGCAAACACGATCCCCTCCTGCCTCGTACATGATCAGACTCATTAGGGAACATCTCACTGCAGACAATGCTTTTCAAAAGGTTTTTTTCTCAAATCTTTCATTGAACTCTGGAAAATGCTGATTTTTCAAGCTGCAAATGAAGCAGATACCGTGTGTTTTCCTCTTTTTAAAAGAAACTGAGAGGGTGAATCCAGTGTCTCTCTGGCCCCACCACCTCTCATCTGCTCAGAGGCTCCCAAGCCTGAAGGAACATGCAAAGCACAAACACCTCTGTTTCAGTTCATTAAATGCTGCAGCTCCAGTAACACTGCTTATCCCACCACACAAACAACTGACAGAGAAAGCTGGATTCCCTCAAAACACAGCAGAGAAAAGGGCTGAAGCTGTGGTTATCCACAGCATCTCCCAGGCCAAATCCTCACAAGGGGAAACATGGCAATAAAGGAATGGGACAAGCGAGTTCAGAGACCACCTGAAAGCTCTTGGAGTTGTAAAAACAGGTTACCCAAGAGCAGCAGAGATACATGAAAGCATTAAACACTTGCAGGGATTATTTTCCCTGCAGAGTTTAACATTCAGAAAAAGATCCAGTTGGTTCCTTTCATTCTTTGGTCCAAGAGCACCAAGGCAAAAACTTTAATTACATAATTACACTCTCCACAGCATAATTTTGTCTACAGTGCACTATACAACAAGAGCCTAGAATTAAAGACAACAAGAAAACCAGATTTTCAGTTCTGATCTGGATCTTAATTTCATTCTCCTGCATTTGCATTCAACTGTACAATTTCCAGCCTTCATTACAGCTTTATGCACACCATTTCTCCTTCACCTGCCCCTCCTTGGATGGAAAATAATTTAAGTGTCTGTAATTTGACAAGGAACAAGCTACACCCTCCAGCAGCAACACTTGCAACTGCCCTTAGCCAGACAGCAGAGTTAAATAATGTCCCCAGTATAGACACAAAGATTCAGGCAATAGGATATTAAACCCTCAAAGACATTTTATTCCATAGGAACTTAAGTTTCAACACTTTTTTTGTTTAATCTCTGCTTTGATAACACCTGATGAGCACTCTGAGGGATACGTGGGGAAGGATCAGGATAATCAGATATCAAATTTAAAACTGAGACAGGGAGAGGCAAATAGGAAAAAGCTGTTTAATATCTCTCTACCATAAGGCCCATGAGACATCTCATGATACGAGAAGAAGCAAAGTTCAGAAGAAATAGAAAGAAACACAGAAAGTAGTTAAGCCATGGACCTCCTTATCAGAGGATGCTGTGGTTGTTAAATATTTACTCTGGCTCACAGGACTGTGGGCTAATTCCGGGAAGTGAGGTCAGCTGAAAGCTGCTGAATGTACAGAAACCCCCTCCAGAGCTGCAGGAAGCTGGGGAATATTTTGTGGAATATCACTGCTCTTTTGCTCTGTTCTACTGTGTCCTGAACTGTGAGCTACTGCCCCAAAACGAGAACCTGAAAGCTTGCCAGTATCTCACAGAACTGTAGCCTTTTCCATAACTATTGGCAAAACAAAGAAATCCCACCTCACGTTTATAAAAGAGTTATGAATTTTTACATATCCACACCTCATATCGTGTCTATCCTGTTTATATCAGAAATTAACACGTTTTCAAGTTTGGTGGAGCTGAGCTTGTAGCTTTGGAGTTTGTTTTTCCTAGAGGTTGTGACTACTCAGAGCTTTGAAATGATTCCACATTTCCTTATAAAGGACACATGGGCTGTCCTTTGATAAATAACTGTAGTTGGATTATATTTTACACTACAGCCACAGAAATCACATCTAATCATTCATTAAGTCTCACATAATTATTCCCTGAGCTGCTGAGATGGGCTAGATCTACCCCTCAGTTCAAGTCCCACTACACTAAAAATTTATAAAGGCTCTTTGTGTATTAAAAAGAAGAAACGAACAATCCAAACCTCCCCAAAAACCTCTCCATACTTTCACTTTTATTCCAATGCAAAGCTCAGAGAAGTTTGCTAGAACCAGACAGGCAGTTAGTAAGTATCAAGCTCACAATTATCTGCCGTTGCAGATAAAACTTGGTGAAAGCTCCTTAAAAGAGACACATATTGTAACACCAGCAAGTTTTTCAGCACTGGAGGTCCTGAAAACTTCTTTGGACCTAAAACCCATTGCTTTCTGTTCCACACCAATGCTTCAGCTTGGGGACAAGATGAATGAAGACTCTCAATTTTCTGCATTAATCCAAAAGAAACATTCTAGTTCTCTCCATTAGAGACAAAAGGGTCCCAGGAAGTAGATGCTGAAAGCCTCTAAGCTGTCAGTCTAATAGCACTGCACTTCTATAGCAGCAATAGTGTTCCAGTCAGGATGTCCTGGGTACTGATCCTGCCCTAGGAGACACAGGCATCTCATTCAAAGCATAAGGAACACTTTGAATGACAAAAATATTCCTACACTTGTGGTTTTGCACAAACCAACTTGCTCAGGGACACGTTGGGTCTTGCCTGAAATACCTCAGCACCATCTACAGGAAGCCAAGGGCTCAACGGCACCTCTGGAGCAACCCTGGAAACTGGGCTGGAATTGCAGAAATCAGCAGGCACCTGGAAACGCTGGTTGGAGCAAATCTCAAATGGAGAGCTGGGCTCCATCTGCAATTCAAAGTGCTCTCTCCACTCCACTGGCTGTTCTCCTACAGCCAAAGGCTATGCCAGAGGTCTCTGTAAATTTAAAGCAGCACATTGTCACTGCATGCATCTGAAGGTTTACCCTTCCCAGCAGCCCTTTCTCCTTTAAAAGCAACACAGCAAATCTTTCCATCTTCCCTCTGAGGTCATCCACACTCCTCCACACTCTCTAGGTGGCCTAAATCCCTCTTGAAATGTGGTGTCCAAACTGGATAAAATAGTCATTACAGCAGGAGTTTTACAACTGTGAGCAGGATTGGTTCCTATCTTATAGACAACACTTGTTTTATGGTTTTTTTTGTAACCCCCTGTCACTTATGACTAACCCTCACTTCATAGAAGACCACACAGACTTCACTCCAGAGCTGCTGCCACACAGGAATAATTAATTCATCTTGGACTTGCAGAAGAAGATTGTATTTCTAGAACCCTTTTTCTACCTTACTAAAAAATAATTTTAAATCTATGCCTGCCTGGCAAGGTGCTGCAGCTCCTCTCAGCTGATGTGACTGCAGGTATAACAAGCATATTTCCTATGCTTTCATATTAAGCATTAATGGAAAAACCCTGCAGAACACCTCCTTATCACCCAGCCAACAACACTGTCAGCTCCTCTTCAACTTTCCAATCAAGCACACAGGTACTTCAGATTTTTACCAACACCTTATCTCTTACATTTGCTTTTGACAGTGTCATGCAAAAGTGTCAAAATCTAACTTGCACCACTCCTTCTCCACTCACAATGCCTAAATGAGGAAGAAACTGCCTTGTTTTACAGCTGGGGCCAGCACCAAAGTGTATTCTCCATGGTCTCTCTGTTCCTCCTTATCTCTGGGAAGGCTCACATCAGCACAGTCCATGAGCTCGAGCTCTGTGTTGCTACAGTCACAGCTAAATGCCACAAGATGTCACTGTGTCCCTAAAATGTTTGGAAACACGATCAGGGTTTGCCCAGTCATAAATACACAGCCCTAGAGGAACAGAAAAACGTAATTTGAATATTAGAATTACAGGCTGCATAAAAACTGCCTTACTTACACGGTTAGTACAGGTTTTGTGCAAGGTATGTGGAACAATACACCACATTCCTTCAAACACGATGGAATTCACAGCTCTTGAGCACAAAGAGCAGCTTGGCAGAAGTGTTCTGACACTCTTTGCAACCATTACATTATTTAAGCTCCCACCTTACAGGGCTCTGATCCCCTTTGTACGAGAGCAGCCACAACCCAGGGAGGATAAAGGGCACCCTGAGGAACTCAGCCTAACTCTCTGAATCCCCAACAAACACCCCAACCAAGGGGCACAGCACCTTCCCCCACACACAGAGCTGCTGTGTCCCCTTGTCCAGGCCTTTTCCCAAGCACATCTCCTGCCCGAGGAGGCAGCACTGACAGGCACAGGCTCCTGCTCAAGTTCAACACCAACCCCACACTGCTTTGAAACCTTTGCCAGAACTTTTAATCCAGTCAAGAAACAGCATGTTATACTTTCCATTCCGCTGGAAGTCTCAGCATCTCATCCAAATTTGCTGTCCAGACATGCACAAATGGAGCCAGGGCAGTTCCTGACTTGCCATCAGTGCTCCTGCAGCACTCTCCTCTTAGCTGAAGATTTAGAGCCCTTCTCCAGTGCTGTGATATCCCTGGTATGACACTTGTCAGTCCTACAGTTCACCTGTCAACAGGTGCCTCTGTACTAAGGAAGAAAATAATAATAATTCTTAAAGCTGTGACAGACATCCCCAACTTTTAAGAACAAGACACCAAAGACAGACCAAGGTAATGATTAGGATAGCAGTTCTGCAAACATTTCACCTGACTGCCAGGCTTCACACTGCTCTGCCTGGTTTAAAACCCAAATCCCAATGATTAACAGCATGAGGAAGTGGATAACATCCTTAGGGACAAAGCCAAGAGATTTCAGTGAGAAACAGCATACTGTGAGCTAGGACTAAAATCCAACTTACCTGTCATATGTCTCTTTGAGATCTCTGGCCAGTTTGCACTTGGGTAAGATGTGATGAAAAGGTGACTGGGGCCCTTCTGTGGCTACAGAAAGTTTCAAAACATGAAAGCAAATAATTGATTTCAAATCAAAGAGCTCCCTCTTCCCCCACTGGGTATCAACCCGTATCTAAGGGACAGAGTTTGTATCATTTGAATCTACAATTCTCTTTCAAAGCTTTTACAATAACTCACACGTTAAAATAATAACAGTGAATTATTGCCAACTTCTGCTAAACCTCAAGTCAGTTAAGTACACATAACCAAATTTGACAAATGATGATTTTAAGTGCTCTGCTTTTCTAGATGTTAGCTTTAATTTTTAATGCTTGCAGCAAGGTGATGCATCACTGTCTGAGAGAGTTCACCTTAAATAGTGCATATTATCATAGTACATTTATTTTCCAAGTGCAGTCTATAAAAGTGCTCTGTAACTGTTTGCTAGCCAGGTAGCAGCATGTGAAGGTAAAGCTTCCACAGAGGAAGTCTGGTGACTCAGCAGACAGCATTAAAGCATGGAAAACTTGCTGTAGGCTGGGTGAAGCAGGTCACATAGGAGCTCTTCCATGCCAGCCTGACAGGAAGAGGCAAACACTATGGCTCAGTGCAGAGTCTCCAGGGATTCTGCTGAACTTAGCTAGCAAAGAAAGCAAAGAAACTACTTCACCTCTAAAACTCACATCTCAGCACTGGGATAGTGAACTTGGCTGAGGCAAAATGCAGGGAAAAGCTGTCAGAATGCTACAGAGCACCAAAACTTGCTCGCAGCGATCCCAGGCATAGGAGAAGTAAGAAGGTACAATCAGCACCTCTCTGAAAGAGCATTCCTGGACAGAGCCATTGCTGCTCAAAGCACTCACTCTCTGACATGGCAGACACCTCGTCCTGGATAGCCAGGATGAGCTTGGCCTCCCTGGTGAGGTACTGGCAGCGGCGCTCCTCGTGCTGCAGGACGATGGCGATCCTGCGCGACAGGTTGTGCAGGCAGTTGATCACGGAAGGATCCGCGTTGGCCTGCGGGGAACACGAGCAGCCACTGAGCCACAGGCACACGGAACTGCAGTGATGGTGGGTGAGAGGTCGAATGATTTTCCATTGATACCAAAAATCAGCCTCTCGACTGGAAAAAGAACAGAATTTTCTCTACCGGCAACCAAGCAGAAGCTCAGATGTCCAAATGTCATTTGTATTTCTAAGCTTGTCTATGTGCACCAAAGGAACACCACACCGGGAGTGTGATACCCCTGGCTGGTTTGTTTTTCCAGTTGTTAATGGGCCTTCTACTAGCAGAGAGCAAAGAACTCAACTTCACACAGTAAGACAAGAAAGTGTCAAACTATTTGAAAAGGCAGAATATCCCAAAGTTCAGCTTAAACTCACTGGCAGCACAAGGGCTGCAGTGCCTCTAACATGTCCCACTCACTCCATGTTGCCACACCGGTGTTTGTCCTATGTACGGACAAGGCAGCAACTAAGTAACAATTACCAGCTCACGACCAGCACTTTCATCCCAACTCTGAATTAATTTGGATTTACCCTGTTAAAAAATTCACAAATACAGCTTATTACTAACACTGCATTATGAAAGTCTCAGAAAGAAAAGTGCTGGAAAAATCTATCATGTCAGTACAGCTGCCAAGGGGGGTGAGGGGGGACTCAGCAGCTCCAGCATGAGTCAGCAGCTGCTTCATGTTTGTTAAGACATTTAAAGGAATTTAAAGTTCTGGCAAGTGACCACTTGGCACAGAAACCAGCAAACCGTGACTCATCAGTTTTTTGACTCCACTGTTCTTGCTGAGTCATGCCACGTTGGTGGCCCTGAAGCTCAAACACAGCAGGATCAGTGCTGATTAAAACACTTGGGCCTTTGCCTGCTCTGTCTGCCCACTGCAGATGGACACTCATCTTTATCTCTGAGGGCCTCCACCCACCCCCTGCACTGCACTACTCCATCCTAGGGAAAAATTTCCACTTGTTTCTTGCCCAACACTTTCCAGAAACCTGACTGCTCCCTGTGAGCTAAGAGTGTCTCATCTGGCAAATGGATTTAGTGCTGCATCACACACACAATTACATCAGTATCATCACATGGCTGAAGGGCAAAGAAAACAAGTTTTCCTAGAAACACCAGATATTAGATTCCAGGCTAGCCTTCCCTGCACTTCACCAAGCTCTTGTGAATGACAGAGCATTGGTTTCAACACTTCTGCTGCCACATGACTCAGTGTGCATCAATGTGTGTGTTTGCAGGTGCATCTACACACACTTCCCTGCAAGCAAAGCACAGGGCTTTAACAATTCACCAAAACAACATCTCTTAACATGTGAAATCTAAAACCAACTCCTCTATTGCAAATTTTGCACTTCCTGACCCAGGAGTGTCCCAAAGCACAGGAACACTGGATCCCCAGCAGAGCTCTGTAAACAATTTCTTGCTTGATTCAGGTAATTGTCCTGTGTGAAACCTTGCTCCTCATCTCAGGACAAGCCTTCCAAGCTGGGGCCATGTCCATGTCACCACTGGAACGCCAGTGGTAAGAAAAGTACCAGTGCTAAAAAGAAAAACAAAAGTTCCTTTCACAAGCAGGGAGCTGGATGTTTTTAAATCGAGCAAAAATCAACCACTTCCATAAAGACAACTATTCCAGCTCCCTCTTTTATTTTTAAACAACCTGTGGACTGGGAAAAGAAAGCCAGAGCTCAGGAATCAAATAATGCTTGAACATAATGAAATTTCTAGGGCTTTATACCACCTAATTAGCCAAGCCAGGATCCCTTAACACCAGCATCCAGTTAATAGAGGAAGCCTGAAAAAAATTCCGAGCAGAAACTACGTATTTGGTCCAGGTTTTTGCTGAGCATTAAAACCTCTTTATTCTTCACTTGTACCTTCTTCTCATTTAGCTGCTCAGCTGCTGCTCCCTGGCACTCTCCCTTTACAGTGACCTCACTGCTGAGAGGAGGCAGCTTTCAAACACTGTCCATTAATCATAAAACAAGCCTGGAGTGTGAGCCTACTGCATTCTCTCATGCATCCAAAGCACATCCCACTGTCAGATGGAATGGAGACAGTCCTTACCCTTAGTGCAAACACCACGTTGAACAGAATCATGGTGGGCATCTCTCTCTTTGGTGAGGGGTCAGTTTTGGATACCTGAAAAATATTTTTTAAAAAATCCCACAGGCTAGTGTCAGTTGGAGACAGTAACAAAGGGAAAGTAATAATAAAAAAAACAAACAAAAAAAAAGCCTTAGTCAAATAACAAGCTGAGAAAAGAGAGCAAACAAATGAATTTATATCATCAAATATGACTTGCAAAAAATAGAATTATGATTTTTTATTTTTTTTATTAAAGTGTCACAGTTACTTTACAACACTGCCTTTGCTGAGCAGCTGTGAAGACTTAAACCAAAGCCTTTTGGTCATGAGCATGGAAATGAGTGTCAGTTAAGACAGCACTCTCACTTAGTGTCTTTGTTATTACATTTAGCATCATTAGGGAGCTTAGGTTTAAATTCTTTAGCACAACTGTCAGATATACTGTCAACAGAATTCCACAGACTTCTCATCTCAGGCCACACCTATTCCTTCCTTTCCTAGAATCCCCATTCAAATTGCATCCTGTTACAAGCTGCTGCTTTTATCAGAAAAAATATGCTCTAGAACAGCAGCACTAAAATAAAAGGTTTGATTTTTCCCTTCCTGCAGGATTTCAAACACATTATCCAGCCCTCTATTCTCTCTGTAGCAGAGAGCTCCATCCCTAAGCCAGATTCAAACTTTTCAGTAAGAAGAAACAGCTGGAGCTGAGACAAGCAAGTGGAATTTGCACAGCCAGAGCAACAACTCCAAGAGGAGCACATGTTGCCACAAGATGGAGCACAAAATGCAGAGGATGTTCCCACCTCCCCCTGCTCAACACCCACCCAACCCCAAGTGCAAACAGCTGGAACCTGCCAGGCCAAACAACAGTTGGTCTCTACCCAAAGTATGTGCAGCACCTGAGCCAGGCAAACAGAGCAGCATCTGCCCTTCCCAACAGGTTCCAAGCACCAGCAGGGAACTGCTCAGTAGTGAACTCCAAAATCTGACTGCTTTCACCCAGGAGTCTCAAAATTTAGAAAACTAAGAGGTGATACATATTTTTTGTTGGGTTTTTTTTTTTCCCCTAAAGTGAAAATTACATTCTGTCTAAAAGGCAGTGATGGGAGAGTGGTAAAGGCAGTTTACTGTGTTCACCTGCTCTGGAGTGACAGGTTCCAGGATGTCTTGTGAGTTTCCAAGTGTAAGGACTGATCCTGTTCCTTCCTTAAAATCAAAGAAACTACAACAACTAACATCAGTTGGGATGCAGGCTAGATTTCATATCACCTCATGTCCAGAAAAAAAGAAGACGACTAAGCTGGGAAAGTAAATGCCAAAGGAATTTGAAGAATTCAGAACATTGCTACATAAAAGGCAATCTGGCACACAGGATTAAATATTTGTGCTCTTGTAACTCCTGAATCTCATCTGAGTAAGCATTTGCTGAGCTGTCCTGTGGATCAGTTCACTGCAGCATGAACTCTGAGGAAATCCAAAGCAGAGGCTGCTGGGTTACTCCAGTCACTGCCTGAGCTCCATGGAAAAGCAGCTCCATCTGGCTTCCTCCTAACTGCAGGAGGGTCCCAGATTTAGACTGACATAAACCAGCAGAGATGGCTGCCACATCTAGAAGATTCTGGACTCTAGAAAGTTCTGGGGTGCCTCCTGGGGTGATAAGACACACCCAAAAAGATCCTTCAGAAGTAACAAAAAAAGTGTTTACAGCTCTTTATAACTTTGTTTATTTGCCCAGGTGCAATTTTATTTAGACAAATTGAAATGAAATGACATTTCATGCAATTAGGATTAAACTGACTGGAAAAAATGTACAATAATAAGTGGTGAAAAAAATGCAGATAGAGATTTTCAACCTCGTTTACAGCACATTTAGGAAGTTGGGCCTTTCAAATATTAGTAAAATAAAGGAAAATGAGCTGAAGAAGCACAGGCCACTGCTGTCAGAGCCTTGAGGGCACCAAAAGGTCTTAATGGCCCTGACCAGCCCCAGCTGGGTTCCCACACACACCTCCTAGTCCACGACCTGGGAGCCCCATTTAAGCTCAGCCCAGGGCCTGGAGCTGTGCCTGTCTCCTGGATGGACCCTTGGTTAAGTCCATCACCCCCTTGTCCTGTCTCCTGCTCCTGGCTGGGGTCCCAACACAGACCCCAGGCCTGGTTCATCACTTGCCTTGTCTGGAGCTGCTGATGGATTTGCACAGCTTGGGCACACTTGAATCCTGTCTTCCAAGACAGTTCAACCTTTTTAGGGCTGAGTCTTGGTGATCCTCCATGACATTTCCTGCAGACTCACAAGTGAGTTCCCAAAGTAGCATCTTTTGATGCTTTAGGCCAGCTCCTCACTGGGATTAAAGCAGTCTGGTCCTCTAAATATCAAGCAGCAGTTACCAACAAGCTGTTTCCACCTCTAATTATAGCTAGAAAGCAGGACAGAATTGGCTAGCAGACTTTTTCCCCCCTGAAAAAAAGGAATGACTTAGCAAATTTGATGAAAAATGAGCCCAAAACGGCTCAGTGACAGGGAACCGTGTTGGATTCAGAAATTACCAAAGCCTAGTTCATTCCTAGAGTTGATCAGGAAGGAGGAATAGGACAGGGAATATTTGGAACACAGAAGCACATGAATTCTTTCCTGGATTTAAGCAGGGCCTTTTGCATAGCCCAGGTAGCAAACTGCTCTCATTCTAAGCACCTAAAACACAGGCCATGGAGGAAGGTCTCAATGCAATGTCAGCCTGACTTGGTCCACAAGAAAATTTTAGATCTCTTTCAACATCCTACATATTCCACCCAAGTCTTGTGGATCATCTTCAGCCTCAGGAAGAGTTAAGAGCCAAACAAGGCTGACGCAGCTTTTAGCATTTGTGAAGGTTTTCGGTGGTGTTTTTTTAACTGTCACGCTAATTAGAGGTGCTAAAAGCTAACTTGCAGTAACTAAAATAGTTGAGAAACAGCTTTTTGAGTTGGAGCGCCCAGTTTTACTTCTCTTTACTCACACTGCTTCCCTACAGTAACCTGAAGAGTTTCTGTGATCACTGCCAGCTCCCTCAGTTTGCCACTCACTCCATTTACCCAGAAGTAAGAAAAAGACAGCTTGGAGTGTCAGGAAGTAAAAACAGGATCAAAAGCCAGCATGCACATTCTGAATTCCAGGTTTCCTCAGTAAAGCCAGGCAGTCTGTGAGGAAGGCAGGTCCCCAGAGGGGATCTCACACCGTACCTGCCCGAGGGCGTGCTGGAGCAACGTGGGATGGCCAACAAAGCGAACATTATCGATCTTCAATTCAAACTTTTTGCCACACATATCTGACTTGGTAGCCAAAATCGTTGCCAGGATGACATCCGAAAACCTTGAAGAGCGGAAACAGAAGTTATTACGATTTTCAAAAAGCACACCCCTAAAATATTCCTCCAAATACAGATCTATTTAACTTTGAAGCTGTTAAGGCATTGTAAATTGTTACTAAATTGCTGTACCTGGAGTACCACCAATTACGTAAAATTAAGGACCCCTAAATTACATGTCTCAGATCATCACAATTATAAAAAAGGAAGCATTCATGACAAAGACTGCAGGGTCATGCTCATTTAATTACATGCTCAGCAAAATACATTGAAAAGATTAGATGCAGTTTGCTTAAATATAAAAACAGCTGGAGTTAGCCATTGCCTGGATTTAGCTGCAGGTTAATGAACTTACTAAGCAACTACATATTGACACAGCCTGTCACTCAAGCACAACAGAGATCTTTAAGCCACCCAGTATGGCAGAGGGGAAGGCAAGAAAGAGCTGATTCAATTAGGAGAAACACAGCCAGTGCTTGTCCTTCCTTTCCCAAAGCTCATCAGTGACATTCCAAGTTCCTCACTTCACAGATCTCAACCTGTGGTCAGCAGATGACTGGCACCTTCCGAGAGCTGCCTGGCCTCACCTGGGCTTTCCCATTTGATAAACCACGTCCATGACAGGGCAGGCCCTTCCCAATGCCCAGCCATGGTGTTACTGAATTGCTCTGCATTGGTGGGGGGAAGGCAGCAGCTCTGAGACAGGAGGGCAAGTATCTACAAGGGGTCTGCCCTGTAAAACACAGCCACTGCTGCAAAACCAGCTAAAAACCCAGTGTGACGAGGGAGGAATTCCACAACTGCTCTCTCCCATGGCCTCACAACATTGGTCTGGTCTCTACCAACACTTGTTTTCCTCAAGGTGTCCCCTGGGACAGTGAAGCTCAAACCCACAGGGAAGAGGACCTCAGCTGCTAGAGAAAACTTGTTGCTCTAGCATAGAAGCACTGCAAGGCTTGTTATTAACAAGTTCTTTCTTCAGCTGATTTCCCAGAGGCTCCTACTTAACCAAATGAATTTCAAAACACTTTCTAATGAGAGTTGGTTTTTAAGAATGAAAATGTTTATTTTGTTTTCTGTATTTCCACTCAGGGATGTGTGTCCCTGCCAGACCATCCCCCTCCAGCAGGCAGGTGTCCCAGATAACCCAGTATCACTCAGACAGGAGGGCAGGCATGGGTGTGTGCTGTGCTCACCTTATCTCTTGGCCCACAAGTGAGCCATCCATGCCCAGAGAAGGAATTAATGTACCTTAGTCCTGCTTCCCTCTGAGTCAGGGAGAACTACAGAAAGTAAAAGAAATGCACTCAAGGACACAGGGGGAATGTCTTTTATTTACAAACACTGGAGATGAAGGACCACACAGGTCCAAACTGCCGAAGCCCCTGGTGCTTTTACAAACAGGTCACCCTGACCACAGCACGCTGCTTATGTTTGGTTTATGGAAGGAGCAGCTGTGTACAAACATCCAAATCCCTGATTGCTCTGCTCCAAACTCCAAGCTAAGGGCAAGCAGAGACTAGCCAGAGATTCCTGGGGCCACTAGCCCATGCTCCTCAGCCATTGGGCTGCACAGCTTGGGAAGTTTGGGAGGAAAGGGCAAAGCAACCTCGAACAGGACCTGGACTGACACTCCCTGGAGATCATATTCAAAATAGGAAAAAAAAGTCACCATGACAGCAGTGAGCTTCTCCTCCTCTTTTTGCCCTGATCAGCTGCTCGTTAATAGGCTCATCATGGAGCCAGGAAGATGGTAACAGCAGTGGATCCAAAAGGAGCATATGTTTTGGGGGGTGAAGGGAGAAGGAGGGCAAACTAGAAAATGTCGGCTTCGTGGTAAGAAATTAGTTACCCTTCCCTCCTCCAGCCTTGGCAAAGGATACCTGGGAGCTGATAAATTGATCCTTCTGATGACTTTCACAAGGAATTACACCAGCAGATCTTTTAACAGATAATGTGGTGCTAAAGGTGGGAATTCAGCAGTTTCCCAGGAGAGCTTGTGACACCAAGAGCCCTGTCTGCCCTACCTTGTACGTGGCTCTTTGGGGAGGAGGACATTAAAAGGTTGATTTTGCAAAGACCTCAGTATCTTCTCACTAGCAGGGTCTCCTCTGTCTGGGAGAGTACTGGAATTGCAGCCAGATGACATGCTCAGGGACAGATAATCCTGGCACTGGTGCACCTGCTATCACCACAGGCTCTCCCAAGAGCCACCTGGACTCCAGCCCCATTCTCCTCCTCTGACAGCCTGGATTTATAGTTTTGCTGTCTGGGTTTTTTTAGCCCTCAGTGCTCTACACAATTCTGACATTTCTTAGGCCTCAGGACAACAGGGAAATCAAGGAACAGCAGATGTGTTATTCCCATTACTTCAATTCATCACCTCATCTTAGAAAATAACACTTTAAATATTTTAATACACATTTTCCCATCTCTGGGGTATGTTAAGACAACCTAAAAACACTGACTTCTCAGAGCCCAAGAGTTTGTTAGAAGCAGATTAGGTTTTGCAGTTGGGCAGTAACAGTCCCTTCTCCTTTTATGTGATTAGTCTGAGCATTGTGAATTCCAGAGGGAAGCAAACCTCTTCTGTACTACGGAATTCAGCAGGCAGAAAGTAAATACAATAAGCAAAAGCTATGATTTGCCCAAAATATCCTACCCCTCCTGTCCCGAGCACAACATAGCAACAGCACACTGAAAAGAAGTGGGGGGGGAGGGGGAATTCAAACACAAATTCATTTTTTCCCCCAAGAATGGATTATAACTTTTTATATGCCACAGGAATTCGAAGTAAGGTTTTTATAAAGAATTTTTCTTTGAAGTAGTTTAGAACAGGACCTGAGTATGTAGGTGAGGTTTATTTTAAGCAGGGACTAGAGATGCATTATTTTTCTTAATTCTGAGGCCCTGAGTTAAGCACTTTTCCCTCCACATGTTTAATCGTCCCCTTTACCTGAGTGGGGCACCAAGAACAAGCAACCAGCACAGCTGCTCAAACCTGGATCCTCTAAAGAGCTCTCCATCATTACCCTGGGATTAAATAGGTTACTCACTGATCTGGGCTTTCAAGTCATTTCTCCTCAGACAACAGTTTGTTTTAGGGCTCCTCGTTGGAATAACTACAATGCCAAGGCTATACTTGTTGCATTCCCAGAGACTCCCAGCTTTCCCCAATTCACAGAAGGGACAGTGCCACACCCATTCTGGATTCCCTACAGGAAGCACAGAAATGTTAGTAGGACCTTTGGAACTATCCTGGCACAAACCTTTAGCAATACATTTCCTACAGACACTGTGATTCAGCATATAATTGTCTCATCATTCAGTGTAAAACAGAAACCAGAAACAAAAGCACAATTAAAAGGATGGTGAGAAAAGAAAGCCATTCTAGACAAAGGTGATTGTTTAGAACGTTTGGTCTTACCCTGAAACCAATTGCTCATCAGTTAGAGGACATTGGTCTCTGAAATGGGAACATGGCCATAAACACAAAACAAAACACAACAAAAGAAAATAAACGAGGCAAGTACACAAAATACAAAAGAAAAAAAAAAAAGAGATAATATTAAAAACTAGGATGAACTATTAAGGGTTAAACTCCTGCAAAGGAAATATAACTGTGGAGAAGAGTCAAAAGTTAATGGAAGGTGAATTCCAGGCACATACTGCAGGCTTAGTTTGACAACATGGAGAAAACAGGCTAAGGTAACTTAGTCCTTGCACTAGCAGTGGCTGCTGCCATGTGTTTTCCCACAGTACACAGCATCTATGGAGCTGGATTTCCATGGCACTTTTTAATCCATGCTTACCTTCAGAGAAACAGAAGAGGATACAGTCTGATTTAGAGCAGATTCTAAACCTCAGTTTCTTTCCTAGACTATTACTATCATTTTCACCAAAGAACTTCCCATGCAGCCCCAAATGACCCACAGCTCTTCCCAGCTGGTTCTAGTGCTTCCACACCCACAAGACTTAGGAAAAGAGGATGCCAAGTGTTTATTGTTGCAGGATTCTGCAAAGGGCCTGGCACACAGAGCCCCCACTGCTCCTGCAGGGATCCACACAGCAGAGACAAGGCTGGCCAGACTCACAGCACACACACGAAGTCCTTCTCTGCCCCTCTGTGTGCCCCAAGCAATAAGCACAACTTATGAAGTGGAGGCTGAAAAAGCTTTCAAGGAAAAGAATCCTAAACCCTTCTTTATAACAGGTGTACAGAGCAGGACTCTGTTAGGACCTGTACTCACTTTTATATCAGAAACACCTGCTTCCATTTTAACAGTCAACTGCCACTTTTTCCCCCAATTAAGAAGATAAAAAAAGGACTTCTTTCCTGAAACAATTTCATAAATGTACTGAAAAAATGAATCTGATAAAAGCTTTATAGTATCCTACATTAGAAAGGGGAGACAAACTGAAAACCTCCAACAATCACTTAATACAAAACATAGCAGATTTCTGCCAGTCACACTGAAAAGAGAACCTAGAGAACCTAAATGACAAACTACACAAAGGGGTGACATTACAGGAAGGGTGTTTCAAGGAATGGGTGGATGAATGGAAAAGCACAGGCTTACAGAAAGGAAGCCTTTCAGAACAAATACAAGGAAGAACACTGGAGTCCAGTGAAAGAGGGACAGAGGAGACAGAAATGTTATCACAGGAGAACGACTGTTTGTTAGAAAGGGACATTCATGTCCTTGTTTGTCAGTAACTTGGGTTTTTTATAACAGAAGCGTTTGCTAAATTTGCTGAAACTCCTTCAGTCAGTAGCTCTGCTACTAAAAATGCGAAGTCTGCTGTAACATATGTTACTATATGTGCCTCCTCATTAGAATATTTGCTTGCTGGCTATACCACCTTCAGAAAAACTACAAAAAAAACCCATTTCAAACCAATTTAACATAGCATTATCTTATGGCTTCAAAGGAGTAATTGCCTTATATTTTTTCAGGGGAAAGAAAAAATCCAGCAGGCATCTCCATTAAGATTGGGCGGGGGTGTATTCCTGGTAAAACACTCAGAAACTGAAGGATGTTTTTGAAAAGTGCAAATGATGAAAGGCTGAGAAGAAGCCAACAAAGAGAGACACTTGACAAGCAATTTGTTTTGACAGTGACAGTCTTCTGAATACCTTTTTGTTGCATGGCCACCATCAACACACCTCAAACACTTTTGCTGCTCAACTTGCTTTTAGCAGGAAATAAAATATGTATTCTGAGGAACCAAACACAGCTCCATTGAGCAGAAATTAATACAAGCAAACACACACCAGTAACCTGGAGGAAGGATTATCGTGAATAGGCTGCCATTGTCTATAAAAAAACCAAAAAGCCTAACAATGGCCAGGAAATTGAGACTGGAGGCCAAAAGAAATCCAATTATCTGTACAAATGGACATGGAAATAGAGTTAAGGCACCTAAACTGATCTAATCTTGTCCTTTCTGAGACCATGAAGAAATACATGCACCTCAACTGCTCTAGGAAAGGTCAGCTCCAAAATAATTGATCTGGGTTCCAATAGCTCAGGGAAAAGCAACAGTAAATCTTACCTAGGACACAATTGGTGCTAGACTGCTAATAAATTAAAGAGAGCCTTCCAGTATAAAAAAGGATGGCTCCAACCCTCTTAAGAACTATCACAGCTACAAGATAAATCTGAAATAACCTTTGTGCTGAGCATGCAGTGGGAAAAACCCAACCCTACAACATTATCAAACTTGCCATACACCATCAACTCGACCTACCAGTCTGCCCACTCCACAGCCTCAATTTGTGCCACCAAAACCACCCATGGGTGCTACTGACACGCAGGGATTGAAAGGAACCTTTTTCCAACTCTTTCTCGACAACGTCTTCCAAAAACAATACAAAACCACTTCATAAATTATTTTTATTGTGGACAACTCCAGACAGAAAATCATCACCACTGGAAAACAGACTGGACTTGATGCTGAGGAACTCTCTCCATGGACTGAGTGCACTGAGTGTCCAGGAAGGGAACTGCTGCACTGCAGAAGAAGGATCTTACAGGGATGGAGCTGCCACTGAAGGAATAGCTCTCACAAAACCAGTTGCTCCATTTCTGGTCTCTACAACCTGATCTTCAATGGAAACACACAAACTGAAGCAAAAATTCATAATGTCGGTGAGGAAAAAAAATCAATTATGATATTGGTTGCACAGCATATGAAAGTTAAACTCCTTTCCTTTCCCAGCTTACAGATCAGGTGCATCTCCCTCCCTCCAGGGGATCTGCACTTTTCTGCCTCCACTCTTCCCTTAGAATCTCTTCTATTCCAAGGCACCAACTTCTGTTACTCCTAAAATTGCCTGATACAAATCAAAGTTGGAGCAATCTGTTGCACAGTTTTGAAGATGCCTTTCTGTCTTCTGCTGGAAGAAGCATCTGTGTACTTAAAACTTGCATATTTTTTCCACCTCTATCAGTCAGTGAAAAATATGAACTTTGTTAACAAACCTCTTGTGTCTAATTTAAATTAACAGCACTCAGTATATAAAGAGCATCAGTGTGTTCTTCTACTAGCAGATTCCACTGAAGAGGATACATTTAGCTGCTACATCAGTTGTGTGGGATGCAGGAGACTTCAGAGTGATGATTACACTGCTGTTGGGAAAAAGCTTTCAGTAAAAAAAAAATGGAAACTAACACAATTTTGAAAAGGACTTTGAATTTCAGAAAGCAAATGCCCAGCCACGTAAGCAGCACCAGCAGTGTGCTGGACTCCAATATCCAGCATCTAGAAGAAATAAACTTTCAGAGCAACCTAAATGCTGCTGCTCTTCTATTTCATATGCATGGCAGATACAGGCAGATCTGAAAAAACTATTTTAAAACACCAAAAGTTTAGTAACAAATACCTGACCAGGAGATGAAGCACGGATGAACTTTCATGCCCAGCGTTCTGGACATCACCACAATGAAACAATCTAAATATTTGTTTAGTGTAGGTTACATGCCAGCACATTCAATCTAAAAATCCATTTCAGGAAAACACCAGCAGTTTTCTCATCTGACCATGATTTGAAATGATAAAAGCTTTTCCTACATCTCTGCAGTAACCACATATTGTATCACACTAATTCAGCAACACAGGCACCATACAATAAACACAGGCACACATTAGGTGCTTTGTCCAACCTGCCAAAACGGCAGGGGCAACAAGAATCAGTGTCAGACAGAAGCTGCTATCATTCCAACACCTGCTTAATCTATCTAGGCAAATTCTAGAGCCAGGGGCTTGAACAGCAACCAACAAAACCCCTGAGATAACCAGCAAACGTGTCCACTGAGCCCTCCTGCCGTCCACAGCCCAGTCTGAAAAGCCAGTCACCAGTTCCCAAACACACAAATGCTTTGCTCCCACTGCAGCTGTGCCCTGTCCGTACTGCACTCACTGGACACACAACCAAAGGTTGCATTTGAAGGTTTCAAAGGCCTCACAAGAGGCAGGAGATACAAGTGACCTCAAACAAAACGTGTTTTCCTAAGATCCCAGTCCTGGAAAACCAAATAAACTAAAGATGCTTACAGTCACGTGGGTGATTTTAATTTCAGCTAAACCATCCTCAGTCATAAAGATAACAACAAGCTGACGTTTTTCGGGGGGAAAAAGCGATGATTACTTCTTTAGTACTCTTATATAAGAGAAGAGCAGCAACTTCTCCTTTTTATTAATACTGGAGATTAAAATACATATCGCAAAAAAGATCTGCAAGTGAACCATGGGCCAACAGACAAAAAACCTTTTTCCCTCCCAGATTTCTCTCGTATCTAACAGTGATAAATTTAGAACTATGCAGCAGATTTCAAATACTCAGAAAAAACTAATTAGAGGGTCCACCCATACATACACACATGCTGAATGCCACACTGCCTATTTTCAGTGCATTTGTTACCCTCTGATTTCCTGTACTTAAAAACTCTCTTCAAGTCTCAGTTTCCTTTTGAGCCACTGTGTCACTCCACTGACACAACGACAGCTCTGTCTGGAGAAACAAAATTAGTTATTCATTAGTGCACAGCAATTCCATACGACCATTACATGAGCTAGGGAAGAAGTTGAGGCAACTGAATAATATATCCAGTTAGAAGTAGGCAGGTAAAGAAAAGTGGGGTTTTGCCAAAGGATTAATACTCCTAGTTTTGAAAGGGTAATTATTGCCTTTCTAATGAGCACAGAATACCTGACCTCTACCTTGCCCAGAAAACAACAGATTCAGCAGCATTCCCTCATGGGACAGTCCTCGTTACTAAGCACTACGTTGCTCATAACTTGATAGTAAAGCATTTTTTTGCCAGGTTGTCTTCTATACAGTCCAAGAGAATGTGCCTAGGAACTAGGAGGCAAGAGAGCAGGAGGCTGTCTCTCCTCTGTTTCAACCTCTTAGGACAGAAGAAATGTTTTCCCTCCTACCTGGAGTCCCCATCTTGATCTTCCGTGGTGTCACCAGAGCCATTTACAGCATATCGACTCCTTGGTTTGTCTGAAGCAAAGAATAAAGATAAATTTATCCAGGAACGATCTGCTTAATGTGTGTTTGTATGTTTTTCTACTCTCACTCAAAAGAACGTAAAAAAAATAGGAGAAAATTTTTATCCATCGGGGGATGAAGAGGAGAAAGTGAAACATTCACAGAAACTGACACAGGTAATTTGCAGTTCAAGAGTGAAAAGTAAAATTCTGGGCAATGCAGTTTCCCTCCTTATTGCTCAGGTTTTGGGATAACTATAATGCTCCTGCAGTCCCAGGAAGGGAAATCCTTTACCAACAAAAAAGCAGGAGGGGGTTGGCAGGGAAGCAGTCAGCAAAAAAAAAAAAAAAAAATCTTTTCAGATTTTACCTATAAAAATGAACAGGGATTTAGAGACAATTCTCTCCTGATAAAGTGACTCACAACCTAAGCAGGGGAGTCAAACTTCTCCTGACACACAGCAGTTAGCACACAATCCAAATCACACAGCTTCATCCCCCTGCAGCACCTTTAGGCCCTGCACTGATACTGGTCCCAGTCCAGCCACAGGCACTGTCCCAAATCATGTGCCTCAAAGTAAAAGGGGCAACCAGTGCTAGCACCTGAATAGTCCTCTGGTCCTGTTTTCCAGGAGAAATTAAACCTCCCCCAGCCCACTATTCAAGACCACAGACTAAAGTTTCATAATTTCTACCCATTATTGGTTAAAGCTTATAGTGTTTACTGAATCCCTGCTTCTAAATTAGTGCCTTCCTTCTCATCCTACCTCCTCCTTCCCCTGCAGCACCCAAAACCCACGGCATTCACCTGCCCCAGGGACAGCAATAAGGCACCGGCTGGATAATGACACCTGGCACTAATGTGGCTCAATTGACGTGGGATGTGAGGGGTGCCAGGGTAGCCCGAGGGACTGAGGGCACCTGCAGGGCAGGGCTTGAGAGGTGCAGAGTCCCATGGGGGGCTGTGAGCGCTGCGTGTGTGACGGGTGCCAGGTACCCACAGACAGTGAGAGGGGTGTGGAGAGCCAGGTACCCAGAGACAGTGAGAGGGGTGTGGAGTGCCAGGTACCCACAGACAGTGAGAGGGGTGTGGAGTGCCAGGTACCCACAGACAGTAAGCGGGGTGTGGAGTGCCAGGTACCCACAGACAGTGAGAGGGATGTGGAGTGCCAGGTATCCACAGACAGTGAGAGGGATGTGGAGTGCCAGGTACCCAGAGACAGTGAGCGGGGTGTGGAGTGCCAGGTACCCAGAGACAGTGAGCGGGGTGCCAGGCCCCGTGTGAAGGATGTGAGGGGGGTTCCGGGCCCCCACGGTGGGTGTGAGGGGTGCGTGTGGCGTACCAGCCCCCCCGGGGGTGGGATGCCAGGCCCCGGCGGAGGCTGCTGCGGGCGCGGGGCAGCCACAGCCCCCGGCGTCGGCACTTACTGTCCTGCGCGGCGGGGTGCTCGGCGCCGCGCTGGAACGGGAAGCGGAACAGCAGCTTGTTGCCGCGGCTGCCCGAGCTCACCAGGATCACGCTGATGGGGCTGGTGCTCTCGCCCATGCCGGCTCGGCTCGGGCTCCCCGCAGGAAGGGCCCGGCCGCTGCGCCTTCCGCTTCCGCCGCGCCGCTACCGGCACCGGCGGGGACAGCGCGGCCGGGACAGCGCGGCCTGTGCCCGGTGCCTGTGCCCGGTGCGGGCCTGCCCCCCCACCCCACGGCCCGTGCCCCTTGCAGCACAATGCCCCCAGTTCAGAGCAGCACCTCACACACAGCCCCATCCCCAGTACAGCCCAGTATTCCCAGTTCCGACCAGCACGTCGTACGCCGTGGCCCCATCCCCAGTACAGCCCGCTGCCCGCAGTTCCGACCAGCACCTCATACACAGCTCCATCCCCAATATAGGCAGGGGACTCCAGTTCTGAGCAGCAACTCGTGCCCCCACGGCTCGTTCCCAGTACAGCCCAGTGCTCCCAGTTCAGACCAGCGCCTCACCCACATGCCCATCCCCAGTTCTGACCAGCACCTCACACGCAGCCCAGTTCCCAGTACAGCCAAGTGTCCCCAGCTCAGATCACCACACACAGCCCCATTCCCAGTACAGCCCAATGCCCCCAGTTCTGACCAGCGCCTGACACATACTTCCCCTCAATCATCCCAGTGTCCCATGGACACCACTCCCTGTTCCACACGCTCCCAGTTTATTCCAGTGCTTCCCATGCCTGCAAACAGCACCTTCCAGCTCAGCCCAGCGCCCCCAGCATGGCCCAGCACCCCCAGTTCAGGCCCGTTCCCAGACAGTGCGTGGTGGCCCCAGCCCTGGATCCCTCCACAGGGGCTTCTGGATCCTGGACTGCCCAATGCTTAGTTGGCCACTTTGGGTCATTTGTGGGCTTTCAGCCAGTTCAGTCATTAACTCCAGAACTTTCCTAAGAGCTGGTAGCAAAGAACAGCAAGGGCTCATCACCACCTCCCAACCCCCCCCCCCTCCCCCCCCACCCCCCTGGGGCCCCCCACGGAAAGAGGGGACNTCCTGGGGACCCTCATGGAAAGAGTGGACAGGCACTGGAACTGCCCAGGGCGGTGGTAGAATCGCCATCCCTGGAAGTATTCAAAAAACATGTGGATGTGGCACTTTGGGACGTGCTTTAGTGGTGGGCTCGGCAGTGCTGGTTTAATAGTTGCACTCGATAACCTCAGAGGGCTTTTCCAACCTTAACAATTCTGTGATACCAGGGTGCCTGCAGCGGGGCAGCTGTGGAAGTCAGACCCGTGGGCTCCCCGTGCTCATGGAAAGGCTGGCTTGGGCTTGTTGCTCATATTCACTTCACAGCTCTGATACACCCTGCCTCATGGCTCCTGTGCTTTTACTCCTGCCTCTGCATTAGGAAGGGTTCCATTACTCCTCTGGCAGCAGTCTTGGTG
Organism: Dicrurus megarhynchus; assembly: GCA_013399195.1. NCBI lineage: Eukaryota > Metazoa > Chordata > Aves > Passeriformes > Dicruridae > Dicrurus > Dicrurus megarhynchus. The sequence continues at coordinate 2,188,714 of VXAD01010500.1, forward strand.
CCTTCATCTTTTTTTGTGTTTAACTAAGATCAGAAGTTATCAGCAATTATATTTGAGGATGCCCTGGGGTTGTATGAAAATTCTTCTGTATTTCATTGCATTATTTATATGCTTAGACACTTTCAGATATTCCCATTCTGGGTTTTACTCTGCAGTCCCCCCAGGGACACAGGACAGAGATGGGTGGCTGAAGAGGGAGATGAGCAGCCCCAGCAGGGTGTAATCTGCAGGGCCATTCTGCACAAGCCCAGAGATAACAACTGAGCAAAAGAAGGTAATGCTGAGGGGAGAGTGTTGTCTTGGGTTGATTAAAGACCAGTCATATTATCACAGCAGAGCATTCCTCGTGCACGAGCACTGGGCTGTCACGTTAAAATTTCAGTGTGTCTGCTTCAAAATATAATTTTACTTCCTTAAATAATTACAGGCCTGTCATTCCCAGCTCTTCAACATTTAGTTGTAGTTAGTCTTGAAGTTTAAAGTAATGGTTGCAAGTTCTTCAAGCCCTAGGTAGGAAATTAAAGAGTAAAGCCAGGATTTAGACTCCACTTTTCAGACTTTCAAAATTTAATATGCTTCAAATATTTCAGAGTTGGAGCAGATGTATGTGCCCCCTTATCCACAGCATTCTCCTTGAGCGAAAGGCAGTTCCTGTGGATAACACAGGCCCGTGGAGAAAGTTATCCCTGATCTCACGGTGACGCCATTCAGCTGGATTTACAATCAGGGCTGTTGGAAATTAGAATCCCGCTTTTACAACAGACCTGTTGCTTGCTTCTGCTGTTTAGAATGAGAAGCTCTGGTAGCCAGCTTTTGGAACAGATTTTGGATTTTAAAAGACCTACATTAATTTAAAAAAAAAATCACCTTTGGGGATTTCATGACAAAGATTCATGACCTGCCCAAGGGTGGATGTTCTGCAGTGGGTCTGTGGATCATCGTGAGAGCAGCAGCAAGAGAGGAAGGCAGGTTGGGTGAGGTTTCCCAGTCTTCACTACTGGCCCTGTGACGTAGGAACAGCAGCGGTCATGTTGTCCAGCTCTTTGTATTCCCGAGGCCAGGACCCCCCTGTGTCACTACCCCATGGGTAGCTGGAGCACTGGAATGAGGAATTTGGCTGAGAGGTTCATGCAGAGCTGGAGACAGTCATTTTCCATGTTGTGTTGAGGATCAGGCTTCTCCCACCAGGCATGTTCCTGAGGAGTTCCCACAGCAATGCCCAGCACAGCCCTGATCCTGGGTGAGCAGTGAACTCCTTCTAGCAAACCACTGTCACCTTTTGGCTGCTCTGGCTTTTGTGATAGTGCAGGAGTAACTCTCAGAAAAGGAATGCGAATTCCATAATGATTTCAGTGATGATGAATCCTCCTGTGCAGACATCACTCTGTGTGCACACAAACCTTAATCCTGCAGTCACAGAGGACCAATGCCCAGGTTACACAAAATAGGAAGGAGTCCTGATGGTCTGTGCCTTATCCCTGTGTTTATCTGGGTCACAGCTTGGTTGAGTAACCCCTGATTAAAAGCACTCTCACTGAGGAGAGCTTGGAGCACAGCCATGCAACACGTCGTTTAAGAGGCAGCACTTTGGGGAGGAGACAAAAACATTATGTAAATGGATATTTCACAACAGCATCTTTATTTTCTATGGGAAAACTCCAAGTTTTGGAAATGTGTGTAGCAAGGGATGATGAATACAGCCTCTCTTGGTACTGCCATCCATCTAAGTTGTATAAACTGAATATCATGTTGTCCGTGCCCTGGCTCTGCCTGTGCTGTCAGAGGCACTTTGAGTTGGAGACTGCACTGCTCTGCATCTGTGTAGCCAGACAGAGTGAGCTCTGGGTTTTCAGGGGATGCGTATGGCACTGCCAAAGGGAAGGTACACAGAGAGCCCTCTGATAATATTCCCCGTGGTAAAGCAATTGTCCTCCTTGGGTCTCAGATAGGTACCCTTTTATATCCCCTCTTAAAGTAAGTGAATTACCCAGCCTGTGGTCAGGAGGACTGAAGAGGAGCTGTGGCACTGAACACAATCTGAAATTAAATTGCAGAGGAGTTGTTGGCCTCCGCAGAGGGGATGATAATTCAAGATCACCAAACCCAGCCAGGCTTGCAGACTCAGAGGCCCCAAGTGCTTTATGCCTGCCTTTTGGGAAAGCCCAAGGTTTATTCTAATTTGTGTGACAGATGGCATGCAGAGAGGCTTAAATTAGAGCCCAGTGCAGAGTAGAAGGGATGGGTCAGAGCCCTTCTGCAAGTGCCACTTGCCCCAGGAAAGTGGGGACAGCGGAGGATACAGAAGTTGCTGTCTGACCCCATCCCTGGTTCTGACCCCACCACTGGTTCCTTCCCACCTGAGCCCAGGATGCAGTGGCAGAGGCACAGCCCCAGGAAAGTTGTGTCTACTTGCGGTGCATGGATCAACTCCTTCAGGCTATGGAGTCTACCTAGAGAGGAGAGACCTATCCCCATGTGACAGCACAGAAGAGATCCCTGCCATACACACAGCACACGTGGGTGCCGCCTCAAACCCAGCACCTTCCCAGCAGCACAGCACAGCACAGCACAGAACAGCTCCCTGTGGCTCCCAAGAGGCTCCAAGGCCAGTGCACGGTCCTGTGGGACACCTGCACTTCGGGACAGGTATCCATAGGCTGGACATGCTGCAATCCATGCACGACCCAAGCATCATTAGATCCCTAGAAGGGCTCTCCCCTTAGCAGGATGACCGTGGCTGGGGAACACCCTCTGTAGCAGTGGGTAGTGCTGCTGTGAAACGCAGACACATCTCTGGCTGAGACACAGCAACCTTCTCCACAGGAGTGTGTAGGGCTACGTGGGCAGAGAACACTCTCTGACCCCTCTGAGTGCACCAGCCAGTGCTCTGTGCACGGCTGCCAGCTCTCAGTGGTGATGTCTGAGGCTGCTGTAGTTTATCAGCGTGGCAAAGAGATTCACCTCTGCTTTATGTGCTGGCAGGATATTTATTCCCAGAGGTTCTGCAGCAACCATCTCCAGTAGGGTATTTCTTTGACACTTTGCCCACTTATCTGTGATTACAGACCTGTGCTGGTCTTTGCTTTGCTTGTTTGGTCCTTCACCCACCCAGTGGGCCCGTGCCCTGATGGTACCAGCCATCTGCTGTGGGACCAGGAGCTCCTGTGCATGTCCAGCACAACACAGCCAGCACTGATTGGGGTGCTGAGAGCTATTTTACAGTGCAGGGGACAATTAACAGTGAGATCACACAGTTAGAAATCAAAGGTGTGCAGTCTGAGGATGATAAAAAAGAAGTCTGGCTGGGCTTTCTCACACACACACTTTTTTCTAGCACCATACTCAATTTCACAAACTCTGTATTCCTGTATCCAAAGTGATCCTTACTACCAGTGCTGTTGCAAGCAGCAATTGTAAACTGGGCCCCTAATTCTTTGCAAGAGGCTGGAAAAGTGAAGTCCTGAAGCAAATGGCAAAATCTGCACTTACTCTTAAAAAGATCAGGATTTCATTTCTCCTCTGAACTACACTACAGATCTCCCAGCCTGTCCCTACCATTCCCTCCAAAGCATTTTATGTGAAATGTTTTACATGGTGCAGCCACGTATACTGGAAGTGGCTGGGTCAGAAAGGCCCAGAGTCTTGTGTTCACATCTGTGAACCGAGGGAGGAAATGCAGATTCCTCTCCAGGCTCCTTAGTATGCTGGAGTCCACATGCTCCTCAGCTTAAAGATGTGTCCTACTGCTTCATCAATGGAATTTTGGAGCATTATCTCTCTGTTCATGTATCAATACATGTCCAGACAATTTCTTTGGACCACACAGTCATTAGGTTAAGAAGCAAGAAGCTGATAAGGCCGGCAGGCAAGGAGGGCAGTGTGCTGACCCTTGCCGAAGTAGCCAGTGCTTCTCGGGAGATAAGCGTCCCCCACTCCATGAGTGGGCCTCTGGAGTGACCAATGAGTGTGGACAGGCACCAGGTCTGCTCTCCCCTTCCCCTTTATAACCAGGGCTGCCAGGGTGGTGAGTCCAAACCTGCTCCGAGTGGCCACTGCAAGGGAACACAGCCAGCACCTCCCGCACAATGACGCTGACCCAAGCCGAGAAAGCCGCCGTGGTCACCATCTGGGCCAAGGTGGCCACCCAAGCTGATGCCATCGGGGCAGAATCACTGGAGAGGTAAGGCCCCAGCAGTCCCCCAAAGAGGGCTTTGCTATTGGGATGCATCTCATGTAGAACTTGGGTGAATGAGAGCAGGCTGGGACTGGGGAGATTTGATGGAAAGTTGTGCTGTCTGATATGTAATCTTCAGGAGTTATATCTGTGCTACTAAATGCTTCAAAATCTAGCAGTAAACCATGATTTTTTTAAACAATTTAATAGGGTTTTGTTTCTCCTTATAGCCATACAGAAGAATTCATAGCCAGAAGCACTGGCGAGGAATTCAAAGTCATCCATACTCAGTGTCGTAAACGCCATTATCCCTGTTAGGGGATAAACTTGAAGTGGTTTATTGCACAAGTGATGCACTTTCTCTTACAGTTTTTATCCATTAAGAGAATAGCTATCCACCAAACTCACTGGATGCTCAGGTTTCATTGTTCCAGTTTGTAAGTAACAAACTGTTAGGAAACAAGACAGCTGGATCCCCTGCATGAGGCATGGCACAGTAATTCAAAGTCCTTACCAATTAGGCAAGCTGGCACAAAAGTGTCTGTAAATGCTCAGAAATCCTTATGTTATTCAAAGTGATTTAAATGCTATTTACTGCTCACTATAAAGTATTGTGATCCTCCTTTCAGGATGCTGAGTACCATTCATATCAATTCTGGTTTGTTCATTTTAGTTCGAAGGTCCTGGAAACTTGGTTATAATATAATACAGGAAATTTGGTGACAATTTGGGGGTTTAGTTTATTAAAAACAAAACCAAACAAAACCAAACCCAAAACTACATTAAGTTTTAAATATTTTTTAACACTTAATTCTTCTCTAGTACGTACAGATTACCCTGCTGTCTAATCTGCATGTGCTGCAGAAGGTTTACGCTGCGCTTGCTCTGAGGTTTTACTACCTCATACCATTTCTACTGCTCACCCTCTTCCTCTTGCTTTTCCTCCAGGCTTTTCTTCAGCTACCCCCAGACAAAAACCTACTTCCCTCACTTCGATCTGAGCCAAGGCTCAGCTCAGCTCCGTGGCCATGGCTCCAAGGTCATGAATGCCATCGGGGAAGCTGTGAAGCACGTTGATGACATTCGAGGGGCTTTGGCCAAGCTCAGTGAGCTGCATGCTTACATCCTCAGGGTGGACCCCGTGAACTTCAAGGTGAGTGAGCATAGAGACTTTCAGGGGTGGAAACTGCCATCACAGAATCAGAGACCGCAGATCATGTGGGCTCATGGCAGCTTGATCCCTGACTGTGCTGCACAGCCTGCTTCTCATGCGATTTTTAACCTGAGATTGGATCTTTTAATGGAAGTTCTGATCCAGTGCAGGCAAAGAACTACTCAGGGGGCTCCTGTGGTTTGTGTTAGACTCGAATCTCTGCTGGTTTTGCTGTAATTCATGAATCTGCCTCACACATCAAGCTACATCACCTGTCTTGAACAAAGTTTTAATAAATTATAAACAGTCCCACTTTGTTGCACTTGAGGAAGGAAGGGACACATGGAAGAGGGAGTGGGATCTAGCAGTGCCTTTTGCCCTATACCAGAGACAACTGTGCTTCTTCACTCCCATCTCAACCAGCAGCACTGCCTGGCTGGGACATGTAGTTGTCATCCCAGAGCACACTGGGCCCAAGGTCCATTGCAGACCCCTGCACTGATACCTGGTACTCATTATGATGGATTTCATGCTGCTTTCCCTTACAGCTGCTTTCCCACTGTATCCTGTGTTCTGTGGCTGCCCGCTATCCCAGTGACTTCACGCCAGAAGTTCATGCTGCGTGGGACAAGTTCCTGTCCAGTGTTTCCTCTGTTCTGACTGAGAAGTACAGATAAATGGCCTCAACAGAGGGTGAGGGAGGCCCATCCACAGCCCAGCCCTGCTGCCAGGCTCTGGGGTATCACCCCTTCCTGGGCAGCTCTTTAAATCCCCTCTGCAGGGGCTCAGTCATCTGCAAAACCCAATAAATAATTCAAATGTGAGCTGTGGTCTCTGTGCTTTCATCTCAGTGTGTTCTGCCCACACCTGACAGGGGCGTTCAGGCAGGGGTGTTCTGAAATGTCTACACAATGTGGAGGGGCAAATACTAAACTTTATAAATTCATATACTAATTCATATACTAATGAACTTGTACTAATTCATGTGCCAGTTCAGTAGGGATAACATGACATTCAATAGGAGCAACATACCATTCAGCAGAAGCCCAGAATGGGCTGGAGCCCTGTCAATGCAGCTGCTCACCAAAGTATATCCACCACAGACTGTTTCCAGGCTGCCCAGGAAAGAGTCTTTTACCCTGCCAGGACATTGAATGGACCCAGGCTTTTTGCTTGACCTATCCAAAACCCATCTCAGCCTGCTGGGGATCAAACCTGCATTGCAATGTGGGGCATTGTCCTGTCACACCTCTCTCCATGGGGTATGGACATGGTATCTGATGTGCTTCGTGCTGTGGGTTAACCCGTCTGTGCAGCCACTGCTCCCCAGCTGCCCACTCACTCCCCCCCTGCAATGGGATGAGGTGAAAGGCAAAGGAAGAATAAAAGCAAGAAAAAATTGGGGTCAAAATCAAACAAACAAACATAAATAATTGTTTAATAAGTGAAGACTAAGTGGAAGCACAGGGAAGAAAACAAAACAGGGGATGCAAGAGCAATCGCTCACCACATCCCATGAGCAGGCTGATGTTCAGCCAATTCATGAGCAAAATCCATGGATAACCCCCTAAAACTCCTTCAAACCCCTTCTTTTCCCTTTGCTGGCTGAGCATGGTGTTATATGGTATGAAATACCATTTTGGGTTACTTGAGCCTATCTGCCTGGCTGTGTCCTCTCCCAGCACGTCAAAAGCTGTTCCCTGGGTGGGGGCAGAGTGAGAAACAGAGACAGTCTTGATGCTGGGCAAATGCTGCTCAACAAAACCTGGAACATCAGCGTGTTACAGGGGCCAGTTTGGCCAAAAACCTAAAGCACAGCACCATGTCAGCTCCTGTCTCAGAGACTTCTGGCATGAAACAAACAGCGGGTGCAAAGCCTTCAGCCTGCTCTGGTAGCCAGCCTGAGCCGGCACTGCAAGTGGCAGTCCTCGTCTCGTCCATGGAATTTAGGGACTGTGTTTGGACAAGGGGGAGAAAGGTGGTGGGAAGCTCTCAGGCCACCAAATGGCTCTAAACACGTCACCACAGCAGCTCTTTAAGCATTCTGCATCCGTGGATGTCAGGTGAGCAGGAGGTTTAAATCCGTGACTTACTTGCTAGGTCAGCATCTGAGTGTCCCTTACCCCGTGTTTGCACCAACTCCTTCTTCCTACAGAGTCTGAGAGAAGGATGTGAGAGTCAGAGGAAATTGCCTCAAGTTGTGCCAGGAGAGGCTTAGGTTGGATATTAGGAAAAATTTCTTCACTGAAAGCATTGTCAGGCACTGGCACGGGCTGTCCAGGGCAGTGGTGGAGTCCGTGTCCCTGGAGGGATTTAGAAGATGTGTAGATGTGGCTCTTGGGGACCTGGTTTAGCCTTGGCAGTGCTGGGGGAATGGTTGGGCTCAAAGATCCTAGGCACCTTTTCCAACATTAGTAATTCTATTATTCTAAAATTCTGTTATTGTATGATCAGCCACCGTGTGCCCTGCGGGATGTCCCAGCATTTATGGGCAGAGGCAGGAGCACACAGGGGGGTGGGAGGAAGAGAGGGAGTCCATGACTGACAAGCATCACAGGATGGACTTTGGGAAGACCATGAACCCAAAGAGGAGGTTGTTCCCTGCCTGGGTTTCTCTGGGGGGGCTTGTCCATGGCTCCTCTCAGAGGCCATGGGGCTCTTGGAGCAGAGAGGGGCTGGATGTGCCAAAGTCTGGAGGGGACCAGGGACACTTGCGGGACCCACCTCAACACCCTCAGAGCCAAGGAGGACCCTGGCCCATCAGTGGGGAATGATGGATCAGAACAGGAGGTTTGAGAACATGCCAGCCAGAGTGGACAAGGCTGTGGCACCCATGGGACATGCCCAGGGCTGCTGCTGTCCGTGGGGCAGCCTGGTAAGGTGCTGCCCCCAGCCCAATTCTGGTGCTGAGCTGGTGCAGCAGGGCAGGACAGGCAGCTGGGCCCCCCAGGGGCCTCCTTAGGGCACGGCCCCCCTGAGGCATCTGGGGCCCCCCAAGGCAGTGCCGCAGCCGCTCCCAGAGCCCGGCCATCCCCTCACCCCTCAGTGTGATAAGATAAGGCTGGGTGGAGGTGCCAGCGGCTATAAGAGGCGTCCCTGCGGGTGCTGCTGACACCAACCCCTGCCCACTCTTCCAGCCGCCACCATGCTGACCGCCGAGGACAAGAAGCTGATCCAGCAGGTCTGGGGAAAGGTGGGCGGCGCCGAGGAGGACATCGGAGCCGACACCCTGTGGAGGTACAGGCCTGGGGACGCCATGGGCGGGGGGGACGAGGGGGTGGGAGCCCCACGGAGGGGCCAGCGTGGTGGGTCCGGCTGGGGTCAGCACCACTGACTGTCCCGCTCCCCCAGGATGTTCCACGCCTACCCCCCGACCAAGACCTACTTCCCCCACTTCGACCTGTCACAAGGCTCTGACCAGATCCGTGGCCATGGCAAGAAAGTGGTAACTGCCCTGGGCACTGCCATCAAGAACCTGGACAACCTCAGCCAGGCTCTGTCTGAGCTCAGCAACCTGCACGCCTACAACCTGCGTGTGGACCCCGTCAACTTCAAGGCAGGCTGGGGATGGGGATGGGGATGGGGAATGGGGACGGGGTTTGGGGACAGGGATCAGGATGGGGGGGCAGGGAACGGGATAGGAATGGAGACTGGGGACAGGGATCAGGGTGGGAGGAGGGGGATCAGGATGGGGAGCAGGGGATGGGGAGCAGGGGATGGCGAGCAGGGGATGTGGGGCAGGGGATGTGGGACAGGGACCGGGATGGGGACGTGGGAGCTCTAGTGACGGTGCTAAGCCCCGTTTTGCCTTGCAGTTTCTGGCTCAGTGCTTGCAGGTGGTGCTGGCCGTGCGCCTGGGTAAGGAGTACACCCCCGAGGTGCACTCTGCCGTCGACAAGTTCATGTCGGCCGTGGCCGCCGTGCTGGCTGAGAAGTACAGATGAGCTGTCAGCCGTGCCCGTGTACCATGAATAAAAAAGACTCTCTTGCTGCAGCAACGCGTCTGTTTGTGCCGGGGCCGGGGCTGGGCTGAAGTGTGGCAGTGCTCCTGCCGGAGGGAGGGGGCTGCGGGTGTGACGGATGTGGTACGGGAAGGGCAGCCCCAGACCTGGGCTCCCTGGGTGTCCCCCAGGGCCCTGCTTGCTTCCAACCCTCCCCTGCATGGGATGCAGCTGATGGCAGGACCCAGGGAATGGAGCTGTGCCTGCATCCCTCCAGGGAACAGGGCGAAGGCTGCGCCAAGACAAATGTGATCCTTGCATCCCCTTGAAGGATCCCGGGGGTGTGATGGTGTAGGATAAATCCTGCCTGTCTCCATCTATCAAGACGGCTTTTTAGGACTTTATTAGGGAGCTAAGTGCTTGCATGAGCTCCAGAAGCAATCAGAGAATTAATGGAGTGAAAAAAGTCCACCGCAGACCATTAAGCACAAAGACTGTTCTTGGACTCAAGCTCCTGAGCCACAAATCCCAGTCAACTGCCAGGGAGGAGCCTCCACACCTGCCCCAGGTGTCTGCTCTTCTCCTGGGACCTGGGCAGGGGAGGAATGGGATAGGCAAATCTGCAGTCCAGTGTTTCAGGACTTTTGAGCCCGAATTTTAAAAAAATCAGAGATCACAGTTGCCGGGCTATGAGATACTGAACTAGCCCTGGGTTTGCTCTGTGCTGTGATACCAGAGGGAGGAGATGAGGTCCTGCAGGAGAGAGGTGCCTGAGTGTCCAGGTGCGGGCAGAAGGCAGGTGAGGGCATGCAGGGACCCTGCCTGCTCACAAACAGGCCTGGCAGTCCCTGACCACGGCAGCCCCTGCTCCTGCAGCTGAACCCACAGCGCTTATGCTCCATCCTCAAACACACCCCAGTCCACATCCCAGTGTGCTCATGTGCGTTTACACCCATTTGGTTTTGTGCCAGCAGTTTGAAGGGCTCTGCTGCCTTGGCAGCTCCCCCCATGCACACACATGCAGCAGACACTGCCCTGCTGCTGCTTCCCAGAAAATCAGCCCCCCCGGCCCTCCCTCCCCACTCTGAAGTGGTACCAGACCGAGCTAATCTCCCCCNGTCACAAGGCTCTGACCAGATCCGTGGCCATGGCAAGAAAGTGGTAACTGCCCTGGGCACTGCCATCAAGAACCTGGACAACCTCAGCCAGGCTCTGTCTGAGCTCAGCAACCTGCACGCCTACAACCTGCGTGTGGACCCCGTCAACTTCAAGGCAGGCTGGGGATGGGGATGGGGNCGTCTGTTTGTGCCGGGGCCGGGGCTGGGCTGAAGTGTGGCAGTGCTCCTGCCGGAGGGAGGGGGCTGCGGGTGTGACGGATGTGGTACGGGAAGGGCAGCCCCAGACCTGGGCTCCCTGGGTGTCCCCCAGGGCCCTGCTTGCTTCCAACCCTCCCCTGCATGGGATGCAGCTGATGGCAGGACCCAGGGAATGGAGCTGTGCCTGCATCCCTCCAGGGAACAGGGCGAAGGCTGCGCCAAGACAAATGTGATCCTTGCATCCCCTTGAAGGATCCCGGGGGTGTGATGGCGGTGTAGGATAAATCCTGCCTGTCTCCATCTATCAAGACGGCTTTTTAGGACTTTATTAGGGAGCTAAGTGCTTGCATGAGCTCCAGAAGCAATCAGAGAATTAATGGAGTGAAAAAAGTCCACCGCAGACCATTAAGCACAAAGACTGTTCTTGGACTCAAGCTCCTGAGCCACAAATCCCAGTCAACTGCCAGGGAGGAGCCTCCACACCTGCCCCAGGTGTCTGCTCTTCTCCTGGGACCTGGGCAGGGGAGGAATGGGATAGGCAAATCTGCAGTCCAGTGTTTCAGGACTTTTGAGCCCGAATTTTAAAAAAATCAGAGATCACAGTTGCCGGGCTATGAGATACTGAACTAGCCCTGGGTTTGCTCTGTGCTGTGATACCAGAGGGAGGAGATGAGGTCCTGCAGGAGAGAGGTGCCTGAGTGTCCAGGTGCGGGCAGAAGGCAGGTGAGGGCATGCAGGGACCCTGCCTGCTCACAAACAGGCCTGGCAGTCCCTGACCACGGCAGCCCCTGCTCCTGCAGCTGAACCCACAGCGCTTATGCTCCATCCTCAAACACACCCCAGTCCACATCCCAGTGTGCTCATGTGCGTTTACACCCATTTGGTTTTGTGCCAGCAGTTTGAAGGGCTCTGCTGCCTTGGCAGCTCCCCCCATGCACACACATGCAGCAGACACTGCCCTGCTGCTGCTTCCCAGAAAATCAGCCCCCCCGGCCCTCCCTCCCCACTCTGAAGTGGTACCAGACCGAGCTAATCTCCCCCAAACACAAACGATAAGGACCTCAGCCATGGAGGAAACACGGGTGTGAACTGTCACCTGCTGGTCTGCGCCACCTCCCGAACCTACTGTAAACTCTGCAAGCCCCCCCATCCTCCCTGTCTTCCTCACCACCCTCATCTTCCTCACCCTTGTTACATTCCTCACCTTCATCATTTGGAGCACACAGGGCTCACCACAGACCACTCTGGTCCATCATAGCTTCCCAAAGAGCTTGCAGCAGTGCCCAGTGCTGATCCCGTGGCTCTGCCAAGTGTCCTCCCTGCCCAGAAGTCAGGGTCCCCCAGTGCCCCCCAGCACCAGGGCCAGCACAGACTGTGCAGGAGAGAGGGCTGGGGCAGGGGAGCTCCGGGGTCTGTTAGCAAAGAGACGTGACTGTGGTTCAGGGAGCAGGGGCTGAGGAGGGCACACACTGCGGGGTGGTGTGGGGTGTCCTGAGGTGTGGGGTGTCCTGAGGAACGAGAGCAGGGAGTGCGGTGGGGCAGCTGTGCACAGGGACTCTGTTGGATGGCAGAGGGTGTGTAGGGACAGCACATGTGTGTGCAAGGACGTGTAGGTGTCAGCTGGCACTGCGGGGAGAGGCAGTGTGTGTCCTGGGGCAGCTCAGGGATGTGTGTGCAGGCTGTGGGATGGTCAGCCTGTACATACAGGTGCACACGGGGCTGGGTGTGGGTGTGGGGCACAGACTGCCCCACGCCATCCAGGCTGTGCCAGGAGCACCCAGCCAGTGTCCCACCCCATGCCAGGAGGGGACACACACGGGCTCCTCTGCCAGTGCCAGGGCAGACCCTAACGACAACCCATGCCAGCCCAGGCACTACACGTAAACCTAAACCTCATCCTAACCCCAAGCCTAACCTTAAGCCTAACCCTGCTGTCATGTCAGCATGTGCCCGTGGGGCAGAGACCACCCACCTGCACTGAAACAAGCCCTGACCGTAACCCTGACCCNCATATAAGGGCGGCGGCGGCCAGCGGGGACACCCGTGCTGGGGCTGTCGAGGCAGAGGTGACATCATGGTGCTGTCCCCCAACGACAAGACCAACGTCAAGGGCGTCTTCGGCAAAATCGGCGGCCAGGCCGAGGAATATGGCTTCGAGACCCTGGAGAGGTACCGTGGCCGTCCCCAGCGTGACCCTCTCTCCTCTCCAGCCCCGACTCCCTCGTATCTGCCCCCTCTTCTCCCCGTCCGCAGCTGTCTCTGTCCTGTGCCACCCGGTCCCTGTCTCACCCGTCTCTGAACCGCTCTGTTCTCCAGGATGTTTGCCACCTACCCCCAGACCAAGACCTACTTCCCCCACTTCGACCTAAGCAAGGGATCTGCTCAGGTCAAGGGTCACGGCAAGAAGGTGGCGGCTGCACTGGTCGAAGCTGCCAACAACATCGATGACATTGCTGGTGCCCTCTCCAAGCTCAGCGACCTCCACGCCCAAAAACTCCGCGTGGACCCTGTCAACTTCAAAGTGAGTGTCTGGGAAGGGGTGACCAGCCCTGGGAAGGGGTGACCAGCCCGGCTCTCCTCCTGCACGCCTTGGCTACCCCCTCGCCTCATTCCCTTGCTCACCACATCCTTTTGCCTTTCAGCTGCTGGGCCAGTGCTTCCTGGTGGTGGTGGCCAGCCACAACCCCTCTCTCCTGACCCCAGAGGTCCACGCCTCCCTGGACAAGTTCCTGTGCGCCGTGGGCACTGTGCTGACTGCCAAGTACCGTTAAGACGTGTACCGTGGCTAGAGCTGGACCCTACACACCACCAGCCCTCCGACAGCGAGCAGTCAAATGTTCTGAAATAAAATCTCTTGCATTTGTGCTCCAGCTCTGGTGTCCTGCTCTGTGTGCTGCCTGCGGGAAGGGAGCGGGAGGGCTGTGCTCTGGGGGGTCTGAACTGGAGGTCCCCCCACCAGGTGGGTACATGGAGGAAATGGGCTCTGGTTTTGCTGTCCCTGAGAGGAGGCAGCATCTGGGGGGTGGTATCCAGCAGGCAGATGCTGCTCTGCTGCCGTGGGGCTCTGGGAGCAAGCAGAGCATTTCTAGGCACCAGTGGAGGGGAGAGACTCTTGAAGATCTGGGGCTGCCTGCAGCCCCAGGCTGTCCCACCAGAATTCCACGCTGGGATCCCCTCTTGCACCACCAGCCCCGTGCACTCTTGTTCAGGACAAAGTGTCAGAGGGCATCTCCGCCTGGAAACGTTTGCAGGAGACACTGGAGTACAGGGGCTCCTGGCACCTGTGACCCTCTGCCTGGCACCTGTGACCCTCACACCCTCAAGACCTCCCTGTGCCAGGACATCCTTCTTTGCACACAGGGCTGTGCAGTGGTGGAAGACTTCTTCTCTCTCCACCCAATGCCCCATTGCTGGGGTGTCACTGTGGAGGGGTCCTGGGGAGCTGCAAAGGGAGCAGATGGGGCTCAGCTCCAGCAATGTGGGGCAGCTTCAGAGCACAAAAAGGAGCCCAGGACTTGTGCTGGTGTCTGCACCCCCCCAGCCCTTATCACAGCCCACAGCAGGGTGGCCGTGTTGGGGGGCTGATAAAGGAAAGTGTGGGCTCTCCTCCAGCTGTGGGTGTGGTGGGAGACTGGGCAGCAGATAGTCCCAGGAGGCTACAACCTGCCAGGTGCTGAGTAAGGGCTGGAAGGTCCTTAGTGAGGGGGGAGGGTTCAAGGAAGCCCCAGGGTGGCTCACAAACCCAGCCAAGGCTGCCACAAGCTCCTTTGATCTTTGGCATTGGCAAGGATGGACTCTGCCCCAGTCCCATGGCCTCCAGGTACTGTCAGTGAATGCACAGAGACAGGAGAAACTCCAATGACTCCAAAGAGACAAGGAGGCCCTTCAGACCCCAGGGTTTCTTCTGCAGGGCACCCCATGCATCATGATCCCACATGCCCACTGTTCCTGGGCATGGTGAGGAAGGGAGAAAGCCACTTATGGCATCCCTGGCCAATATGATTTACCTTTGTACAGAGCAGGTGCTGGAGCAGGTTCCACCCCTCCAGCCAGAAACATCACCCAGGCAGAGCTGTGGGCACAACATCCCAGGGATCTCATGGAGAACCAGGGTATGGTGGGGACTCAGGGCACACAGGTGTGCAGGGAGGTGTGAACTGGTGTGAAAAGCGTTGGGAAGAGCCAGCATCAAATCCAGCACGGACTTGGACTCCTCCAAACCCAGCCACTAAGGGCCCTCATGGTCCTGAGTGTGGTAGCAGGCAGTGTCCTGCCTCTGCAGCCCTTCCCCAGGGTTTGCCTGGCCCAAGGCCCGCCGAGCTCGTGTAGTCCCAGCCATTTGTCCCTGCTGCCACAAGAGGGGGACCTCAAGCCGTGGTGCTTTCTCGGGGCCAGGCACAGGGTGCGAGGGTTGAGACAAGCAGGGCTGCTGCTACCGGGCTCCCAGCCAGCCCCGGATCCCCAGTGCTTTGGGGACACTGGTGCCAGCTCGGAGCGGGGTGCAGGACCTCTCCCCATCAGTCCGTGCCCAGTGCTGAGAATTCCAGCCCCGAGCCCCCTGTGCCTCCTGGCTCACAGCACCGGCGCTCCCTTCACTGGGCATCCCTCGGTGGCCATGGCTTCGTGTGCCCCAGGACACAGCCTGCCTCACGGGACAGACACGCTGGCCACAGCTTGGCGCTCCCGGAGCTGGCATCCCTGCCCAGCTGCCTTGGGACCCACCAGCACCACAGCAGCCATGCTCTGGAGCAGGGCAGGTCAAATATTTGCCCCAGTGCTGGCCTAGGCTGGTTTTGCAGCTGGCTTTGCTGCAGCTCCAGTGCTGAGGAGAGAGTTGGAGGCAACTTCTGCATTGCCACAGCAGCAGCAGCCTGAAACAGCCCCAGGTGACACTGAGGAGGTGGATTTGGAGACAAAGCACCCTGATCCAGGCCATGGCAGCACTCAGGAAGCCGAGGCACACCAGGCAGCTTCAGCAGAAGAAGGAAGATGAATATCTCCAGGTCATGCCTGTTTTGATGTCTCCACTCTCTGCAGGCCTTTCTCAGCTCTCATTTATTCTTGATGGACAAAGCACTCGGGGTTCAAAGATACCCCCAGAAGAGCACAGTGTTCTGTTCTGTGATGTCACCAAGGCACGTGGCATCTCAGAGCCCATTTTTATTGAAAGAGGAGCTAAAATAACGTCAGGAAGTGAGCTTGATGGTTATGACTTACCTGATCACAGCATTTTCACCAGTCTCCTGAGGGGCTGTGAACAGCATTGTCCAGGTAGTTTGGATTCTAATCTTATTATGTTGGATAGTCATAGCCCTAGAGAGTGTGTCCTGGACAGGGACACACAAACACGTACTTCTGGAGGAGGTCAAGCATCCTAGGGGAGTTTAACGGGAATTCCCCCTGAATTTTCTATCTTCCCACTGCTTCTCTGCTAAAGTTTGATCTAGCAAACAAGCAGTGGGAAGATGGAGAATTAATTCCTCACTGGAAGCTGATCTTAGAAGACCAGCTGAGAGATCCTCTTGCTGGAATGAGGAGGGAAAACATCATGTGTTTTACAAACTGTTCTTGTTTATACATCCCATATTGGAATTCAATATGGCAATAGTGTCACCCATGAGTGGTGCAGCCAATAGGTCTTCTGCTTCTTGGCTGTGTGTTTGGACAGACACTCTTTCCTAAATGTCACATTTTCCCTGCTGAACTGATCTCTCTGATTTGTCTGGGTCCTTTTGAATTTTAAGCCAGTGCTTGCATCCCCTCCAGCTCAGGAATATCTGAGAACTTAATAAGGACATTCTCCTCTACAACACAAGTTATTGATGACAGAACAGTGAATAATAATGGTAAACAAAGAACTGGAATCTGTCACAGAAGGAAAACAGACTCATCTGAAAGGATCCATTCTCAGCAATGGCCATCATTACTACTCATCTCTTTCTTTGATTAAAAGTCCCACTGTTTGGCTTTTTTCACTTGAAGCCAACTGGTTTGCAGTTCCTTGGTTTCCTCCTTTTACCCTGCTAATGATAAGAGACAGGATGGTCTCGTTTCTGTGAGCCCATCCCCCTCCCTCTTTTCCCAGAGATATTGGATGTTTGGAGGTGGCTTTCATCAGATTTGAAGTAAAGGGGATTTTTTTTCAGGCAAGCAGTCTGAAAATAAGGAATGATTGAAATATACTTTAATTCAAACTTTTTAGGATCCTCCCACCTCCTCCACTGGCTGTTTTGCCAGTGGAAAAAGGAAAAGTGGTAGAAGACAGAAAATGAGCATTGATTAGATTTTCACTACAAAGATGGAAATTGAATAGAAATGCAAAATTTTCTTCCTGATGGTTGCCCTGTCTTCCTACCACACAGCAACCACCTGGGAGATCTGATTTTGCTTGGAGCTGAGATGATAGGCAATGCTCTTCTGGTAACATCAGTGCTCCCTCTCTCCCCGTGTTGTTTTTCTGTATTTTTCAGCAGCAGGAGATGCCATCTGGGGAGGGCACAGCTTTGGTTGTGTTCCTCCAGCGCCCACACAAGCAGTAATAGCAATTCCAGAGGCTGCATTCCTGCCTGCTGCCTTCAGCATCTGTCTGTTGACCTGCTGCTGCTCATGAATTTGCTCTACCTTTCACAAACCTGCTGATCCTATTTGTTTCCACAACCTCCTGTGGCAGTGAATTCCAGAAGTTCATTCTCCCACCTGCTCCAAATAAAGTCCTTTTTATCCATTTTGAAGCAATCTACCAGACTGATCGATGGCCTCTAACTCTCATCATGCATGTGCACCCGGTCCACGCTCTCTTTCTGATTCTGTAGGGCTGGCATGTTTTGCTCCCCCTTCTCCAGAGAAAAATCCCAGCCTCCCCAGAACCCCCTCATACTGCAGCTACCCCATCCCCTTGATCTCAGTTATCCTGCTCAGGGCTCTAAGCCCACAATGCTCTTACATCCTAAGAGGTCCTGTTGTGATAGGACAAGGGGTGATGGTTTTAAACAAGAGGTTTGATTTAGATTAGATTTAGGCTAGAAGTTTTTCCCAATGAAGGTCCTAAAACATCGGCACAGGTTACTCAGAGAGGCTGGGATGCCCCATCCCTGGAACCTTTCAAGACCAGGTCGGATGGGGCTCTGAGCAACCTGACCTAGTGGAAGACATCCCTGCCCATGGCAGAGGGGGTGAATTAGACAATTTAGAAGTCCCTTCCAACCCAAATTGTTCCATGATTATAGTATTCTATGATCAGAGGCCAGACTCGCACAGATGTGGGTGCACCAAGCTGTTACACAACAGGCAGGAGATGCTCTCTTTCTTATTTTGTAAGCCCAAGTCCTTCCTGATCACATCACCGTATTTTGTTGGCTTCTGGTTTTTTGTTGTTTTTTTTTTTTTGCTGCACATCAAGGCTACAGTTTTGGTGAACCATCAGCAAGGACTCCAGCATCTTTTTCCTGAGCTGTAATAGCCAGTTTAAGTTCAGCCTCCTCTGTTTTAGATCATATTTCCCTATCCAGGTCACCCTCTTTATCTACACTGAAAGGATTGAGCTTCTGTTTTTCCGTTTGTGAGTAACACTGGGAGCTGCACACAGCAGAGTTCCACAGAGTACATCAAACATCCTTGCAGCAGTCTCCTGCAGTAAAGGAGCATCATCTGACTTTTCTGTCAAAAGCTAAAACTCTGCAACTCCAACAGTGGGTTTTTGGTCCCTACTCCTGGGATACAGTTCTTCATTATACTCTTCCTTCCCCTGTCACAGTGACTTCAGGTCAAGCTGCTGGGTGGACACAATTCAGCGAAGATCTAGCTGAAGATAGTTAAAACAGAGAGTTTTCCAGTCAGTGCCACCTTTTTCCTCCTTGCACTGGGATCAAACAGAAATTGGGGATCAGACTGTGCCAGCTCTGTGCTCTCCAGAGACTTTTGCACATGGCCAAGAGGATCTCAGCTATGGATTTATGGAGAGCAATACAGCAAAATGTGCATTGCAGCTGCTCATCCAGAAAGCTTTTAGACATCCCTCAATAGTTGAGAAGCTGAGTGCCTTTATTAATAGTAGAAATATATTTATCAAAATTCGTGGATCAGCACTGTTAAAGCTCCATAAATCCAATTTGGACAGGCCACCATTATTTATTTTTCCAGGTTGTTGCCTCAAAGAGGAATACTTCCAGTAATCCAGACTTCTCCACAGGCCTGTTCGAAACACCGTAGGAAATGCACTCTCCAGAACAGGGTCTTCCTCTTTTGTCTGACTTCCTGATGAAGGGCTGCACTTTGGGACTCTTGCACCAAAGAGCCAGAAACAGAAGTGATCAGCCCTAACCATCACAGGGACACCGACACCACATTCAGAGTGTCACTGAGTCAGACAGAAGCCCTAGCCCCAGCACGGCCATGGTCCCTCAGGCTTCAGCATAAACAGAACCTCCCATGTGGTTTTCCGAATCCTGTGGGTTCTTGATGCCACACAGGATGAGGCAGAAACCACTGCAGCTGGATCTTCTGCCTGGCTGCAAGTCTTTGTGATCCACCTGCAGCACTGCCTGGGCAAGTGGAGGAAGCTTCAGCTTCCACAGCTCCAGCTTCAGCCACGACTCCAGCTCTGCAGCCAAAAGGAGATCCTCCCTGGCCCAAACTCACCCCTTCTGAGGCTGCAAGGCTGCTTACCCACAGGGAAAAGGAGCAGCCCAGACAGTCACTAAGCCAATGACAACACTTGCATGTCCCCATGTATTTGGAGCAGCTGTCAGTCTGGCAGAGGCATCTGGAGTCCTACAGCATCCATCCACACAGTTACAGTGAACACTGGGATGCTTTTCTTGGGAACAAGCAACTCCAAGGGACCCAAGCTGTGAAAAAAATAGGTGTTGTAACACATAATGGATCTGACTCTGCGTTGTGTTAGATAAGCTTAATTTATAATCAGATCTTTGACATGGAATGTCTTTTCTTTTTTTCTCTTTTAAGAGGAAAATAACTAGCAACAGTACTTCAAGAAAGTAATTCATAAGGGCTGATGGGAGATGAGCTGATACTTCTAAAAGTGGAGTTGAAGGCTAAATTGATGTAGAATGGGGATTGAAGGGTTTATTTGTTTTCCTCTTAGAAGGAGAGCTCTGAAAATTCAAGGATAGTATCACACAGGGGCAAACGGAAATGAACAAGCAGTGAACAAATTAAAGCTGGAAATTAGTAGAATAGTCCTTTCCCATCCCTTGAGCTCTATGTGCTCAAGCTTCTGGGCTGACTTCAGGGAAGTCTTCTCCTAAATCAGATGAGGACATTGCCAGCTTTGAGCACACAGCCTGCTCTGACGGGGATTTTGGTGATGTCAGAGCTCCTAGAAAATGACAGGCATTTCCCCAGGGGATTTCCTTCCCATGCCCCAGGAACTTATTACAAAGAGTAATATCTTGTGAGAAGAAGAAGCAAAGATTTTGAGCTCCAGAAGTAGAAAGTCCATCTCCGGGGAGCTTGTGGTTGACTGGAAACAGGTCTGAAGTCCTCAACTAAGCTGACCCGTAAGGGAGTGGTGGGATTTTTGCCTGAGCAAGGACTCCAAGACTGTCCCCAGGCTGCATTATTCTGCTGGGGAACACATCAGAGGGTATCTCAAGGGAAAGGCATGTAAAAGAGAAAATCCTTGACTCTTTTGAAGTCAACTGGAAAATCAGAGAATGAGTTGACCATGCCTGTGAAAGCCACATCTCCCGTGAGTCCCATGAGCATAGCAGAGAAAGCACTTTCCAGGAACCAGCATAAAATCACCCATCAGGTTGAAGGGCTGAGCCTCCCCAGTGATTTCCCGTCTGAGCGAGGGCACGATGGGCTGTCCGGTTATGACCGAGGCATGTGAACGTTTGTGATTTCAGCTTAAACTGATCTCAAATTACCACCTTCCTCGGCCTTCACGGCGCTGAGAAGCAAACCCAGGAGCACCACCGGCACCACCGCAGGGCTCTCTCCCCCGTGCCCGGGATGCTCCGACTCGCGAGGCGCATCCCGGGGGCTCCCAGGATGGAGCGGGGCGGTGCGCTCAGGTGGGAGCCCTGGCCCCGCACACCGCCGAGCTCCGCGGGCAGCCCCGGTTCGTCCCTCCCGGTTCGTCCCTCCCGGGGCCGGGGGGCGGGGCGGGG
>VXAD01010502.1:0-40654 GCA_013399195.1 Dicrurus megarhynchus
AGCATGAAAGACAACAAAACTGACAATTTTCTAAAGCTAAAGCACTATTACAGTCACAATAACACCTATCAAGGAAAAATCCGTTCCCTAAAGTAAGGAATAAATTTTAATATAAAGTCCCATCAGCTCAAGGTGGTACCAATTAATCAAAACAATTCACTTGCAGATTCTTCACAGTCACTGTTTTTTAAATGGTAATTCTTTTCTTACTTGCTATTCCAGTGTTGGCACAAAGGAGGTTTAAGCTGATTTTCATCCAATCTTAAAAAACAAATCGTAACTGTAGTTTAAAATAGTTGGGATTGTTTATTCCTCTCGGTTCTAAGTGCCAATTCAAATACTGAAAAAATGATCAAAAAACAGCACTACTGCCAAAATGAACACCTCAGAAATGCCAAAGTCACAATGTACAGAGCAATACTAGAATCTCTGGGTTTTAATACAGTATGAGGAGCACACAATTAGCAAGATCCAAGTATGTTCTGCATTCACATGCCCACACACACCCCAAGTGTGCACCTTAATAAAATTAAATACTCATTAACTGTGAGCAGTCCTGGGTATTTTTATGAAGATGTTGAGTTGCTAATTGAATTTGAAGCACAACAGATGCTTAGTACTCGAACCAAATGCTGCTTTTCCTATATATATTAAGTATATGGATTTGTGTGGATATGTACAAACACTCTTCAGCTACCTAAGTAACTACAAAATATCAGCCAAAGGGTTTCTGCTTCCCCAAACTTAAGAACTCAAGCCATGAGCTAAAAACCTCAGCAATTCTGGAGAGGAAACACTGCAGTGATGCCATAATAAACACCAGTTCTGATTATAACACCTGAATTTATAATGAATGCTTTTTTAAAAGTTGAAAAATATTTTTGGGCTCGGCTTCTGCACAAAAATCCTCTTCCACGAGAGTCTGCCAACTACTACAGTGCTACTCAGGGTTTAAAGTGTTACTCCAGGTTGTGCCTGGGCCAGCGGGGCAGGGGTCGGAGCTCTGCAGTAAATTCCTGCCATCAGGCAGCCAGGACATAAGGGCTGGGAAAAGAAAAAAGAAAACAAACACAACAAACCCCAAAGCCCCACCGGCCACATCTCTTGAGAGTCAGAGACCTTGTAAAATGTCACCTCTGTCTTCCCTGATGCCAAACTCCTGACAGGAGGTTCAGAACAAGGCACTGGGGGTGTGGAAAGGAGAATTTAACAAACCACAAAACTTGTCTTGGACTTTGTTTTTTGAGTGTTTTGCAATTTTGCTCTCAGAAAGCCATGCAAGTTTCATGAAACTTGCATGGAATTTAAATCAAAGATTTAAGCTGTAATTTTTAGCGCTCTCCCTGAACACTGACTGGTACCTGCACTTATGGGCACACACTAAAATAGATCATTTCTGTCAAAGTCTGCGCCACAACACCAGGAACGGGAACAGAGCACGTCCACGTGCATCTGGCAATGACAGAACGCACAGACCCACCTGGGAATGCTGCTGTCAGCCCTTACGCTCTGCAAAAACTCTCCTACCCTTTTCAGGCTTCAATATTAAACATTAAGCAAAAGAAAATGTTGCAGATACTGCAAATGCCATCTCTTGCAGTTTCTGTTTGGCAGAAGTTTGTGCAGGTCCTTCATCCTGGTGGAGGGGAGGCTGTTGCTGAGTAATCTTCCTCCTGAACCCCTCAAGTGACAGGAATTCCACCTGGGATCACAGCTATTCACAGCTACCAAATCAGCTGCCACAGACCTGACAAGCTATTAGGGCAGGACACAGCAAGTTTTACACAAAAGGCATTAAGATCTCACAGCAGAAGAAGCCACATATGGACAAGGAGACAGGTTTGCTTTGTGCCATTTGCAAAGAAAATTCAGATTTAAGCACTGTAAAGTCAGCTTTAAAATCACAAGGCTTCAGATGCTCATTGAATGAAATAGCAGCAAACTGAGCCCCTTTCACATCTTCAGGTGTCTGTTCGATCCTAACACAGGTTCATCCTCACCATCATCCCCCCCTAGATGACCACAGACATACTGCAGCTCCCTGGAAATGTCATCTAATCACTTCCTCTGCAATTCTAATTAATTTCCCATAGCACAGCCCCAGCTGGGCACGAGGAAGCTGCGGCTGCTGCTTTGTTTCCTGAAGTTCAAGTGAATCCAGCTCTGCCCACAGCTACAGGTGGTGTTTGTCACTGAGTTCAGAACCATGGACTGGGCTGGGGGCACCGTAAAGCCCACCCAGTCCCATCGCTGGGCAGGGACACCTCCCACTGTGCCAGGCTGCTCCCAGTCCCATCCTTGGACACTTCCAGGGATCCAGGGCAGCCACGGCTTCTCTGGACAAAGCATGAGGAAAGTGCTTGTGCTCCTCCACAGATCTGAGTCAGCCACAGTGGCAATAAAACCCTGGGCATAAGGATGTACTTAAAAACATCAGAGATGGTCCCTGTGCTTTTATAGGTAAAAGAGATCAAATGTTATATGAAAACAGTCAGGACTTCAATGCGTTCAGAAAGGCCTTTCATGAATGTCAGGCAAGAGGACAGGAATTAGAAAATACCTTCAGCCAAGTAAAACTGGCTTCATTCACTGAAACTATAGTAACCATCTGCTTTTTGTTGCCTCTGTGCTCTTACAATACTGTCCAGAATTACCATGTTCAGAGAAAGTGAACACAGAGGGGGGAAAAAAAGGATTATTTACAGCAGTTCTACAGCCCTCCTTTTACTTCGATGCTCTATTTAAATATTCTGGCTGTTTCAAGGGCTTGGTAAAACTGGCTTTTGTAGACTGAACACAGAAAACAAACAGCAGAAAAATGCAGAGTTTTCCCCCCTCAGCCAGAACACAGTGAGAGCGCACTGGTTAAGCAAAGGCAGAGTAAGCTAATTACCAAGTACACAGCTGCTCCTACCTGGCAGAAAGCAAAGGGAAAAAAATCCTATGAGTCATCAAATGCAGTTCCTAAATCTGGAAAAGCCTTACAAAAATAAATTTCTACAAAGAAGGGACCAGCTTCAGAGAAAAAAAGCGATGCGGATAAAAAGATCATTATTTCAGAACAAAATACTATTTCCAGTTTGAAAGGGAAAAGTTTTTTTGGCAAGACAACTACTAAATATGTCATCTAGTGAAAAACAGCTTCTCTTCTTGTGGTTTGCTGGGGCAGAATGAGCAAAGAGATCTTCTCCCAGATTCTTTTTTTATATCAAATGCTGAAAGGGGGTGGGAAGGAGTCATTTCTAACCCAAATTGGAACATCATTATTCCCCTCCATGATCATCAGCACTTCTTGCATCCACCTTTAACACACACAGAGCTCCAGATCTTCACTAAGAATTCAGGGTAAGTTTTATGTCCCACTTTACACAGGAAAGAGAATCCTGACTTCCTGGTTTTGCAGACGCACAGGGATACAAGTACACAACCATTTATGCTTTGGCTGAACCTCTGTTTTGCAAAGCCCTTCCTTGCGTAATTTCTCATCTATTTCAGAAAACAGCAAATGAGACTCTAAATTATTAGTAGCAGAACAAGAGAATTTGTAGTAAAAACATTGCTCAAAATTTTTATTTTTCAGTTTTGTCACGAACTTTAGAGTTTCCCTGAGTTCTTCTGGGAGTCCTTTTTTGCACTCACGCGTGGTTAGTGCTGAAATTATATTACACTGGCCATTACATTTGAAGAGACTTAAATTCGGAAATTAAATTTAAAGGGGGGAGCTGAAAACTTCAAAGCAAGTGTGAGCCATGGTGGGGAGAAGGGTGTTGGCAGCTGGGTTTGGGAGCTTTCTGTGGGCAGGGTTTTTAACTGGCTGTCAGAGGAGGTGAGTTCTGACCCACCTGTGCCCACACACGAAATGAGCTCTGACTGACACAAGAGCTACTGCTGCCCACACATCCCCTCACCAAACTCAGGAAGCCAAAACTGCCTTTCTTTCAGATTTCCAAATAGATTTTTTGCTCCAAAGTTCAAACATTTTAATTGAAACCATTTCCGAGGAGAAATGCATCAGTTTCACAACGTGATCCCACGAGCTGCTCCATTATAAGCTGCAAAATATCCTGATCTTAAAAGTCTTTTCCAACCTAAATGATTGTGTGACTCCATGAAACACATTTAAAATAAAGCTATGGAGTATTCTGAAACAAAATCCCTGTTTCAATTATCCTCCAAAATGAGTTAGAAATGCCAGTGGAAAGTCTCCTTTCTGCCCAAATGGCCAGATCCCCTTTCAACTACCCCAAGTTTCAGCTACTTTATACTCCCACCTCTCTTTCCTCCTCGTAACAGTTACCAGAATTTTGCTTCAGGTTGATTTTAGAAGGAAATAATTAGATTTACAATTAACATTCCAAAGTATTTCTTGTGTACCATTTTCCCATTGCTAATCATTTACCCAGTGGCAAGGCACAGGATTCCACACAGGGTGAGTGTGCAAGGACAAACAGCCAGGGGCTCTCAAAATGCAGCATTTAAAGTGAAAAGGGCCATGTTGCACAGGGAGAACAATAATTTTCCAGCGTCCTTTCAGACTGGCCTTTAATTTCAAAATCTTGCATTTCCAAACAAAATTGGTTGACTTCTAATAAGTTCCCTTTTGATATCTTCTTCCCTTGATGTCTGTGTGGATTATCTGCAAAAAACAAGTTCCTTTTTTCCTTACTCAGAAAGTATTTGACTGCACAGCATCTCCCCAGAACAGAATTCCCAGAAAAGACAGCGGGAGATTGACACTTACAGAAGAAAAAACACAAACCCCAAGAAAACAAGCAAAGAAGAAAATAAATATAATCTCACACACCATTACTGAGCACTGCCATTTGATAAAAAGAATTATTTATGCTCAATTGCAGTGTAATTCTTCCCTCACCTCTCCTGCATTTCACCAGGTTTTCTTAGCAGGTTTAATCAAATTTTCTAGAATCTTGTTGGATATTTAAATAATGACATGCCCACTTAATTTGCACAAAAGAAAAGGCCTGGATTAAGGTTTGCTTTGATTCATTGGTTAAGCATTAAGTAATTAGATTTGCCTTGTTGTTCAGGAGAGGATAAACACGGTGCTCAGTTATGGTCTAAACCCAAAGCTGCCCCCTACACGTTTTACCCTCCAAAAAGTTTCTTCCAAGTGGACAGGGAGAACCTAAATGAAAGGAGGGCCTGGAGTGCCAGGACACAGGGAAGAGGGCAGGGATGGGTGGGATATTGGGAAGGGGTTTTAAAGAGATAAATAAGTCAAATTAACATGTTGTGCTCCTCTTCCAACACAGCCACACGGAGAGCTCAGAAATCATCATCCCTGACTCTAAACCACTTATCAGAACTAAAAAAATGGAACTTGGCTCCAAAATGATCTTTTTTCCATCCTGTTCTTAGTATGTACTACCACACAGAAAGAAAAAAAATAAAGATGGCATCAACTCCTCAATTGTGTACACAGAGACAGCTGGAAAAAAGGCATTTATACACTGCAGGACCAAGTACGGAATGGTGACACAGCCTGGAATTGGGAATACACCCGTCACCCTGTACAATAAAAAGAAAATTTGATGCTGATTATAAGTTAATACCCACCAGATTATTCACAAAATACAGTGTCTAGAGACATCTTGTTCACAGCATTTAATATTGAAAAAAAGCCACAGAAAATAAATCTAAAAGCCTCATATCTCTATGCTGTGAATCTACTCCCAGGGCAGAGCTGGAGGGAGCAGTTGTACGGGGTTTGAGCTCGGGAAGGTTTCCACACTCACCCTGCTTTACACTTCCTGAAAATGTTTATTTAAGTTGCTATTTTCCATTACTGTTGTGACTCCTGTCACTTGAAACACCACAGAAACAGCCACAAAGTGTCAGTACAAAGCCAGAAAAACAACAAGACAAAGCTCAGAAAGAACAAAGCCTATTTTGAAATCTGAAGACACCTGTACAAATACTTTTTTTTTGAAAAAAAATAACCCAGAACTTTTTCAAGTGAAAAATAACCTCTCCAAAAACACATAAATTCAAGTGAAACAGTCGAGATAAAAACAAGGAAGTTCAAATGCACTTATACTGGATAATAAAAGAATTGGTTTGTTTGCTATCTACAGCGATTTTTCCTAAGAAAACATTCACCAGAAGACAAATATTTAATATTACTCAAAAGCAACAGTCCCTGTTTAAAGCTGTTCTGTAAGACCAACAACTCTGTTGAGCAGGCAGTGTTTATAACAAAAACGTGCTTTTTATATCAGACAGTTTGTGCTAACTCGGCAACATTTCCAGCTCAGTACACTCTGTACCGGCGGGGCTTGCCAGAAACTCGGCTCTCCACCAGCGTTTTCCTATTTGTTAACTATTTCTTCCAAAAGAAAGGAACTAATCACAGTGTTTCGAAATCCTCTTCCCAGCCATTTAACAAGGAATTCATTTGCCTAACAAATACACAGGGCAATACTAATGTAAATAGAATAATAGCAAAATAATTTCAGCTATGTAAATGAGAGAATCTGGTGGTTTAGTTTTAAACCAGAACAACACAAAGCCAAGCACTACCACGTTTCCTACAAAGCTAAATCAGAGAAGAATCCAAGGGGCACGACAGGCTTCTTATCTTCTCCCAACTCTATTCCAGATAACAGCCAAAAAAGCCCCTTTACATTTTGATTCTGTAGTGGTGGCCGGTTTTTATTTAATAAATATGGATGAAATGTTAAAATATTTATTAACTCAAAGAGAGAAGGGTGGTTGATGTTCCAGCTTAATGGAAGGGCCGGGAGCACAGGCACCCCCTCTCACAAGCGCTGCTGTTCCGAGTAGAAAATCCGTGGAATCCCGAAGGAAACACATCCACAGTCAAAACCAGCACACCTGCAGGGGCTGCATCTCCTCAGATGAAGAAAAACACGGGGGAAACACGGGGACTCGCAGCATTTGGGGTGCTTGGCAGCCATGTGGCAGCTGCCCCCAGCCTGCAGAGGAGGAGCTCAGCTCAGCTCAGCTCAGCTCAGCTCAGCCCCACGTGCTGGACACGTTTGCTGTGCTCACACACCCAGCTCAGGGTGCAGCACACCCCACACACCCAGAGCAGGCTGTGGGACACCAGTACCTGTGCTCACAACAAACGCTGTCCCCTGAGCCTCGGGAAAAGGCAGGGGCCTAATGCACCCGCTGCAGCTGAGCCACAAACCCAGTTATCTCACTGCTACTGAGGGACAATAAATGCAATCACCAATTCTCATCACTCTGCCACTCCTGGTGTGTACAAAACGGGTTCTTTTGGCAGCAGTGCAACACTGACCTCTGAAAAACTCAATCCACTTCCACAAAAACCTGATAATGGGATTTCAGGTTATGATTGCTGTGCCTGCCACTTCCTTTGTGTCTCACCCTCTTGGACACTGCACAGCACAGTCAATTCTTTGCAAAGCTCCCATTAAATAAACTATCATTACATAAACAGCCCCATTTTCACAGCCCATATGGTTTTGGAAACTCCTTTTATCCACTGGGCAGCTGCGACGCTGAACAGAAGCCATGGCCAGAGTTACGGTACATGGCAGAAAGTTCTGTGAATCCCATGTTTCTGTGTGTTTTTATTTGGTTGCAAAATGTCGTATTTCTGACATATGATGGGGATTTACATCTGCAAATGCTCAACATGTCACAGTGACAGACTGGGGCCATGCTGACTGTGTGTTTTGTTAACATTGACAACAACCACAGCCAATAAAACTCTGGGAGTCTTTGTACTCCAAATGCACTCTGTATTCTTTTCTAATATATTTGTACAAAATATCTTCGCTTCTTCCATTTTCCTCAAGCACTATATATTCAAAGGCTTTAAAAAGTTACAGTTCATGGGATTTCAGGGTTGTATTTTCTTTTGTTCTTTTTCCTTTTCATTTATTTATTTATAATCTCATCCCAGATGTGGCATCAAATGCACACAGCGGGATATCCTTAAGCATTACTTTGTAGAGTTCTTTGTGTCACCATCCAACATTCTTAATCACGTGAGGATTAGCAGGAAGACTTAGCTGGCAGCAGTGTGAGGAGCGAGAGGGGAAAATGGGTATCTGCTGGTTTTAAACATTTCCACACCAGCCCCCTCTCCTTTTCCCCATTTCCCCAGCTCCCAGAACACGGAGACAAGGTGGAGCAATAACCAACCTTCCCTTCCATTCACCATTTGCATTGCCTGCGTGTTCAGCACAGCACTTAAAAGCAATCCTGGACCAGGACT
Organism: Dicrurus megarhynchus; assembly: GCA_013399195.1. NCBI lineage: Eukaryota > Metazoa > Chordata > Aves > Passeriformes > Dicruridae > Dicrurus > Dicrurus megarhynchus. The sequence goes on from VXAD01010502.1 coordinate 8,231, forward strand.
CCCTCCTCCATCCCACATCCTGCACACACATCCTGGATAACTTCACAGCTTAGAGCGGGTGGCCGGGGGGAAATGCTGAACACAAAAGCTTTGGCTGAGGCAGCTCCCAGTTCCTGGTTCCAGTGGGATCCGCAGCTCCAGGTCCCAAAGCAAGAGCAGCCACCGGTGTGGTTTGGAAACCACTGCAAACAGCCAGGTGAGGGAGGCCATAATGATCTGAGAGCTCAGCACTCCCACAGAACCTGTCCACTGCACCAGGAAACCAGGACACCAACAACTCCATGTGTAAGACAGGCAAACAGGGGGGCCTGGACCGATTATTGCCCCTCACTGGCATTGAGAAGTTGTGCATTTCCATCACAGGTCACTGTTCTTAAACCAAGACCACTTAACATGTGCAAAGTAACCACAGAAAGCCTCTGACAAACTGTACAGGTGACAAGAGGAATAGTTTTTAGGATGCAGTACTTCATTCCTCACCCTAACAGGGTAATTTAAATGCCTACCTGGGATTAAGCGGCCACAAGCCCGAAAAGTCAGAAACTGCATTGTTAAGTGTAATAGGGAAACTCCAGAAAAGAAGTGGATCTGCTGACAACACAACTTCAAGCCAGAAGAGGAATGACAAATTTTGCTTCTGACACATATGGACTAACAGGAAAACAAATTAACAGCAGCCTGTTCTCACATGAAATTATGAGACAGCACAATAGTGTAAAAGTCATCGTATATGCAGAGCTCTTAAAACTGAATTCATAGAGGACTATTGCATAGTTACCGCTGGTTACAATTTTGAATACATTAAAATCTCTACTTCCCCAGACCAGTATTTAAAATAAACAAGAAGCAGCGAGCAGGCACAGCCACTTCATTAAAGTGATTACATAAACCCTCGAACCAAGACTTAATTTGAATTAATAGTAAAGATAAAATTGAATGCATAAACACGCCATGCAGAAAGAATGAAGTTCTAAAAAGAATTAAGTGGGTTGATGATATCACACAGCAAACACCTGATGAATGCATTAAACACAAAGGGTTGCAGATGCCATGACACACGGTGAGCAGTTCCTACGTGAAAAATCAGATGGATGTCAAACTTACAAAAAACTAGTGAGTCTTACCAGCTGCAGGACACAGGCAGAGGGTTTGCAAAGCAGCAGCAAAATTTGTATTTAAATCTACGGCTGATACAGCCAAAGTATCAATGTCAGACAAGATTAGTTCCAATGAAGTTATTTCAGTGTTTGGGAGAACAGCTTCTATTTCTGCTCGGAAGTGCCACGGATTGCTCCCTTAAAACTGCCCTGTGGCTGAGATCCACTTTCCCCCAGGCACGTTCGTTCCCAAGGGGAGACCCTCAGCCCATTCTTTACATAAACCACTCTCTAGCCTTCCTCACCTTAGTAGGGCAGCTGTATATATGCACCAAGACGTAAAATCTGCAGAGCCATCAAAGCACTTCTGCTGGAACACAAGAGCTGACAATTTATAGGCTCTTCAGTTGTGCCTGCTTTTATCAGGCTGGTTAGTTGAAAGAAAATGCACCCATAATTACTTAATCCCATTAAAACAAAGACAAATGACAGGACAGAAGTCCCGAGCTCAGCAGTTTGAGCACTGGAAGATTCTGAACTCGCCCAGAAATGAATCACGGAGCCTTCGCCGTGGGCAGCTCCTTCCACAGCCCCTCTTACTTTGGCTACATCAGCATCACAGCTCTGATATTCTGCTGTTCCAGCCAGCTCCAGAAAATGTCATCTTGGACAAAGAACAGCTTCCAGATTTCCCAATGCACCAGTAATCCAAGGTCTCCACTTTTTCAGTGTACATGTCAACTAAACAAAGCAAGTAAATTCACCAGAAACTCCTAAAAAAACTCAGTTGCTTCTCCCAACATTTCAGGAGCACAAGCAGGAATCCTAAGGAGGCAGCAAGTGGCAATTTGGGGTTGGCATTCACTTTTAACATTTTGAGTTTCAGAAACTTACAGAAACTCCTGTTCAGTGCATTAATGACAAAATGTAAACTGTAGTCAGTACCTGAAGAGGGAAAATAAAGCAAATTAACATTTCCCTAGGGGATTTATAACACAGGTTTGCTGGCATGTTTACTACTCAGGAATAAATAAATAAATGTGTGAAATGATTGCAAAAACTCATTGAAAAACTGAAAACTGAACTTAGGTAAATTCACATTAAACTCAAAAGTCATTTCTTCAGACAGTAATGATTGTTTTTTAAAATACAAATATATATTTAGTCTACCCTTAAGCACCAGGATCTTTTGTCTCTGCTGTTCCCACACAATAATCAGAGCCCTTGAATGTGAGCAGTGTCTCGCCCCCAGGCTCAGCCATCCTACAGCAGCTGTCTGGGGCAGGACAAGCAAACAGTGCTGAGTGTAATGTTTGCTCACCAGTTACCCTTGGTGGGCTCACTGAGAACCTCCCAGGACAAGGCCAGGCAGGAACCCCTATCCCAAAAGGGGAGGGATTAGGAATTTCAATACCAGAGTGCATTTCTTTTGAGATTAAGCAGTAACAGTCTTGCAGGCAAAACATTTTTCTTCACACTTTCCAGGCCTTAACTGTGGTTTACAGCAATCGAAATCGTAATAAAATAATGCTTCCTCCAGTCTGGTTTAGTTTAGGAAAAAGGCAGAGAGGGACTGAGCCATAATTCCACAAACAGCTGGGACAGGGGATATCTGTCTGGAAGTTTTGCACTTCCAAGGACAGCTGCTCCAGGTACAAAGGCTCTCGGGGGAGATCTCTCCAACCCGCTGCTGTTTATTACTCTCAGCTTTACTTCACCTGCTTATTAGCTCCTGAACACACAATTTCCCAAAGAATGGGAATAAATGAGTGGGAACTCCCCCACTTGGACTGCAAAACCTTTCTGGGTATAAATTCCATGGGTTTGTGCAGAGGACCAGAGGGCCTTACTGAAGCTGGAAGCACCAACACCAGCAGAGAAGCAGCAGCAACGATGGTGACACCACTTCAGGACACCCCAGCTTTAGTGAAGTATTTAATTTATTTTAGTATGGTGCAGCAATGGAAATCTCACTTTGCTTTGTGTAGAAAATCCAACTCAGACTCCCAGCTCAGGGCTATTAGGGATGGTGAGAGAATCCTTAAGTTACTTGTAAGGTATTCAGACTACAATGTTAGTACAAAATAAAAATAAAATGTTATCTTTCAATAAGCCAATTACACATTAAAGAAAACCTGTAAGGCCTTTGACAGGAACACAGATTCCTCTTGACCAGCAGAATTTAAAGTGGCAGAATTCTCAGGAATATCTCTGGAAAGGGCAGGATTGTCAGTTAAGCCCTTCCCCATTCTGTCCCAGCACAGTCCAGCATCAGCTCCATCCCCTGATCAGAGCAGAGGACATCACTCAAACACAGAAGCCAAACTTGCTTTACAGCCACACTGCTCATTAGCATGGTATCAAAAATCACATCCTTTCCATACAGAAGGGACAAAAAAAAATGACAGGGGAGACAAACCCCACCCACTTCCCCCTCACCAGCCTTAGAGAAGATTCCAGGGAATTTTGTTGATATATGTAGCAAGTATTGCATAGAATCAATTTTATCAAACTCCAAAGGGACCAAAGATTTTCCTTCCAGCTCCCCAGAACCACAAACCCATCAGACTCCAGGCCTTGCTGTTCCCCTGTGGACACAATAACACTGCCCATACTTCCCATCTCTTTAGAGAGCTTTAAAGAATAAATATGAAATTCTTAAAGCCGTTCCAGTAAAAAAAAATCCTGTACAATGATCCTTTCATCACCTGTGACTGGAAGTTTCCCTTGGTGGGAAAGGTGTTCTATTACTTGTGTTTCAGAAGCCACCAGAATGTCATGGAACAACCACAATGTAGAAATGTTTTATTGAAAATCTGATATTTATTTCCTGCCTAGAAACTGTCACACCTGCCACCTTCTGTTCTTCCTTCTAAGACCAAGTTTATCAATATAAGCAATTTAATAGAGGAAACTCACTTCAATTTCTCCAGGAATTTGAGGTGCTACTTTTGCCTGGTGGTTTGTAGGATCCACCCATCCGGTTGTTATAGAAATTTGAAGCATTTCAGCTTGACCCCTCTGGCTCCCTGACTATTCCAAAGCAATAAATGACCCTTGGTTTTGTGCAGATAGTGGCGTGCTCTGGCCAGGAGGAGCAGAGAGATCAGGGCTGCGAAGGTCGAGCAGGACAGGCTGCTGGGCCAGCCAGGGAGCACCGGAGCGGCTGCGCCAGGGCCCAGCCCTGGGCTCGTGCCAAGGCAGAGGCAGGGCTGGGAAGAGGCAGGGGCAGCTCAGGGAGCTGCCAGCCCTCAGCACTGGAACAGAAACTGAAACTGTGCCCGAGCCAGCAGCCCTGAGCTCAGGGAGCACAGGGAGAGCTGCAGGGCACCGCAGCCTCTCCTGCTCTGAGCCAGCCTGAGCTCCCGGACCCGGGCTGCAGCTCCTGCTCACTCTGCTCAGCTCCAAGGGAACATTTAAGTGTGGTTTACATAGGGAGGAGGCAAAAGCATTTCAGCGGTGCCCATCCTGCAGTGTGCCTTTCCTCTGGCTTGTACCTTCCCTTCCAACTGCTGAGCATTTCAGCCTTGGAAAATCCATTTTACACCGTTCCACTCAAAGTTCTACTTATCATTATATGAGTGACTGCCACACGTGGGTGCTTGGTTCTTTTTACCCAAGAGACTAATACTTAACTAACAGCACAACTCCAGCCTTTTATTTTCCTTTTGAAACCCCCACTGCCCATGGGCAAAGAGCAAAGGTAAGAATCCACCCTCATTCTTAACCTATCCCATGTACTACGGCTCAGTTGTTTTGCACTTGCTCCTCCTCTTCATTCCATGCAGGAATATGGTTGTTTGCTTCTTTGGAAAAGCCATATTCCAGCTTCAGGGCCCTGAGGCTTCAAAGAACATCAGGAACAGACTTCACATTTCCAAAGCTGCCTCCCGCAGCTTTTCCTGGCTGATCACTGACACCCCGAGCCACGGATCACATCTGGGAATTGCCACAGGGACACGGTTCCAGGTATCCAAGGTACTTGTCCTGCAGATTACAGTCAAATCCCAGGATAAGTAAGTGCACGTGTATAATGAAGCCCACTTAAAATGAGACTGGGCTCAGGCTTGGGGTATAAGAATGCTGTAGTAAGATTTATGACCTTTAATAGGAACTTTATTATCAAGAAAGTAACTTTTATGTAATGCAAACCATCTCTCTCTGAAGAGGAATGATGTGTTAACATCAGCAGAGCAGTGTTGCAGAGTTTTCTGTTTGCAATCCAGAACCCGGACTGTCACTTAAAGTTCATTAATTATTCTAAAAATGCCATTACCAAAATGCAATTGTATGCAATTTTTAAATCATTTTCTTCTGAAGGTGGCATTTCATCTATTTTTAAAGCCTAAATTTTCCAGTAGAGCTTACCCTGTGTTCTTAGAATTACTCAATACATGAAAATACAAACATCAGTAATGAGCCCTATTAATGCAGATTTCACTTCAAGCTAACTTAGATTTACTTCACACAGTTAAGTGAGTTCATTTCACCGGAAAAAGAGATTCCCTAAAGGAAAAAACATCAACTACTGTGGCTGATATTGCCCAATACATTGCTGAAAAATAAATTCTACTGATTGGATTTTTTTCATTCCCTCCCCCCCCCACAGCACTTTAAAAAAATACAGTCTTTTAATGATTGTTTAATTTTCATGTAACTAGAATATAAATCCTTTACATACTGCTTTGCTGCAGCTGCAGCATAATGTCTCGTTTTTCATGGAAAAAAACCTAATTACGTGGTTCACCGAATTGCCTGCGGTAACACATCAATTTTATTTACATTCAAAAGTTGGACTTGAGTTTGTTCTCAGCACTCCAGTTAATTCCAAGCCCCTTTTACACAACAGTTCTCCTGGATTCATTAGTAACACCTCACTCTGCTGGTATTGGGAGGGATTCCCAGCTATTGGAACCTTGCTTCGGATTTCCAGCGCTTTCCGGGCAGTTCCACTTCCACAGCACCAGTTCTATCCCACCCTAAAAATCCTGGATTTGCTCTAAGCCTGGCCTTGCTGGAACAGTCCTGCCAAAGGACCAGTGAGTGTCCCTCCAGAAGGCAGCTCTTAATGTTGCCTCAGGAATACCAACTCCTTTTCCCACAAAAGCACCAGAGGAAAACAAGAACTGTTGTGTGGCCAATAAAACCTAAAGGTTAATTATTCAAAATTTCAACCATTTCAACTGAGCTGAGCTTATATTTGGAAAGCAGAAAGATTATGAGGAAGCACATGGATTCAGTAGAGAATTTCTTGGCTTTGCCAAGTGTCTTTCCTTCAAACTGTTTTCACGAGGTAATTTGTTGCACTCAACAGGAAAAGCTCCAAATTCCCAGACATGAACAAAATCAAGATGCTAATTCCTGAGGGATACAAATACAATAAAATAATACAAATCATCAGGCTTTTTTACATATGGCCCTTTGGAAGATTTCCGATTTTTTAAATAAATTTTTAGCCTTACATATTTCTAGCTGCACAAAGAGGGAAAATGCACTATGTGAGAATGATCCATGGAATATTCCTTTATCCCCGGGAAGGGACACACAAGAGCAGTAAAGTCCATTTCTTGACTAGAATTGGCATGAATTCACAAATGCCACATGGACTCATTGGATCCTGCTCTGAACACTGAGATTCCCTGTTCACGTGGAGACAAAACCACTGAAGGAAAGAGGAATTAAGGCAAAGGTACGTGCAATCAGAATTCCAAACAGGACACTCCGTTTTAATGGTTTTTAAAACTACTCCCATAAACCAACTTCCAAGTAAAAGGAGTTGAAGCGGTGGGAAGAACATTTATTTTTAAAAGAAAACAAAACAAAATGAAGACATCTCGCCCAGACACAATAAGGCTCTTGTCAACTTCATGTGTATAAAAGGAGTTGGCATTTTCCCATGAAGCAATTCCTTAATCCCAAATGATGGCATAATAACCTCATTTAATATGCCTCCTTAAAAGAAAAAGTTTATTTTGTCTAAGCTGAACTTCAACTGGCAATCACTGGACACCAATTACCAGTGTCAGATATAAGGGTCACGGAACAATTCTGCGAGCTGAGAAAGTAGGAATTCACTGTTCAATTCCATCTTCTTGCCAAAAGAATGGAAAAGTTGAACTTTGTTTTCATGTCTTTGGGAATAATCTATGCTAGGCAATTAAGAAAATGCAAATGACTTATCTTATTGAAAATAATCAAGCCAGAAACAGACTTTTCAGTAACTTAATATTCCAATAAAGTCTTCTGTCATAGGAACCTACTTGTTAATTCCACTCCGCGCTCAAGAACCGGCAATTAACCATTTTCAGATTTCACTTCAAATTATTAATAAGTGGTACTCAGCTGCTTTATATTCATTGCTGCTTTTTAAATGGAAAGCCTTCCAAAAGCCTTGCATTTCAGCTCCTTTATTCCTTGTTCACGAGCTGCTTTTCCATGCCCTGGCTGCTCTGGTTCCCAGTACCACTGGGCATGGCAAGAGTTCTGGGCTTTATGGAGTTACTCAGAGTGCATAGAATTGTTGAAATGCACATCCCATGCTTCCAGCAAAGCCCGGGGATCCCAGGAATAACCTTTGGGTAAATCCAAGGAAGTCTCCAAGCCAGCTGTAATGCAATTCCAGCAGCAACTCCCTCCCTTGCCATAATCTCATCACAGAATGAAAGGACTGAGGAGCACTCCCATTTGAACGCCCATTTCATGGCAAGGGGGCTCAGCCTTCATTTCATGCATTGCTTCACACACTTCACCTACGTTTGAACAGACAGGAACATCCTCTCATTCAGTAATTAACGTGTCTCACTACACAGAGCTTAGAACGCACTCTGTAGTTCCTGACAGAGCTCCCAGTTCCTCACAATTGCAGAAATAAGACAGTACTCTGAAAGAACCCTAAATAGACTCAAATTGAAATGGAAAGTAGATTTTTTTCACTACTTTATTCTCTTTTATATTAGCAGAACCAAAAAATAGCATTTTTCCAAGTTTTCCATTATTTTTCCTTTAATCCCTAATAAATGCTGACAGATACCAACTACTAAACATTTACAGGTTAAGCATTGACTTAATTTAGAAGACTTGACTGCTAAATGAAAGTCTGAAATCTGGCAGTTCATAAGGGAGCATCGGGAACCCTTCCCAGCAGGAATAAAACCACCTCAGCTGAGTTCTGGGGCAAGTTGCTCTCCTCGAGAAAGTTCCTTAAAAACAGAGCTGGCCCGTTCTGCTTTCCTGTAGGTAAAAATCAGCAAATTTCAGGTAGAGAAACAACAGCAGAAATTAATTTTGGGGCACAGCCACGTGGGTTCACGTGGATGCCTTGCACACAGCCCTTCCTACAGGCAGCATTTTCCCTCCTCGCTTTTATCAGCACCAGGGGATTACGGCTGCGCCAGCCCGATATGCCAAGAATTCATAAACAGGAACGAGCCGAAGCTCCAGGTTTTTCCTGTCACAGCTCAAATTTCAGCTACGGTTTTAAACTCACCAAGCTGCAAAGATCATGTACAATAATCTTTCGGGAAAGACTTACCTAATTAATTCAAGATATTCTATTCTTCATGAGCGTTTCCATCCAAAGTCTTATATTCTACATAGCAGAAAGTGAATTAGTATCTTTTTTCTGGGGAAGCAGCTCCAGAAATTATTGGATCAAGTGCAATATATCAGATGGAAATCCCAAATACCTACCAGAATCAGTGAGTTCAGGCACACAAGCTACTAAACTGATAGAAGGATGTAGTTTTACTTAAAGAACTATCAAACAGCCAGAATTTATTCATTTTCAAGCTCCTGCCTCACATCCTGCCAGCTTTCCAGAGTCCACCTCCAGTGTTGTGCTTACAGTCACCAAGCTGTACTCTCAGTAGTGGTACACATCATAATCCCTGCATTATCCCTGAGAATTCCAATATTCTGTACCACAGACGCAGCAGACAAAGCTGAATATACCCATAAATCCAGTACAGAGATTACAAATTTACAGACAAAACTGCCAGAGAATCACAGAATATTCTGAGTTGAAAGGAACCCCCAAGATTGTCAAGTCCAACTCCTGGAGTTGTGTAAAATGTCAGAGCAAAGTGCTCTGAGCAAAAGCAAAGGAGGGAACTGAGGAACAGACGTCCCTTCCCTATAACCTGTGTGGGACCCACAGGGTCCAGGGCAGGGGTGGGAGAAGAGAGAAAACCCAAGAGTTGAGTCTAAATTGCCTGTGATGCTCCAGATGGTATTTGGTCACCAAATGCAAATGAGAGCTCTACAACTTGCAAATCCACAACTTTCCTGTCAAAAACGCTGCCAACAGTCAGGCACTCCCTCCTCTCCTTCCACTTCTTCTGTCGGATGTGCAAAAAAACGGATTTATGGAGAAAGGTACCGTGGCTGGAACAGTTGCCAAACCTCTCCAGGCAGTATCATTAAACAGCATTTATCCTTCAGAAAACAAAACCTCAACAAACTAAAGCACACTGAACTTTTTCAGACTTACAGAACCACTCTGGTTTTTCCTCACTCACTGACCCCACACCAATTAGCTTTTTCCACCCAGGACAGAATAAAGATCTTCAACCTCTCTTCCAGTTTTAAATGCCACCACGATAAAAACCAGAACACCACAGTCGAGGCTGGCAGGAAGAAAAAATGTAGGAGAATGTGCAAGAGACACCTCTGAAGTTCCCAGCTGCCTGGTTAATCCAAGCACTCCACTGATCTATAACTGCTCTGCAAATAATTGTTTTTACTTAATCTCCCGTGACAGCATTTAATTATCCACAGTTTTGGAAAGCTACTACATAAACAAGTCTCCTCGTACCTCCTGTTTACAACCACTAAGTTGTTTTCCCTATGACTATTTGAAATTCTTTTATTAAAGGCAGATTTGTTGTTTACCAAATCTTGAATGTTATAAAGATAAAGGAACGCTTAGAGTTCATGAGCAAAAGTTTTTGAAGTGCTTCTGAAAGCAAAGCCTCAGTTTGGACTTTTCATCTGTTTATTGAAAGCAGTAGATATCATACAGCACTGGTGGAGTGACTCTGTTATCCAGAAAAATCCATAATTATCATTTAGACTTGAATTAATAAAACACAATATTTAAAAATCTAATTCTTTAAAATTTAGTGATTTAAAAATCACCAAATTATTTCACTTCCAAAGCACAAGTCCTAGGCAGGAAAAGAAATCCAAAACTTCATTCTTGATAAAAATTCATGACTTTATTAACAGCCATTATTCCCTAAAGTTCCTGTATCTCAGAAGATGTCCATGTTTTGGATAGACTCTAGTCTTCCACTTGGATTTGCAGCATCACACCCCTGGGGCCTGTGCTTCCTCAACATGTGAATACAACACAGCAACAAAGCTGTGCTCGTGGAACTCTTAAGTCACAGTGACAATCCAACCTGTAGGAACAGCATTTGAAGCCAAAGCAGCTCATTTCCTGAGCAAGTTATCCCAAAAAAAGCATCATGTTATCCTGGCCCAGCTGAGAGGCAAGGAAAACTCTGCTTCAGTAACTTTCCTATTTTCTGTTTGTATGCCCACATGGAAAAATCCTTTATATTTTCAGGAAGCTAATTTCAACTATCAAATATTTCAGTATTGTGGCTGTTTATACAATAAAAAGCAGAATAAACTCGTTCCTTTTGCCTTGGGGCTGCACGAAGCAGTGAACACAAACTGTGTCCTTTGTCCTATCTCAAGGAATCAATGGATATAAATGCCTTGTTCTGGCAGAATTTGAGGCTCAATATTTTGTCAATACTGACGTTTGAACTCTAAAATGTACCAAACAGAGCCCGACAGCCCTATCAGCAGGAAAATGTACAACACTTACACAATTTCCATCACTTTGAACTGTACCTGGTAAGTCACTACAAGTGTTTCAATGTGCTTTTAATACAGAACAAGGAAATCTATCCTTGTAGGATTTACACATGTGACAACAGACAAGTTTCAGATTTAATTCCACTTAAAAGTTACTGCTCTGGAGACTCCAGCCTGGGTGCTGGAACACCTCGAGTGCTGTGTCCAGTTCTGAGCCCCTCACTTCAGGAAGGGGAGGGGCTGGAGCGTGTCCAGGGCCGGGAACGGAGCTGGGAAGGGGCTGGAGCCCCAGGAGCGGCTGAGGGAGCTGGGAAAGGGGCTCAGCCTGGAGAAAAGGAGGCTCAGGGGGGACCTTGTGGCTCTGCACAACTCCCTGACAGGAGGGGGCAGCCGGGGGGGTCGGGCTCTGCTCGCAGGGAACAGGGACAGGAGGAGAGGGAACGGCCTCAGGCTGGGCCAGGAAAGGCTCAGGTTGGACATCAGCAGGAATTTCTGCCTGGAAAGGGTTGTGAAACACTGGAAGGGGCTGCCCAGGGAGGTTTGGAGTCCCCATCCCTGGAGGTGTCCAAGGAATGCCTGGACATGGCACTCAGTGCTCTGGCTGGGGGCTCAGGCACAGGTTGGACTCAATGACCTTGGAAGTCATTTCCAAATTAAATAATTCCGTGATTCCATAAAATTTTGAACCAGGCACACAGTGTGTGACAGTGATGCTCCTCTCTTTGCCATACCCTGCCCCACACTGCACCCAAGCAGGTTCAGCTGCCCATACATTTCAGTGGATTTCCACAGCAGCAGCACTGGAAGCTGCAGCACATTGTTGTAACCAAGGTGTCAGATGTAAACAAGCTCCATCAGTTTACAACAGGAACAGGAGCATCACCTGCAACTCCCCTCAAATGAAAAGACACTTAAGTCCCATCTACTGCATTTGAAATATTAAATAAACTATACTTCACTAAGAGAAAAGCATATATTATTAAAGCTTTGCTAGGTAAGTAGAAATATTACCCATTCCCTCATTCAAAACAGGTGCCTCATAAAAAATGAATGTCAGTGGAATGGCTCAGTGCAGCACTTGTGAGCCATCTCTTTAATTATACATGATCACAGGGCTACCTGTGTGGAACACGCCCCAAGGTACTCAGGGCTCCATATCTGTGATTTCACAGGCTCTGGTGCCAAATAAACAATCTGGCAGCCATCAGAGCAGGAAGTTTGGAACAGTGCTTGGAACAGAAAAACAAATGAAGAAAAATGAATATACCATCACCCAGGACCAAACAGTGCAGGGTACAGGTGGGAGATAAGGGACAACTCAAGCACACTTGATAAACAAAATATTCTGTGTACTTGAAACAAATTTTATTACCAAGTCACCAGAAGGTCTAAAGGTCACAAGGATAAAAAATTATTGCAAGAAACCAAGAAACTAGAACCTGATCCTTATGATTGGTTTGGTTTTTCTCTTTTAACTACTGTTATTATTCCAGAACTGGTGAACTTCAGTTGTTTTCTTGCAAGACACAAAGTGAAAATGGAGGTAAAATTCATACAGCCTAATAAAACACCTTTTAGTTCAGACAAACGAAGTCTTGTCATAGCAACAAGACACCACTGAAAAGACAATAATATATAGTGGATATGGTCAAACCCAAACAGGATCACAACAGACAGAAGTAACTTTATCATGTTAAGGCTCCACATTCTGGACACTCTGAGGACAATCCCAGTTGCATAAAGCCCATAGTCACCAACTTATCACTGTCACCTTTGACCTACCTGCCCCTTCCTGCCTCCTATTCCACTCACTTGTTGCAACTTGCCTTGGATTATGCTCAAATCCTGCAGCACGGACCAAGGAGCAAGTCCTGACCTCACAGATTTACCTGGGGTGCCGTGGAGTTCACCTGACTCTACAAGAGAGGTGATTTATTCCATCAGCCACTGCCTTATGCCAGAGCTGGGGTTTTATTATTATTATCATCATCCTTTGAACTCGAATTTACTCTATTTTTAGAGGTTCCACAAAAATCCAAGTCATGACTACAGGTCTCCTGAGTTCAAGTCTCCCTTCGCATTTTATCTGCCGCATCACTCACAGCAAAAAAAAGTCAAATTTACAGCATTTTTGTTTTCCTGTAAGTCTTAAACCACAAACTACAACAAAATCACATATGGTAGCACGTTAAAGATTTAAATAAAGTTGCTTTTTCATTGGAAAAAATAGAAATAACTGAGAAGCAAAGCGTGACTTACTGTGCAGCTCGCGGTGGATGACATCGACCAGGTTGGGCTCGTCCCCCCACCAGAATATCCAGAGCTCCTTGCAGTCGGGTTTGACGTCGCGGCGCCACACGCACAGCAGGTTGGCCTGCAGGCAGCGGATGAAGCTGAGCAGGATGGGATCATCCTGGGCTGGAGCTGAAATGATGGGCCCACAGTCCCCATGGCCTTCAAAATTGTACCTACGCCATTTGATGCCCGTGAGTTCAGCCTATGGGAAACAAAAAAGGAAGAAAAGAGTCAGGGGATCACTTCATAATTTAGTTATATTCATAGTTTGTTTCATTTTCAGTAGTTAATTCCTCAATTCAAGTTCAAAAATCCTCCCATTCATATATTTTCCTTTATTCCCCTTCAAGGAAAAAATTTAGAAGCAGCACTGAATAAACCTGGCTTACACCTCCATTTAGGTTTTCACCACAACCTGACTTACTTCTATTCATTTCTATTCTATTCATTTCCAGCAGCTTCATTCAATTTCTAACCTTGTTGTTATCTTACTGTCATCTTACAAGTTCAAAAGGAAAAAAACCAAACAGGGAAGGGAATGAGGCTCATTCCCTACAGGCTGCTCGGTGGCCACGCGAGCTCAGCGTCAGCCCAGAAGTTGGCCACTTGCAAGTCACAAAGCACCACACGACATAGGAAAACCAGTGACTTGATGGAAAAGGTGAAACAATTTCACACTGTGATGTTACAAGTTTACCAAATGGGCTTTTTATTTTTCCCAAATGAACAAAAGCAGAATAAGGAAAATTGCCATTTACTGTCTCTCAATCAGACAGAATTCTCTTATTAACCTTCAAGGAAGAATAAAAAGAACATATTTGCTACCCAGACATTTGGGAAAGGTTTTCTTTGGGCACTGCCCAGGCTCCCCAGGGAACGGGCACAGCCCTGAGGCTGCCAGAGCTCCAGGAGCGTTTGGACAGCGCTGCCAGGGATGCCCAGGGTGGGATTGTTGGGGTGTCTGTGCAGGGCCAGGAGCTGGATCCATGATCCTGGTGGGTCCCTTCCAACTCAGGGTGTTCTGTGATTTCGTGGTTTTCCTCCATTCCCAGTTTGCCCCATCCCTGTTGTAGCCTCCCCCTTTCTCTCCACTCTCCACTGCCCAGCACAGGACAGGGAATACCCCCAGGACAGTCTGGCTGCTACCAAACACAACTGGTGTGTGTGTGTATGCCCTGCTCACAGTGGGCTTGTACTCTACTTGCCAACCTGTTGCCACATTCCTGCTGCTGCTGTTCCCTCCACTGCTTCATTTCCAGTGTTCACACCTTCCCTTGGCTGCCCAGAAGCAGCCGGTGCTGGGCTCCCCAGTGCTCCTGCAGGAGCAGCCAGCTGCTCTGCAGCAAGGAGTGCAAACACTGCAGGGCAGCAGCTACACCTCTGACAAGAGAGGGCATTGCCAGGGACACGGGAAAGACCCAGTGGAAACACTGACTGTGGGAATGAATTTGTACTCCTAAAGAAAACCAAAGACTTGCAGTTCATGTATTCCTCTCATTTTCATCACCTGTGTAAGGATTCAACCCCTCCTCCAAAACCCAAATTTCCCATCACACAGAAGGATTTCCTTTTTCAAGTCCACAAACTTAGTCCATGTACAAGTTTAAACTCTAAAATTGACTTTTGTCCACCACAGTACTTGGAAGGAACCGCCACTGGTTCAGGAGCTGGCTGGTTAACTGCTGAGGAGCTGAAGGTGATGCTCATCATACCAACGGCACAAGCAAAAAAACACAAGTATTTCTTGGATCTTGTAAATACATCCTCTGACACAGTTCCACCTTTCTTGGATACTGCCTGGCACAGCAGGGCTCTGGCCCACAGCTACAGTTCCTAGGACTCTGCCTCAAGGACTATTTCCCCAAACACTGATTAAATTAAATATTGCCTATTTAATTGTCCTCTGAAGAGGCCTCACCGGACACATGGCAATACAGCACTGCACTGGGAAGGGGAAAAACCTATGGAACAGAATTTGGAAGCACAGAAATTGGGCTTATTGCTTGCAGGCCCCTAAATCACCAGGCACCTTCAGCTCCACAGGGCAGAAGGGACACTGCCATGGTGTATCCTGCCAGCAGGACACCAGTCCTGGATTGTCCCAGCTGGAGGCTTCCTACAGCCAGCACGGAGCTCTTGCACTCAGACAGAAATGCTGATCAGCCATCTAAAGGGTTGGGGGACTATGGAAAAGGAAATGGGAAAAGATAGCCCAGACTGGCTGAGATGCACAGCCATGTACCACCTTCCTGGCACAACAAGGGCAAGGGAATGCAGGAGGAAGAGGCAAAATGGAAGGAGAAAAGTTATTTTTTCCACAGTAGGGTGCTGGAATACCTCATACACGAAATAACAGTCTAAGAGAAAGGGCTCCTCCAAAACATCTACATCTATTCTACGTGGGTCCCCAGCTACTGCTTGGAAAAGGAACAGGCAGGGTTTCTGAAACAGGATAATGAATACAACTATGAACTACAAAACACCAAAAATTAGTGCCAGCACAGGCAGCCTGTGAAAAAAATGATGTTAAATATCTGTGCCATAACCAGCCAAGAACATATGCTAAGTCACAAAGAGCATGGAACAGGAAGATGACAAAAACCAAAAAAACCCAACTGAACAAAGGACTTTACCCAACTGCAGCAGTCACTTGAACCACACAGCAAAAGCCAGAGCTCAGCTGTTTCAAAGAGCAGAGAGGCTCCTGTGGCTTCCTGCCAGCTCAGACGTATCACCCCAACATCCCACCCAGAGCAGGGATGAAACAGTCAAGGAAAGCACAGAGAAACCAGCAGGGCTGCACCCAACTTAATTCTGCACTAACAAACTCCTGGAGTCTGTAATTCTGTGGACTGTGAGGAATGATAAACTACTAACCTGGATCACACCAGTGCCCACCCACACAGAGGGAGACTCCTGAAAAAAGGGAGAGAAGAGTCCTGGGGGGTTGGAGTCAGTAGCAGCATTAAATGAGCTCTCACACATCGTTTCCCAGTCCAAGTTGCAGAGACGTGGTTCAGCACATGTATTGGGATGTGTCTGTTTCTGTTTAAATTTTTAATAGGTAAGCACCAATACTAATCCCTCAGAACTTCTGGATTGTGTCCTCATGTTAATTAAAACTGAATTCAAAAGGAGATTTGAATCCTGAAGGGATACACAAGAGCAGACTACACCCAAAACACTTACACACGTTCTGTGCCTCTACTGATGTTCTGTGTAAAGTATTTAACACACTATAGGGAGAAGATCTGCATCCGCAGGGGGGTTTATTTACATTAATTTCTTTAAACAAGCCAACAGCCCTGGTTTGAAGAGGCCTCCATCTGTAGCAGAGTTTGTACAGACAAGACAAGCGGTGGCCTGCGGTTCTGGGAACTGCTCTGAAGAGCCAAATGTGGTTTCATTTGTGCTTCACCAGCAGTGGGCACAGGCTGACCCAACACAGCCTCCTCCTCCTCCTCAGCCCCAGACACACATCTCCATGTCCCAGTCTGGATCTACTGGTCATGGAATCGCTGGGTGAATGGGATCACTTCACCAATTTCAACAAGGGAAACAAAGAGAAAGACAAACATTTCCATGCTCAGCACCCTGACAGCTCACCCTGCAGCCAGGGAATCACCGAGCAGCCACAGGAGAGGAGGGGGAGTGGGGTGGGATCTCCCCTGCCGGGGGGAGCTGCAATCAGATCAAACCCAGCCTTACAGTGCACCCAGCCTGCTGTTCATGTACACCCCACCTGACAGGAGCAAGCACTGGTGCCAGAGCAGGCCTGGCCCGGGTGCCTTCCCCGCAGCACTCAGCTGCTGCTCACACATTCGCACCGAGCTGGGCTGACTCAAACCCAGAAGGGTTGGATTAAACGACTTTTTCCTCTACTCAGATCAGTCCCCACACCTGATTCATTAAACAGCCACAGAGATGCTTGTACCGGGAAGTCTGAGGACAGCAAAGCGGGTCAGGGAGGGCAGAGCTGCTCTGATTAGTAAAACTGCTGGTTTGAAAGCAGCCTGAAACGCTGAGACAGAAACCAAAATTGCCAACCTGAGGACAAAACTGTGAACATGCTGTTTAACTCACAACTGGCTAGAGATGAATGCAGAACAAAGCAGAACTCTTGCCAGGTGATGTAATCTACTGTGTTTCTTGCATCTCTTCCCATATGCACAGTCTTGGCTTATTGCAGTTGCTACAATGTTTTTAAAACTAAAAAGCCTGGCAAAAAAAAGGAACTTACAAATACTTATTATTATCCAACACTGTTAGCAAATCATGCATTAAATGAGATTTTTGCTTTGGTTTATAAAGGAACATGTGTCATGGAGGACTGTGCTGTGAAGGGTTCAACTGCTGAGATAAGAGGGGCTGTTTTGACATGGTTTTTTTCTAAATTCAGCTAACTGCAGTTGGACACAGAATATTTGTGAGACGCCAGTTCTAAATGCACTGGGCCAAGCGTGTAAGGAAACAGAGAAATTGGATCTCTAACAGTAATACCCAGACCCTTCACTAGCATCCAACTTCTTACAGAGCAATTCCCAAGACACAAAAAGATCTGTTTCTGATGTTTTCAAAAGCAGCTGTCAGGGCAGAAGAGTTTGTTCAAATTCCACACAGGCATCCAAAACCACCCCAAACATCCCCAAGAAATAGGCATTAATGAAAACAGTGCATTGCCAATGTCTTTATTCAGATGCACGGCCTTAGAGAGCACATCACAGAGTCCCTTGGAAAGGAACACAAACTCAGGTTTCTGTGACCATCATCACACCCTGCAGAGTGAAACAGCCTCAAAAGAGATGAGCTGAGAGTGTTCAAACCTCTGCTCCCCCCTGCACATACACAGACAAGCAGAGAGACACAGAAAGCAAATTAGCACTTTCTTTCACGCCCTGCTGCCCCAAATACAGACACCT
Source organism: Dicrurus megarhynchus (assembly GCA_013399195.1). Classification (NCBI taxonomy): domain Eukaryota; kingdom Metazoa; phylum Chordata; class Aves; order Passeriformes; family Dicruridae; genus Dicrurus; species Dicrurus megarhynchus. Next base: position 26,367 of record VXAD01010502.1, read on the forward strand.
CCACATGTACCTGCCGCAGCTCGGGGCTCCGGGACACCATCCACCACTGTGAACTCCCAGGAGACAGAAAACCTAAGCTCTCATTCTTTTCCCCCCCTTCAGGCTTAAATCAGAATAATAGGCAGGCTGGGAGGGTCTTCTGCTGATCTCATCGTGCTCCACTCAGATTGGTAGAGTTTAGGCTGCTAAAATTCACAATTCCCCAGTAACATTTCACAGTGCACGACTTGGTGCTGGCGTGCTCCCAGCAACCCTGAAGATATAATTAGTGCTGGGTAGCCTCTGTGACTGTTTTCCTCTTCTGCAGCCCTTGCAGATGGAACACAAACAAACCCATCTTCCACCTCCTCTTTTATTTCCCATCTACACCAAATGCTTTTTGGCCTCTGTTTTATGGGAAATGGACAGGCCAACTGTAAATTAACTTCTCCAGATCACTTGAGTAATTCCACCCATTTTAATACACAAAGCTCCCTTGGAAAGATTATTCAATAACATAGACACAGCAGAAGGAGAAAGAGGGAGAGCATGAAAAGTTTGAGAAATTCTTGTATTTGGCCACACCAAGTGTAAAGCAGAGTTATTTCTGTACTGCTTTGTGCTTCTCTACATTAAAAACAATTATTAAAACTAGATAAATGTGTTATTTTTCCTGCTTCATAGGTACAGAAAAGTAAGGAAAGCTAAGACAGAGTCAGGCGGCAGAGTGTAGAAAATCATTACTCTGGTACTTTCAAAATAGGAAGGATATATTTGACAGGAGGTAAGATCATACTGTGCGTAGAAGAACCACGTATCCATCACACAGGCCCTCAGCTCCAACCCTGATTTCTCAAAGACTTTCAACATGGCAGCTCAGGTCATTTTTATTTTCCACACTTCTCCAATTTGAAACAAAACAAAAACCAAGTATAAAAATACTTCCCAATTGCCTGCCCAAAAGGTGCCACTCAGACAAATTCAGGTCTGCCCAGTGCTTCTAATATAACTGGTCTTAAAAAAAGATGCAAGTAATGTAAAAAACCAAACCACACCCTCATCACTTCTGCAAACACATTTCAGTTAAAAGGAATATAAAAGCTTTCATCACATATCCTTCTAACCAAGATGTTGAGCTGCCCAGGGTGCCTTAAAACATTGTATTTACCAGCCTCTGAAGTTAGGCTCAGTCTAAACAATTTCTCTAATCTAGAATTTTGTTTGCTTCTACGTAGGAGAGTAGTTGCTAAGTATCTTTAGTCTACAATTTATGCTTCAAATTGGAACATAAAACATGTAAATGCCATGTATATGTTTGCCAGTTTTATTAGAATCTCATCTTGAGAGCTTCATTCAAGTAAGTAGCTATTCTGAAGCCACCAGAGACTCATACTAAGGACTACTCACATGAGTGAAAATCTGCATAAGAAAGCCCTTAGTTCATAGTCCAAGAATTTAAACTGTAGTTAAAGGTGTCATGGGAATTACACCACCATTTTAATTAAATGCTGTAAGATCTTGCAGACAGACTCAAGATTAGCACCATCTGTTTTGGTTACAGTGTCTCATTTCACTACATCATCCTCACACAGCAACGAAATATCATCGCACCCTCCACTCCAGCCCTTTAAATACCAGATAAGATTTATGTCATGTTGATAGACTTCACCAGGAAGGAAGGACAAAAGGACGAGGACAGGGGGACTGAAAACTGCTCTGTAGCAACGTGTTGCTCGTGGGGGATGCAAACACCATCCCCTCTCGCAGTGAAATAAAGTATTTAGTAACATCTGCCTAAGTTCCTGTCAAGTGAATTGAAAGAACAGGAGACTGCTGAACTGAAACATGAGTTTTCTTCACAGCTTTACACACTTTGTACACCCTGAGAGAGGTTCCTATTCCCACAGCACAACTGAGCAGTGCCAGCACCTGTCCACAGACATTCCCCCTCTTTTCTCCCGCGTCTGGAGCTCTCTGGGGTTTGAAAACCCACAACAAACTGACCATCTCAGCCCTGCGGAGTCTCCTGAAATCAGATCATTCCCTCAACTACATATTAGCATTCTCCTCTTTACACTTTCCATTTTAAAAAAGCAGGGAATGGTTTGTGTTCCCTTCCCTCAGGGCTTACCCCTTCTGCCCCTGGAAGAGGGAGGGATCCCATGGCAGTGCAGAGGCCTTGCATGCACTGAATGAGCTTCAAAAGGACATTTCTGGGAGGCCAAGTATTGCACTAACTGCACAAAGTCCTCCAAACTTGCTCTGAAATAAAGAATAGACAAAAAAATAACACTTTACAAAATAGCTGATTCTGAAATGGGCATCCCATGGCCAACAAAAACACCGTGCCACGGTTTGTGCTTCAGAGCCCAGCGCTCAGCCCCAGCCCTCTTAGTATGCAACTGAGCAGCAGCAGAATGACATGTTTGACTTTAATCCTCTCCCTGCATAAGCACACAGTCAAGTGGCTGGAAAAAAAGGGATAAAGGGCAGCCACTAACAAGCTTTTAAAAATGAAGGATGAAAAAATTACCTATTTTTTTGGGGTTGTTATTCCTTTGCTCTTAAAACCAACGTGAAAGTGAGCACGCCAGTGCATGCAGCACATGTGCCTGGAACAGCTTTGTGCTGGGTAAATCCCTGCACTCCACGCTGCCTCCTTCCCTCATGCCCCCTGGAACAGATTATCTAAATGCTCCTACTCCAGAGCTGTTTGTGACAAGCAACAGTGTCAGGGCATTTGTGTGTCATCTTTTATCTTTGCCAAGTCTCAGTGAAGGATTTAGCTGGAACCAAAATCCTATGATCAGATATCTCCCTGATGGACTTCTGTACCTGGGCACATCTGAGATCCCATATCATAGTACCAAGGACCAGAAAACCAAGGCATTTCTAAAATAACAGAGTCCACATTATTAAAAGCCACAACTAACAGCATGAGCTGTCATGCCTAAAAAGTAAACAGCACTGACACAAACGAGGTATTTTTTCCTCTTTCTCCCCAACATCGGGGTGGTTCTGCCCATGTGGGAGAGGAGGCAGCCAGGAAGATTAATTGCTTCTTTCCGAGAAACAAAAGTCAGACCCATCTCAAAAAGAATTTGAGGTGGCAACCAAGTACCATCTTTCCCAGTGGAAAATATAAAAGGAGTCTAATACTAATGCTCAAATTTCAGCAGCTCTGGCAGATGCAGGAGTTACCAACAAAGGCTTTTTGAGTGGCAAGCATAAAAGAAAGAGCAATCTGGTAAAAGGGCCCAAATTACTGATATGGATCCAAACCCTCACAGAATTTCAAGGTTAAATACTAAAGTAGATGACTACAATCAAACACAGCAGAAGGAAAATGAGCACACACACTGACACACTGAAAGGGAAAAACTATCTTCTTCCAGTCCACTGCAAAAACAATTTGGCAAAACAAAACCAAATGTGAGAAATGCTTATGAAAGAAACAGAAGGTGACACAGAAATTGAGGCCATTACAATCCACCTGTAGCTCTGCACCTTCACCACAACTGCAGCTCTTGTTTCACAACATCAAAACCAGAATAATTACAGGAATGGTCAGAAAATATATATTCCATACAGTAAAAAAAATCATCCAAGGATTAAGTCTGGTTGGGTTACAAGAGGGACACTGAGGTTCTCCAGAGAACAGCCGCTGGTTTTCTTCCAGATATCAAATTAAATTAGGAGAACACAGATCCAAACCAAAACGAGGTGGCTGAAACTTTTGTGTCAGGATAAAAACTTATACACTAGTTTAGAAATTGTCTACAAAACATCTACGTGCTTCAAGAAACCTCTCAGCCAAATACACAGAGAGCCTGGGAAATTATTCAAGGGAAGTGCAACTACATCCACTTCAGCAAATCCAGCAGGCCAAACAAACACTGGCCACCACTGAACAGGATACTTGGTGGAATTACGATTCCACAAAGCTGTTCCATGTCCTGCCATTTATCCAGGTACCAAGAGGTACCTTGGAAATCTCACCAGCACACAGAGAGCAGTCAATGCTCACCCTCAGACTGCCATCCTCAGCCAGGACCCAATGCCCACCAGTAAAGCAGCAACAGCCATTCAGCACTAACTGCACAAACGCTACAAAAATCATTATAAAACAAAAAAGAATGAAAGAGGAAATTTTTAAGAAAATACTTTTGAGTTAGATCAACATCTTTCACCTTCAGTGAAGGCTTTGGTTAGCAAACCTCCAGCCCTTAACTGATCCAGCTAATTCAGAACGTGTTCCACGCTGGTGCCTGGCTCAGCAGCTCCCCTCCACTGTCAGGGCTGTAACCCAGCCCATGGGAGATGGGAAAGGACAGTGTGATAACCATGGCTGGAAGCCGGAGGGCTGAGACCCTGCCATCACTTGAAAAGACACTTTCAAGCCCAAAATACTCAAGACACAATCATAAGGAAACTGAAGGATGGCAGCAGCGCCCAGGTCAGCGTGGGAGTGAGACTCACACAGGCACTTCCACACACGTGTCCTGCTGGCTCTTGCACCAACACAGCCCCACAGGGTGGGAAGCTGCTGGGCCAGAATGCCATCACCAGGAGTGAGAAAGGGAAATGGGAAAGCCAACCTGCACAACAAAACAGAATAGGCAGGAATATGGGGTTCAGAGGATGCACAAAACCTACCCGTGTCCAAACATCTGCCCAGCAAAGCCATGGCAGCCAAGGCGTGACTGGGTCTGGTTTGGTTTGGTTTGGTTTGGGTGTTATTATCAGGAAAAAGGGAAGAAGTGGACTTGATCTTGGAGCCCTTTTCCAGCCTTAATGATTCTACATGGAATGAGGCTTACCCAGGACAGAGCTGAAGGCTTATCCCTGCAGGCTGCATGGAAGCACACAATGCCTGGAAGCAAAATGCCATCTCCAAGACAAAAGACAGAAGGAATTGAAGAAATTCTTTTCATATTACCAAACCCTGAGTTTAGGTAGTGACCCACCCCGCAGGTCAGGTCACAGACACTATTTTACAGAAAGGCAACTCTGAGTTCTCCATCACTTCAGCCAGTTTCTTCACTAAAGGGAATCAAGTATAGTATAACTTCTGAGTAGATGATTGAGAACAGATAATAAAATGAAAACTACCACTGCAAACTTCAATAGCACACAAAAAAAAGCAAATAAAGATGCAACTTGCCAGCAGCCTAAGTATCCCTCCCTTATTTTCAGACAGGGTGAATGATGAGGTTTGCAAGTCCCCTTCAGGAAGAATGAGAACTGACTGCCTATTTTTCTAATTTAAAAGTCCCCTTTTGGAGAAAGCTGGACTACAGAAAGGCAGTCCAACACATGAAAAAAAAAGACAAAAGCAAATCTGCAAACAAACAAAGGAATCTTCTCTATTCTTCCCAACTTTAACTTTCTTTTCTAGGTTTTTTTTTAACTGAAGGAGGAAGGAAATGTCAAACATCAGAGTCATACAATGGACTATCAGATGTTTCCCAAACCAAGTAATCTGACATATGGGCAGAAAAAAAATGGGGGGGAGGGCGGGCTGGAGGAAGTAACAACCCGAGCAGAGTAAACTTTGGCACAGTGAGTTAAAGAATGCAGTTCCCTTTCTTCCATTACACAAAAAGCTGCACCGAGGGCTCGGAACATTCCCGTGCCCCACATCTGAGCAGCACAGCAGCCCTCATGGGTTTACAGCTGTGTCTGCCCCTGCCCTGCCCAGCAAAGCTTGGTTTTAACCCGTGTCCATCCCTGCCCTGCCCAGCAAAGCTTGGTTTTAACCCGTGTCCATCCCTGCCCTGCCCACCTCGCTCCCTTCCCAAAGGGGCCCATCCCAGGCTCCTGCTCCGGGCCAGGGAGGCAGGGACAGCACAGGAACCCCATCCCCCAGCCCTGGCTCTCCATGCCTGTCCTCAGCACTGACACCCAGGAGTGCCCAGCCTGTCAGGAGCAGCCAAAAGCCCCCAGCCCTTCAAAACCCACCACCTGCAGAATCCTGGCGTACGAGTCTTCTGTAAGTTGGAAAGTAGTAAATAAAGCCACTACATGACTGGTCACGTAGATTCACTTTGCCAGCTCCCTCACTGTCATTCCTGCGAAGAGAAGAATCCAGCACATCCTGCCAGAAGGGAATTATGGAAATTCACAGAGAGCTCCAGTCAAAATTTTATTAAAATACACACGGAAAATTAAATAACCAGAAACTCTGGGCTAAAACTGAAAGCAGCTCTTTCAGAATAAAGTAATTTAACCAATTAACCTTTTTTCTCAGCAAAGAAATTATTTTTTTATAAAAATACTTGACGTGGCCACTACAAGATATTCCTGGAATTAATTTTGTGTCTCACCAGAGCCGCCTACAAATTCAGTAACATTGTAGACATACATGAAGCGAGACTCATAAAAGTCCAACACTACGAGACTGCAGATATATTAAACTAGGTTTGAAAACTTCTTAGTAAACCAGAAACTCCTATAAGTAAAAAGTCACGAGTCTATAATGTAAAAAACCAACACATTTTGAAACTTTTGTCTCGTAGCTGTCAGCTATGACTGCATCGTTATCAAAACCTGGAAGTCTGCCAATGCCTGGTCAATAGGTAAAGAAGAGTTTTCCTTTAAATTTTGCTTTCAGTCCTCTGTTCTCACAAAATATTGTATTTTATGGGCAAATATGGAGTCATAAGAACAGGCAACCACAAGGCCCTGACCACAGCATAGCTCTTCTAAAGCTAAGAGATGAATGAAATAAAGTTTTACTGAACAAGCTTTAAATTTCCTTCTCTAAGACATGGATTGTGGTTACAAAGCCACTTTGATCTCCGTTCAATCCACACTACTGCCAAAACGTGGTGGGGAGAGAGGAATGAGGGGAACAGAACTGCCTTGGGAGAGAGAAGGGGGAAAAGATTTTCACTAGGTCAGTTCCACACTCCAGGCTTAAATATGAATTTATGAACCTTTCTGGAGTCACCAAGGCATGGGAGAAGAGTGAAGGGGGAGGGAAAAAAATGAAAGAGGGGGAAAAAAACCCAAACTTTTTCCTCTGTAATTATAATTTTCATAAACAAGAATACCCTAAGCTGCAACACTGACTGATTAAAGAAAGCTGAGGTAAGTGCCTCACGAGGAATGATACAGAAATACATGTGTCATATCTGATTACTTTTGTAATTTTAGAAGCCTGCCCATTTCTCTCCATTTTCATAAGCTCATTAAATACATTCCTCAGTATAGGGACAAGGTCACTGTATATGTTTGAGCTCATCTGTGTCAGTCACATAAATGTAAATATTGCCTCGGGGCACCTTATACAACAGCACCACACAATAAAATTCCCCATCTCAAAGAAACAAAAGCGAGGATGCCACTAAAAGCTCCAGCCACATTTCCACATGCACTACTGCAATGCTGCTCATGGATTAAGCTGCACATGACTCAATGAGAAATAACGTATTTTTACAGATTAAAGTAGAAGGTGAGAGTCAGAATTCATCAAAATTAATCAAAATTCACAGCACAAACCAAAGGAAAGACTGCTTAAATCTTTTACGTTTGTGAGTAAGGCAGCTCCTTACTACGTGAGGAAACGCTGAGAACCCTCCCGATGTGAAGAGCTGAACTTCCTCCCTGCTATCAGAGCGGGTTCTGCCCAGCCCTCGTTATCATTTTGCAGCATTGGGATCACACTAATGCACAGCTCTGGAACGAGCAGGGCACAGCAGGAAACGACACAAGCTGTCACTGCCACTATCCCGGGCCCTTATCCCCGCGCTGTGCGCTCGCTCCGCTGCCGTGTGCACGGGGAGCCCAACACCAGCCTTCAGTCATATGCTGAGGTCTGCAGAGCAGAATATTTGTATTAGCTGGTTTCTCTTTAAAACTGCCAGTTGATGTCAGGGAACTCAAGGAAAGAGGATCTATTTTTAAAGCAATACTTCGAGCTCAAAATGAAAGCGGTGGAACAGCCTGGTCTGAGGAACAAAGATGCCCCCGTGTAAACACACACTCCTTATAAGCAAATCTTCTGGATTTGGGTTGGGATCTTCTGTTGGAAACACTTGTGCACTTTTAAAACTGGCAAGTTAATACTAAAACAAGCATGTTTTCAGTCAGAGCAGTATTTTTGCTTATTATTTGTGTTACTATGGCACCAACAAGATGCAAATGCCACCGTGCCAGACTCTACACAACGAAGTGCACGATTCACCCACAGAACAGTAAATGAACACACACAGACTCCGAAGTTTTGTATAAACTACACTTGTCAGCCTTAACAACAGTGGGAACAGCCCAACCATCTATCCAGTGTTACTGGGTTGTCCAGAGGATCCCACACAAGCTCAGGAAAAGGTTTTAGAGGTCTGTGGACATCAATTGCCACCTTCCACAGCTACGATGGAATACGTAGAAAAAAACTAAGGACATAAATTTATAGTGAGGTGATCCTGGCATACACTGGAGCCAGCACTCAAGGAAGGATGAAAGGCAGAGAGGGAGCAGGTGTAACAGCGGGGAGACAATGAAGGAGTGCAGCAAGGTGCCGACCATTCCAGTCACAGAATGCGAGAAAAAAATTTGTGGGCACATCCCTGCTCAAATCAGAGCAAAGCCCAAACGCTGATAAAAGGATGCTGCCCCAAGTAAGGATGCAGAAGTGGACTGGGGCAGGTGAGGACATGGGTGCAATTCCACACAGAGAACAAGCAAAGTGGAGACAACAGGCTCATTCTCACCCAGTGAACAGGAAGCTTCAAAGCAGCCCAGGTGTTCAGCCCGTCACAAAGTGCAGCAGCCCCCTAACGCTGATGGGGTTTGGGATTTAAAAGCAGTGCATCTGCATACACACATATCCTTTTATGCAATGCTTCTGAGAACCAGAGAGATGAAAAAATTAAAACAAAATCCACAAAGATTCTTTCTTTATCAAATGACCAACGTGACTCAAGTTAACACACTCAGCAGATATATCTCATATGCACCACACTTATTTTTTCCACCGAAGATCAAAACCTCCAGTTTCTTTAGATTTTCTTCAAAAGAATTGCATTGTCCAGAAGGAAAATGATAGAAGAAAGGATTAAAAGTTCTATCTGTAGATCTTTCTTTACTCTTTCACATGAGGAAGCGCTCTCAGAAGAAGGAGAAAAAATTCAAGATCAAATGAGTCAGGGCAGGGAGGGTATTTGAAAACTGGGGTTATGATGTCAATTCTGTATTAAAAATGCTGAAAAATAGGAAAATTTATTTCCAGATAGCATTACAGTAAATTTAAATTATCGTCCTTAAGGTGTAGTTACCCAGGACTTTTTTTTAATACATCAGCCTAGTATTTGAGTATTTTCTTTGTTACGTTGATATTCCCAGCAGCTGGCACACCACCAGACTCACAGTGCCACCGGAATCAGGACACAGTCTCTGGGGAAGGATTCCCAGCCCCCGGACATGTGTATATTCACAAGATACTCGGGATTTCAAGGAAACCTCACTCAAGTATTTCTCAGCAATTAGCTTCGGCACGCTTACTCTGAGCTGCAAACGTCAGCCCTGCACCCCCCATTTTCTTTGGGAATATTCTGAAAAGTTTGGTTATCCAACAGATCCCTCAATTCCCCTCCCAGAGCTGGGCACGCTAGCTGAATGTCACTGTCCCAATCTCTTTGCAAATCTGGGTCTGTTCTCTTCAAACCCTCTCCCTGGCACATCCCATTAAACTGTCAAATACTCTGATGGGACATAATAAAAACCTACCACTGAAGTGATTTAAAACCTGAAATAATCTTTTATTAGCAAGAAGTGAACAAGCTTTCTAATGTCATCTCTCTGCTTCTGCCTGGTTACCTAATAAAACTCGGGATAAGATAACTAGAGAATCAAATACTTTTGCACAACTTGAGAAGTTAATTCCATTTCTTAATTATTTATGCATGTAAATTCACACCTACATAAAATTCCAAACAAGCAAGATATCCACTGCAAATGCTGTAACATCCAGCATGCCAAAATCCCAGCCCACTGCTCGGAGCACTGCATTTATGAAAACACAACAAGCAAGGACTACTGGTTAATTCACTACTACTGCAGGCATTGAGCAATCAACATTTACTATGAAGTCCTTTACTGACAATTATGCAACACCTAGAAGTATATCACAGCAGCCTCCGCAACCTTCACTTTCTGATGCCATGAAGAACCTTTAGGAGAATAAACCAAATGCCACCTAAGGTTGCTTTAATTCCTTTTATTTTATTCTGGAAACATCAACAAAACTCCCTGATCAAAGGGGACAACTTCTGTTCATGGATGTGAACTGCAAAAAGCAACAGTAGTGACGGCCCTTACTGTTTGTAACTTTGCCTCTGACCAGGAACAAACACAATTCCCACTGCCTGGACCCTTCTGGCAGCTGCTTTCTGTAGGAACGCACTTATACAAGAACAGCAGACATCTTCCACAGCAGCTTCTATAACCTAGTCTCACTCCCCAAGAACACAGTCGTGTCTTTTCCAGGATGAAGATTCCTACAGTACCAAATCCTTCTACCCCATTAAGTCTCCTCCAAATTTCAGGTCATTCCTGACACCCTTGGCTGTACTCCTTCCAGCTCCAGTATATCCAGTGTTATGCAGCTTCACCCCAATTTCCCAAGACTGACTTGTGCCTTTGGATCCACCGTGGCACCAAAGCCAGACAGTTGAGGAAACATCTTCATGCAAGCCCTCGCTGTCATATGAGTAACCCTTACTCACAGGAAAAGTCAAATTAATTTCAGTAAGACTACTTTTATGATTAAGGATTATTCACAGGAAGACTGCTTGCCAGCTGGGGCTGAAGTTTTAATACAAAGCATATTACCTCAGAACATTTTGTCTCTAAATAGTTATTAGACAGCTCTTAATTAGTATTTGAATAAACTGGCCATTACAATGGCTTATTAAGTACTGTTTATCAAAACAGACATTCTTTTCAGAAGCAGCAGCAGACATTTTGACTACAGCAAAAACAGAGTGAGGATAAATATCATTTCTCCTACTGCTGTGCTAGGAACAGCAAATTCAGACAGAAAGTGTGTTTTTAATGAGCAAGGCTATTATACCCAGCAGATTAAATAAGTTACTATTAGAGGAGTACTCTGATGACAAAGGTGCAAACTGGCCCTTACATCACTGTACTGGGAAAGGCTGCACACTTGGAGCAGGACTCGGGATGTCTTTGTGCAGGCTGGCTGGGGGTTTTTGCCTGACAGAGCACACCAGCATTAACCCGTTTTCCAGAGCAGTGCTGGATTCCTGCTCTGCTGGAGAGCACCACACACACAATGGTGCTGCCAGGGGCTGCAGTCCAGAGGGACATTCCACAGAACCCAGCTCTGCCAGCCCAGCACCACCCCCAGCACCTGCACAGTCAAAGCAGCTTTAAAACCTTCGCTTCAGACCGTGCCCTCCCCTCAGGTGACACATTCTGAGCCCAGGGCACCGAGGGCCTCCACACTTTCTGGACATCACTGATAAAAGAGAATCAGTAACTAAAAGCTTTTAGAAAACAGTTCCCATTAAAAGATTCAGAAGCAGCAAAGGCTCCTAACATCTCTAGCGTGTCTACAGTCGACAGGAAAACAGAAATCATGAATTGTTAAACCAACCCAAATCCACCACAGCAACCAGACAGAGCTGGCACAGAGCTCTGGCTTCTCCAGGGCAGGGAGACAGCATTCCTGCTTCCACAAGACAAATGTCTGGGGCAAGAAATATTATTTAACCATGAACAAACAGTATCATGATAGACTGTAATTATTTCAGAACTGCAATTCTCCAGTCACGAACATTTCTTTGTTATTCACACCCAAAACAAAGCCTGCAATTGAAAAGCCCCCAACTTCTAATAGCAGAATCAATTTTCCAAATATTTGTAATCCACCTCGCTCCTAAAGAATGAATGGATTCCCACCAACTACTGATTTAGATTTTGTTCTGTTACACCGAAAAAGAAAATTATTAGCAAAAGTTTCTCTAACTACTAATCCAGACTACTGTAGCTTCAACACTTCATAAATTTTGAAATGAATATGACAATCTGAGGTTAAAGGGTCAGTGGTGCTGGCCACGTATTTGCAGTCAGTGTCTCTGTTTTCTATATCTTTCACTGATACATAAATCCCAAAAAACACTAACACAATATAAAATAAATCTTCCTAATAGTTCTCAGATATGCTGTATTTAAAAAAACACTACTACTTTATTCCTTCTTTTTTTTCAGAGCCAGAATACAATAAAAACAGAGTTTCATACACAGCACCACATTAAGGTACAGATACCTCCCACAAAATTACATGGGAGATTAAAGGGTTGCACATTAAAGTCATTATTAAAGCCACTTGCAAAAGAATTTCGCTGAACTTATTTCAGTGATATTACACACCCATTTAAAATTGAACATTTCCCTAGCCTAGTCAGGTGGGAGGAAAAAAACCAACCAAACCACAATAACTATGAAATAGCTTCACTTTATAATTTATGCTAATTGCATGCCAACAATTATTTTTACCAGTGACAGATTCGCAGATTGCAACTGCAGGAGAAGTTCCGCCTCTCCAAACGCACACTCCAGTCTGCATTAATGAACGGGGACTTCACAACTCTGCGAGGAGCAAACCCTCCACTGCCTCCCTCCTACAATCAGATACGATTGTTCCCTTGACGCTTCCCGATTTATTTTCCTCCCTGGCTAAGAGCGGCGTAGTCAAAATCACCATAACAATCCCCCAAATCACCTTTCCCACATCTCGATACACAGAGCACTGCTACATATTTATCAATATTACCAAATGCCTCCAAACAGAAGCACCGATACAAACTTACATAACGTAGCAGTTCAACAAAAAGCCAAAGCAAGAAATGTATCATTCCCACAGAACAAGCCCTGGGCCAGTTTTCCAGCAGTGGAAGACTTCGGCTCTCGTCCCAGATTCTTAAAAGGTACGAGCAAAATAAACACCAAGCATACGCAGATTAAAAAAAAAAAGAAAAAAAACCAAACCCTGAGACAAAATAACAAGTATACTACAAGAAAGTTAAAAAGCATAAAACAAAGAGCTTGATTATTTGCATTTCTAAGTAATTTCCTTTTTTTTCCTCTCTTAATTTTCATAAGGGAGCTAAAAACAATCTCTTCCGTTCTATCAGAAGAAGAACATATGCACCCACCTCCAATTCTGGCAGAGCTCTGCTGCGGGGAGGGGGCACCCACCACAACCCTTTCACACATGCTACCCCCAAAGTTGCATCACAAGGTTTTAACTCCACCACACCACGCACTGATCAAGTCCCTCCTTCCCTCCGACATTATCCCTGTAGCACTGGAAGGCTCCCGATGATCCAGCAGCCCTCTCGCTCACTCAGCTGTTGCCCAGCCAGAAGGGATAATGTTCCTGTGCGTGCCAGATAAAATAAAGCAAGGTATTTCCAAATGACTTTGCCATTACACATAAATTGTTTTCGTATTTTAAATTTAAATTGCCAATCTACAGCTAGCCAAAACTGATACCATAATTTCTGCAACATTAAACCACGCAATCCACGTCGGAAGTTCCCAGTGAGATGGGCAGACGGCATCTATGCAAACAATCCGGCACACTACTGTCAGCCGCTGTTGTTCTCCAGAGAAGAAAAAATTAAAAGGTTTGGGTTTGGTTTTTTTTTTTAACCTCTTGCCCCCGAGCACGATGTGTGCAAAGAGGAGAGCAGGCTGTAACAGCAGCTGACACGCCGTCACAGGAGCCCAGAGCTAAGTCCGACAGACGATCACACTACATGAGCGTTCACCGCTGCTGAAATGGCGTTTGTCATCGTGAGAGGAGAGAAAACCCCCCGGTTCGGTGGCACAAAGCGCACAGGGCACGGAGTGCCAAGGGAGGCGGGGAGAGGAGCCTGTTTACCAGGGAAGATGGTCGTGCAGGGGACACGGAGCCGTCCCCTCCCCGCTCTCCAGCTGCGAGCGCGATACACGGACCCGCAGCAAACCACGCTAAGGAGCAAAATAAACACGGGGACCGGGCCGGGGGAGGGGCCAGCGCAGGAGCAGCCCCGGGCCCTGCCTATAAACCCCCGGCAGCTGCTCCCGACCGGCAAACCCGGCGCGGAGACACCCCCGGGCACCCACCCGCCCACCGCCCGCTCACTCACTCACCAGCGAGAAGAGGTTGGAGTGACAGTCCTCCAGGCTGGCCCCGTTCGCCACCCAGTTCGCCGCCGCAGTCATGATCCTCGGCGAGCCGGGCCGCCACGGCGGGGCATGTCTGGGGGGACGGCCGGGGGGCGAGGGGCGAGGCGGGC
>VXAD01010502.1:41484-103789 GCA_013399195.1 Dicrurus megarhynchus
GCGGGGCCGCGGGGGGGTCCCGGGGGGGTCCCGGGGCCGCGTCCCCTCCCGACCCTCGGAACGGGATCGCCGCTCCCTGCAGCCCCTGCCAGCGCCCCAGGGAGCGGCCGCAGCCCCGCCGGGGAGGGGCAGGCGGGATGTCAGGACAAGGCTCTTCTCCCAGAGGGTGGTCGGGCACTGAACGGGCTCCCCCGCGACCACTTGGAAGTCACAAAGCACCAGAGGACATAAGAAAACCAGTGACTTACTGGAAAGGGGGACACAGAGTTTCACATTGTGATGTTACAAGTTTACCAAATGGGCACTTCATTTTTATTTTCCCCAAATGAATATAAACGGGATAAGGAAAGTTACCATTTACTGTCTCTCAACCAGACAGAATTGTCCTCCGAACCATCAAGGAAAAGTAAAAAGAAAAGACGTGCTACCCAAACATTTGGGAAAGGTTTTCTTTTTCTTCGGGCACTGCCCAGGCTCCCCAAGGAATGGGAACGGCTCCGAGCTGCCAGAGCTCCAGGTGCACTTGGACAACTCTCTCAGGGATGCCCAGGGTGGGGTTGTTGGGGTGCCCTGGGCAGGGCCAGGGGCTGGGCTGGGCGATCCTGGTGATCCCTTCCATCTCGGGATACTCCGTGGCACGGGGAGCTGGGCTGGGCTGGGTGATCCTGGTGATCCCTTCCATCTCGGGATACTCTGTGGCACGGGGAGCTGGGCTGGGTGATCCTGGTGATCCCTTCCATCTCGGGATACTCCGTGACACGGGGAGCTGGGCTGGGTGATCCTGGTGATCCCTTCCATCTCGGGATACTCTGCGGCATGGGGAGCGTGTCCCGTCCCGAGGAGGGGAAGTCGCTCGGGGCGGGGGTCAGAGGCAGACCCCGGTCCCGGCCATTCCGCGGTTCACCGGAGGGTTTCCCCAGCACCTGACAGTGCTCAAAATTCAAAAAGGCCTCAAAACTCGTTCATGGCCACGGCGGCATCAGGGCACGCCGAGCTCCCCTCCGCAGCCGGGTTTAACCCCACGTTCTGCACGGCCCGTGAAATGCGAGCCCTGGGGCTGCCCCGCGTTCACCTGAAGCAGCTGCAAAGGCATTGGGTGGCATTCGGTTTTTATAAAGGAGCTCGAAAACACCTGAATTAGATAAACAAATGAAATTCATTCCCAAGATAGTCATCATGTGGAGAAGAACCACGGAATATTCTGAGTTGCAAGGGGCCCACAAGGATCATCGAGCCCAGCTCTTAAGTGAATGGCCCATACAGGGATCAAACCCTTGGTGTTACCAGCACCATGCAAGAAGAAGGGATATACATAAAATAAACACTAAATATTAAATACTTTGTTTAAAACAGATAATAAGTCACAAATAATGTTTCCCCTGTTTGTAATGATCCGTTGATTTGAACCAGTGGGAGCAGATTAAGGCTCACCTGCCTGAGTTTCTCCCTGACTGGAGAGTTCCACAGGTGGTAGAAAGAAAATAATGCTGCTTAACAGGTGAAGATACTGAGCATTTCAGCTTAAACTTTAATACAGAAACACAGCACGTTTTCAATGACATGATTCAGTGGAAAAAGTTCTCCCTCTGTGCTCAATGGCAGCTTTCCTTATCGTGATTTTAATCTCATTTAAGCGTCTTTTTTGCAATTTACTTTTGTTGGCAATAAATTAAGATTAGCATCTCTTGCAATGGCTGACTGGAGTTAGTTTGGATTTACCTTATGGTGACAAAGCTCTCCCACAAACAGGCATCACGTTTACCTGAATTACGCATGCAGAGTGAGAGACAGAATTTAGGCCAAAAGAAAATTTCCACCCAGCCCAGGGTTCTCACCATGTGTGTGTTTCCACTGACAAATCCATCATCCATCCAATCTCTTCCCTGCTGCACTGACCAGGAATTCTCTCTTGCAAATACTGGGCCTATACTGGGAGGAAAAGTGTTTTCAAATACAAATTATTCACATTCAGTTAAATTGCAATTTATCCAGTCCAAGTGTCACAGCCTAGAAACTGCTTGTTACATCCTGGCACCCGGAATCAGGGAAGTGCTTTGGCCTACGTTACTCCCCTTCCTTTTGGCACAAGTCTTATAAACAGAGAACACAATCTGACACTTGTAAATATGTCAGGCAATGTGTATTAACCAACCCCAAACCACATCCTTCCGCATTAAAATAGTACAGCTTTTGTAACTCCAGTGCAGCACCACGCACCCATCCTATCACTGCAGGAGGCCCAGGGACAGCAAACCCTTTGATGAAGTATCCATCCTACTTCTGGAATAAAAGAACATCCCTTACATTGAAAAAAAAGATAATTTTCTTATTATAGAAAATATTTTGGAATTGAGAATTGTGTTACTACTTATCCAGATAAATACTGTGCAGGATTGGACACTGCAGAATTCCTGTTCCTTCCATATGCTGCTTAGCCTCCAAATGGTGTTTCCAGTCAGCACCATTCCTCTTATCTGGATCCTTCAAGTAATGATGGCTTATTATGCTTTATTTTGTCAGGAAAATGTGGGGTCTAACAGATGATTCAGGTCCATTTTCATGAGGAGAAATGTTAACATACTCATACTGTGCTGCTTTGGCCACCTTCCAGCAGTCTTATGAATGTTAAACACTTTATAAATTAAAAATTGTGGAATCGTAGAATGGCCTGGGTTAGGAGGGACCTTAAAGGCCATCCCATCCCATCCCACCCCTGCCATGGGCAGGGACACCTCCCACTGTCCCAGGCTGCTCCAAGCCCCGTCCAGCCTGGCCTTGGGCGCTGCCAGGGATCCAGGGGCAGCCACAGCTGCTCTGGGCACCCTGTGCCAGGGCCTGCCCACCCTCACCATAAGCAATTTCCTCTGACCATCTAATCTAAATCTCCCCTCTTTTAGTTTTACTAAAAATCGTGTGATGTAATTCAATTACCTGTCTTGTAGCAATGTTCTGAAGTTGAGGAGTTGGTTCTTGCATTTTGGAAATGGTACCGGTCACACGTTTTGACCATGGCCCTGCACTGCCAAGTCCATTCCAGTTTTACACTGAAAGAAAGATAGCATTTCTTTAAGCACTTTGCCAGGTACTTGACTTTATATTGCATTCAGTTACCACAGAGAAGGGAAATCATTACAGCCTAATCCTTCCCTTCCCAGTACCAAGGTAGGGAGGTTCTCTTGCTGTCTCTGACAGCAGCGTTACTTCAAACAGAAATTGTTCCAGTTACAGATATCACACACAAGTGACACTTCCTCGTGCATAATTACCTGAGATGGTATGTGGTGGAACGTGTTCCCCAACTCAGGGCATTCCAGTTCTATTCCCTGTTTTCTTTTGCCTCTTTTCAACCATCAATGAACATGAACAGTGACGCTGGGGTTTCTACTATAACAAAATAACCGTTTTCCCATAGTGGGAAGATACAGTCTTAACTAAATCTGGCAATGGATTCATTTGCAATTCCAAATCTTAGCCGCTGAAAGTTCCCAGGCTCCTGGAGATCAGCTGGGTCACACTCAGCCTTCAGCACACAGAACTGGGAATGAGCCAGTCCCTACCTTGACAAAATTACTCCAAACAGTGATAGCCCAGCTTATTTCATTCTAGAACAACTTCCCCAGAGCTCAGAGTAATGATGAAACCTGTTCTTCCAGGAGGATGGCTCAGCACTTCCATAGCCTTTGTTTTCACCAGCAGGTGCTGCTTAAGCTTCAAACTAACCATGGGGGAAGACACAGAGGTGTCACAGGAGGCTCCAGCAAAGCTGGAATGGCAAACAGGGGCGTGGCTTTGTCTTGTCCCAAAGTATGGCCCCTTTGCTGTACACCCAATCCATGGGAAGAGCGTTTCCTGGAGGAACACGAGTGGCTGGAGCACCAGGCTCAGGCAGGGCTCTCCCGGCTCTGGGTGTAGGATTTGGCCCTTCTCACACCAGCAGCAGAACTGGAGTCCAGCCAAGCTCTGGCCGTGTCCAAACTCAGCGGCGCTGGACGTTCCATGACAAAGACAACTCATCTCCAGGTGAAACCTATTTTCCCATGTATTTTAGCTGGACTGTACGGTTACTCACTAGAACAAAGTCCAGCTGCTGCAGTATCACTAAGGATTGTCTCAGGTCTAATTTAATCGAGTGTCATCTTTACTGTTTTCGGTGTTTTCCTCCCCAGCAATGGAAAGAGCAGGGAGGGGAGGATGATATGATACCCAAATTATGAATACCGCACAGGCAAGTGGTCTCCAACTTACAGCAAAAAGCTAAAAATAAAATAATTCGGTTTGCCCCCTGCTCTTGAGTTGCCCTTAAATAAATTGTACTCAGGTGAGCAAGTTCATTGGCAAGGATTAAAAGTCACAGAATTTTAGAAGATTTTGACCATGGTTTATGTGGTCTCTTTTTGTATCTTCTTGTGATAAAGCACAGCTGAGCAGCCTCACTCCAGGTGTGTTCTCAGTGGTCTCATTTTCCCCTTTTTATGAGACTGCATACATTTTTTACATGTTTTTGAATTCATCCAATACTTACACTTTTTTTCAAGTGTTTGTAAACAAGAACTAAAAGTTATTTTGTTCTTGAACCAAAAAAACTTTACTTCCACAAATAGGAGACTTAAGAGGGAAAAAAAAAACCAAACCAAACCAGCCAAACAAATTCACTGGCTTAATTAACAACATCTAATTTTAACATTAAAATAATTTTAAAATTCACAAAACAAACCTATGCCCAATAGCTCTTTTTTTAAACACGGATACAGATTGCCTGTAAACTCACATTTTAATTTTAATTTTATTAAGATACAGGAATAGCTGCATTAGCAGGTTTATTTACTCCTAGTAAAGATAAAAAAGCTATCTGAGTTTTAAAACAAGATATTGATTTTCCGAAGGGATGGGTACTTCTAGAAGGAAATTAAAAACATCAGTAAAAGGTCTGTTTGCAGAGCAGGTGTCCATAGAGCCATAGTTTAAGTCCTGGCAGGGATCAGACCGTGGTCTTTGAATAGCCAACCTTGTCAAGGGTTCCACTCCCCCCTGAGAATCACACACAGGAAAATTCCCTGAAAATTATTTTGTTTGCTTGTCTGGATCCTGTACTAACAGTGCCTGTTCTGGCGCAGTTTGGGGAAAGATTAATGACCTGGAAAGCCAATTTGGGGAAGTTTTTCCGACGCCAAGATCGTGTTGAAAGAAATCTGCAAACAGTTGTAGAGGACTTCCATTAACCAAAGGTCACATTAGGGAAGTGAGAAGAGAAAAAGTTCAAATTAATACTCGGTCCCAATGACAAGAATGAGACATCTAAGCTGACTCAGGAGCAGATGTGCTCCCGTATTTTTATCAGATAACAGACAAATTATCTTAGTAGCTGCTTGTTCTCTGGGTTGTAAAAGATAGAAGAGAGGCAGGAAAGGAAGCAGTGGCAGGGAAGGGGAGATAGACAGTCCTGTACCGTCTGGAAAGGGAAAAGATCTTCTCTGACTGCCATGGATGGAGGAGCAGCAGGAGCTGAGTGAGAGCAGGGAGCAGTGGGACGGACAGAGAGGGAGCACTGAGAGAAAGGAAGGCACCAAAGGTGCCCAGCTCATTCTAGAGAGCAGCGCTTGTAGCTGGGTGCCTTTACTGGTGATGGAAGTGTGAGGCAGCCAGGAAAAAAGGATGGCTAAATTTGTCTGTGTGAAGTTTAAACTGCCAGCAATGAAACCGAGAAAATCTCTAGAAATGTGGCTGTGGATGAAAGGATAAAAACAGTTCAGGAGCAGAATAGATTGATTCCTTCCCTACATCACTGTGATATTTAGATGACATTTCAGGTATAACTGGTAGGGATGAAGCAAGTAGTAAATGCAAACTGTTACTTTCAAGCAAGTGTAATGCTAAAAAATAGAAGTTGTTGGAAATAGAGATAAGATTTAAAAATCAAGCTTCAGGCAGTCCCATATATGCTGACCCATTTGACAGTCAAAATGTGTCAAAACCTGAGAACAGGTTTTCACTTGGTTTTTTTTAAAGAAAGAATGAGATTGGTCTGCGTTTCACAGAGGCTTTGGGAGCTTCAAGTGCAGGTGGGACACAGAACTGGCCAGAAAGGTCTTGCAAGGAAGGCAGGGGAAGGTGTTTGTTTTCAGGTGGAAGTGAGGAACAGTTTTGTGCTCCAGCTTGTCCTGTTGGTTTCTGTGAGACACCATTGCAACTTCACATTTAAATATTCTGCAGAACCAAAGCAAATGAGCTGCTTGGAAAAACAGAAAGAAGCAAATGGCAATATTCAGGAGTAAAAGGGGAACATGATTTAGGCAGAGCAAAATGGCAAATACTTTTAAATTGTAAATTATTTTTGCACTCAAAAGAGGAAAGAATGGTGATTTGGCAGGATACCTCGCATTAGGAATAAACATACCTGAGTTTCTGAAGGATTTAATAATCTAACATGAAGCTCCCAGTAGCCCTGCAGGCAGAGGATGGGCCTGTTGGGTCATGGTTTCATACCATCAAAGAGAGAGATTTCATCTTTCAGATGTTGTTGTGCTCGCTTGGTAAGAATTCAGCTTATTAAAAGGTGTTAAATAAGATACAGGATAAAAATACTACAGGAGAAAAAAAAATAAAATATTTAAGGCTAAAAGGCAAAGTAAATATGGAAATAACATTTGGCAAACACATTCTGAGAACAAAACTCCGAGTTTATTTGCTGGAAGAGGTTGTGGGGTAACTGTGGATGGGTGATGCAGCTTGGTGTGCCATGACCCTGGAATCAGCCAGGCAGGCAACACCCCGTGCTGCACATGTGGAATGTGCAGCTCTTGGCATGGGAGCCCAAATATTAAAATTGGCCCATAAATCTGAGTACAGTTTTCAGGGTTTAAGAATCTTATTTTATCTGGATTAAAGTCCTCTTCCCCTCTGGCATTCAAAGGTGTTTACGGCTGTAAAAACAAGAATTGCAAAGTATTGCACTGAAATATCTAAGGGCTTCTCCTGCCGAGCATACAAGATTTACTTTGCAGCTTAAAATTAAAACAAAAAAATAATCTGCCAGTATGGCCTTTGCAGACAAAGTGCAGGAAAAGAATGGACAAATGAAATACATCACTCCAAATATTTTTTCGAATTCTAAAAATAGTTTTCCTTTCCTGTGGTGAGAAAAGATAAGGTGAAGTTTTTCTTGTAAGCCCCTAAGAAATCTTTGGGGCTTTTTTATGTCATGCTCAAGGTACCTTACAAAAAAGATGAACAAAAACTGTGGCTCCTGTCTGTGATCAGTGACCACATCAGAGCCTGGACTAATGCAGCTCTTTGCCCTCTGTTATCTTCCAACAATTCCTCCTTCAAATATCCATAGGTGGAAACGGTTACCACAATCTGGAAAGGTATAAAAATCTCTTTCTAGGCAGCAGCTCTGGAGCTTCGGGCCTTTAGCAACCACTGTGCAGATTCTTTCATTCACATTCAGGTCCTTATAGGCACCATCAAATGGGAATTGCCATTTTTTCCCTCTGGATTTATTTTTCTTATCATTAAAACATATCCTATTGTTGTGCTCCCAAATGTTGTACATCTTGATTTCTGAGGGTACAAAGTTATGTTGTAAACTGAAAAGAGAACAAACCAGTCAGCAGGTTTGGGATCTGAAGAGGGGAGAGCAGCTGTGCAGCCAGCAAGCGTTTATGGGATGGACAGCAAAGGGTTTGGGGTAGATGTCACTGCCATGGACTTCACCCTTTAAAGAGAGATTGAGGTTCAGGCCATACCCCTGAAAATAACTCATCCACAGACTAAACCAGCTGCTCAGTGTCAGGTGTACTGACCAAAATGGAAAGATGATGTCCCTGCTTTTCACTCAGGCACACACATTGCAGTATTTGTAATAATTCCCATATTATTCCTATTTATGTCTGTTCTTCCTTCTGTCTTTTGTTCCTCTCACCCCATCCCAAACTGGAGCCTGATCAACCCAGTGGAGGCTCATCAGTAATAATGAGATTGGATAAGAAATGTTCTGTTTTACATTTTGTTACCACTCTGACCTCATTAAGGCCCTTTTGTTCTGGAACCTCGGTATCAGGACTTCCCTTCGGCCACAGAGCTGTCAAGTTCACTCACAGCTCACTTATAAGAAATGTAAATCAAAGCAAATAGTCAGCTCTGGCTAAATTCTGCCTTCAGAACATAGATGAACTGTATTTTTATGGGAAACAAAACATGCAAAAGGCGAAGCTCGCTCTGGTAAAGATCCAACCATTAAAATAATTTACTGGATATCTTTGATGTTCATTTTCTTCAGCTGTAAGCATTCAGTGATCCATCAACTGCAGATAAACGTTGTGCTGAAACCTTTCGCTGAAATTATGAGGAGTAAAGGAATTAGAGCCATAAGACTTGCAGAGATGCCCTGTGTTGACATTCCTGTTTCCAAGCCCTATTAAATGAAACAACTAATTTCTCTGAGATTTTAAAGTTTCACAAGCCCTAATTTACAGTGGAATTACAGAGTAAATCCTATTTTGCTACCACTCCTACTATCAAAAATCTTAAATATTCACCTTAAAGGATAATGTACTCATATACAATAAAAGATTTCAACTGCTTTTAATTTAATCAACTGCTTTCTTGATTACTCAAGAAACTATCCATGCCTTGAAATGTTTGTGTAAAGGGAACCTATCTTTCAGCTCAGAGATATCTGTTCAGCCTTCTGTTTTCCTGCAGCCCAGTGAGTGTTGCTTTTTTGGATTTCTCTGACACTCGTTTCAGGAAGAAACTGAAAATTTCAGGAAGAAACAGAAATGTTTGTCTTTCCTTGACAAACGAAGAAAGGAATTGCACAGGGATATTTATTATTTTCCTGTATGGAGCCTGCAGCCCCTTGGCCTCGTTTAAGCCACACAACAGAACTGATACCCACATACCCACTCAGCCAGTCGTTTTGGCTGAAAATCCTTCAACTGAGACTTTATGCAGAAGGAAAATTAAAAATTGGAATGGATTTGCAAAGGAGATGGAAAGGGTAACACTGACCCAGCCCTGGCAGGAACACTGACCTGTTCCCTGGTCCAAACCAAGGAGCTGTCCCTGCCTCCCCAAGGTGAGGGAACAGGTCACACAAGCCCCTGTATATTCTGAAATCACTGAGGATCTGGTCCAGTCTAATCAGAGGTGACCTTCAGTTCTCTGGCACATGGATCTAAAATGGACAAAGACCAGCTCTGCTGATGTAAACAAACCCTCCTCCTCATATTCAGTAACAAGCAGTGTTTGCACTTGCTGATTTGGGGCTTGATGGATACAAACTTGTTCTGAATTATGCTTGGTTTTGCTAACAGAGATTTCTTTTTAAATGATTGACAAAGCTACAAGTCACAGCACTCTGCAGTGTCTAAATTCCATTCTACACCTTCAAGCTAATACGGTATTTTGACAAAACACAGTTGGTGTTCCAAATTCGTATTTGGAAGAAATGTGTTTGTGTAAAATCTAAACTCACATCAGAGCTGTAGAGTTTGAGTAAAAGGAGGAACTTAGGAGCAGCAATTCTACCGAGTCTCTGGTTTGGTCTCAATATTAAGCCACTAAGATGGACTGGATGAAGGCACGTAAATCATTGTTTTGTTGTTGTTTACATTGTAAATGCACGAAATCTTTGCTAAGATTCAACTGTGTGCAGACCCCTGGGTTGCAGGAGGAGCCCATTCCCAGTCTGCACCTGGGCACTGGAATCACTTGCAGGTGAAGGCTCAGACACACCCCTTGTGTCCCTGTGGTACCTGCCAGGGGGGAGGTCCCCATCCTATCCCTCAGTGCAAAATATTCCAATCACTTCTCAGAATACCTGGAAGATGTCAAAATGGAAGGAAGGATTTGGGAGCGTGAGAGCTGGGTAACATTTCTAGCACAACCCTCAGCTCACTTTGTGGTTTCAGGCAAGCCTTCTGGCTGCCTGTCTGTGATACAGGTCAAATGTTTTAGGTGCTACTCACAGATGTTAAATGAGGGATTACATTTTACTGTAGCAAGTTACTCTAGAATACTGTTTTTGAGGTAATGACACCATTTATGAGCCAAAACCCAATTTGTACTTTCAGAGCCAATTTATACCTTTGGAGCTGTCTTCCGTCAATTTTCAGCCACTGTGTCACAGTGTCACACTTGCTTCTGTCCCAAGCTGCTTCTTGAGGGCAAATTCTCTCATCACAGGTGCTGCCTGCTCACTGTGTGTGCTCTGGGATTAACCAGCTTTCTTTCCATCCAGGACAGTCTGGGAATCACTACTCCAGTCCTACCTCTCAGGCAATGAGGGTACAATCCACGGGAGATTCTTTCAGGAGGTACCACAGTCAGTGGTGTCCCTTTAAATCCTCTTTTCAAAGAGAATATGGGCTGTGGTGCTTTGGCCCGTACACAAAATTTACATCGTAGCAGTTGGAAAATCCCTTTGGTCCACGTGCTCCTTGTAATGGAATCTCCAAAAAATGGAGATACATTCCACAGGCTGGAATAAGTGAGGTGATGTTCCACCTCACCTAAAGAGAACCCACTTCTAATGCAGCAAAGTTTTCACATTGGATTTAAAGGAAGCAGCACAGCCCGAGCCAAAAGCGTGTCTGGGTATCACAGCCAGTGCTCGGTGAGCTGCGCTCCCTCTCTGGGCAGGGAGTTGGGCAGTGCAGAAATAACTCCCCAACTCTGCTCTCTGGACTGCTCCTGTCTCTTGTAATTACTTCTACTCGGAGATGTCTGCCAAATTCTTCCCAGTGGACATATGGCCTCAGCAGGTAGGAACAGGCCGAAAGTGCTTTTCTTGCACTGACGTCAGTGGGGAAGCGTGACTGAAGGCAGCTCCCATGAAAATTAAATATTACCTGACTCCTGCCCTTTTATCGAGAGAACAGCAGCATGGCCTAGTTATTCCTACAGCTTCTTGAGAAATCTTCAGGCTTTTGCTTTCATATAGAAAGTGTCTTTGCACTTAATTAGAAGATAATGCCAGTCAGCTTCTGCTAATTATTTGTATTTTTGCTTAACGCTTATAAATCTACTTGTTCAGGTATTATTACAAGCTAATATTTGTCTTGTAACACACATTAGTCATTACAATTAGCAAGTAGAAATAGATTAGTCATGCGTAAACAATCTCATAAATGAAGTATTTATGCCCCCTTTGGGGATGGAAAGGAAGGTAATTTGAGCCCTCTATGATTACCAAGGGAAACCTGACTTGTGTCTTCACAAGTTCACATTCACATCGTTGTTTCGGGATTTTTTTGGGGCAAACTCACTGGCTGGGGGCTTCCTTTAAAGTCCAGTAGCACCACGAGAAGCGTTATGGATTTAATGAAAACCATCGGGTGTTACCTTATCCTAAACTGCTGGTGGTCTGCATTGTTCAAGACTCATCACTCTTTCCTTTCAAAAATCTGTTTAGTTAATATTTCTGCTTTTCCTGTGGCGGCAGGAAAGCTCCCTTTCCCATCTCTGAATTTAGATGTTTTGTTTGAGCAGTGAACAAAAACATTTATCCTCAGATTCAGGGCCTCTGTCACCTCTCTCTGAGAAAGACAGACTGGAGATAACAAAACTCTCACCCTAACCGGTGACATGGAGAGCTCCCTGCTCGAAGCCAGTCCAAGCCATGCTCATGAACTTCGAGAGGTACCTTCCAAGAAAAAGGTTATGCAATGAGTTGATAAAAAATGTGAGTTACCAAGTTTGCTTCGAGCAATTGTAAAAGGAAGGGGTCTGCAGAAGTCCATACATTTTTTTCCATTTCCCAGCAGCTTTTCTTTGTCTCTTTTACATAAAATTTCATCCCATTTCTTTCCAATTTGATGAGCCACTCAAAAAACCCTCACTCTTTGTGTGTGTCTATAAAACCTCCTAAAATGTCACTTTTAAAATAATTGGGCCAAGCCAATGCATAAATCCATTTTAAAATGAAAACTCCAAGTCCTTTCATGTAAGTGAATTTAACAGCTGTGGATTGTTTCCTCACTGGTTCCCTGCACTGCCCACAGGTGAGGGCACTGTCCCTGATTGTGACAAACCACCCCATTCCCACCCAGGCCTTCATTTTCCCCTTTGCTATCTTTAATTTCATCTAATATTTCGATGCAAAATCAAGCAGCTCACAGCTCGTCCTCAAGGAAGCATTTTCTCCAACTAAAGAAGTTGTCAAGCTTCCCGAAGGAAGGTGGGAAGAAGGGAATATTTGTTGCTATGTTTAGCACAATTACAGAAATAGGTCACATATTGTTTCTGAAGGAAATGGATCACCAGCATAGAGGCCCCCACAACTCATCCTGGTCTCCCTCCCTCCACCCCCGTACACAGTGCTTGAAGCATTCCAACATCCTTGCCAAATTCCCTCACAAATACTTTAATTCTTTACGTGCATGTCTCATTCCATCTGTTCCACATGCTCTTTATGCCATTTACATTCACTGGCAGGGGCTGTGAGATGACACCACACGGTGTAAATTTGCCGAGGTTTGATGCAGTTTTGGGATCGCACGAGGGAAAAGCGGAGCAGCTCCAGGTCTGGGGTTTGCTCCCTGGGCCCGGGGCTCATCCAGCTCAGGGCAGAACGGTGGGAGCGTCACCAGCAGGCTCTCAGAGCAGTGCCTCCAGGATCGGGGGGAAAAGCACTCTCCTGTGGAGGATTTTGATGGGACTGCTGGTGTAGGAGACTCCATGCCCAAATAAACAACAACAACAAGGCCAGTGTGATGTAAAGGAGGAATAAAGGAATGCAGCACTCGGTGGGAAAGGTGGAATCACTCCCGAACAAATGCTCTCCGTGTGCTCCACCACAACAGGAGCAAACCACAGCCTGGGAGGCTTCGGGCTCTGCCTTTGGGAAATACCCACTGGCTTTGGGGTTTGGCAGCGTGGTCACCCCAGCCCACAGCCAGCTGTAAAGCCTGGAATGCACAGAGGGGCCGCTGCAAATGTCTGTGGGACACAGATTTAAGGGGAGTTTCCGGGATAAGAAGAGGGAAAACCCCCACCTCTTCAGGTTTCACTACAGGGACGTTCACAGCACCAGCCCACAGATCAGCTGTGTGTGCTTGGCCACAGGCCTTCAACTCCTTGAACAAATTATATGGAAACCTCAAGCCCTGAAATTTCACTTATGTCCTGAGTGCTGGACACCAAACCTTTTCTTTCACCTCCATAAGAGAACCTCAGGTGAAAGAAACATGCACTTAAAGGACACATAGGAGTCCAACAGAGATTCCAGGTAAAAATCCCAAAAATGTGAAGCTTGGGCACAGCCTGCCCTGTGGAAGGCACCTGCAGCAGCCGCCCAGGACCAGTGTACCCAGTACAAGGAGATTGGTGTCCTGGCAGTGACAGCACAGCCGGAGTGCTGGGACGTGTTACAAGTATCCATTTCTCAGACCATTATGCAATACAACTACTTTACTACTCTTATTAAGAGGTTGTGAAAATACATGCTAGATTTCATCAGAGGTCAGTCAACAGTTCTAACCTTCCCTTTTCCCAAAGTGAGACAGCTCATCTTGCTTACCTGGCAAGACAGATTTCTCAATCTTTACCTCTCCATTTTTCCACATTCCTTTCCTCATCTAATTTTTCCTGCATAGCTGGTGTGCTCTGCCCATACCCTATTATCTTCTATCCCATCTCTCTCTTTGCTCCCTGCCTGTTATTGCTACATTGTCTTTAATGTTTCCCTGCTCCCCTTCTTTGCCAAGCTCCGGTTTTCAACCGCTGTGAAAACGTTTGATTCACACAGTTCATTGTTTCTCCTTCAAAGGAATCATCGTCTAAAATAACCTGCATGTGCTGGAGCAAAGGCAGGGAAGGGAAGCCTGACATTCCCTGCTCACTCTCAGTTTGAAGCCTTGTGGGCAACTGCCCAGCAAATGAGGAATAAGGAAAATAACAGCCGCTGTCTTAGAGGGAAAGGGAATTGAGAGAGTCTTTGCAGCATGGCATCGGATTTTTGATCCAGACTTTTTCAGGCAAAGAAAAAACAAAGACTAGATTCTCCATTGTCCAAACACTCTGTCCTTTACACGCATGCCAAATTAACCTGGAATAATACATCTTGGATTCCTGATCGTTTCATACCTGCCTGGTAAAATGTAGCAAAGGACCAGGAGTTTGAAGTGATGGCATGAACCTGGCGGTTTGGTCTGAAGCTCAGAGCTCCCAGAGGCACTGGTCTGACAGGGAAAGAGCTGAGGGAGACTTTGCAATGGGGTCAGGCTGGTGCATCACCCTGCCCGGGGGAAGGCACAGCTCTCTCAGGATGGCCTTGGCACACAGGTTCATGGAGAAAGTTTGGTTCCTCACCAGATGGATGCAAAGTGTCAGTGGAAACCCTGAAGGGAGATGTTTGAAGTGTCTTCTTCTAGCAAGATTTAAACCCCTTGGTCTCAGGTACAAAGTGCTGACCTCTGTGGCCACCTTTGCTCACCTCCCACAGAACTGGAGCCCCATCCAAGGACATTCCCCTTAAGTTCAGGTACCTGAGGTGATCCTTTCAGAAAACATCCTCTGCAGACGCTGGGGCAATGTCCCCTGTCACTCTGGTAAAGAGAAGTGGGAGGCATCTCCCTAAGGAGGTTCAAGCCCACATCTCCCATGGAAATGACCTCAGTACTAAATTACAGGGTGTCTGTTCCAGGTGGAGCGTTCCCCACCCTTGCTTTGATGATAGCCCAGTGTGCAGCACAGTGAGAGAGACATTGGGCAAAAGAGAAGAATTATTAAAGCCTAATGAGTAAAGCCCAGACTTCTTTTGCCTTCTTTTGCCACTGACTGCTTTGCTTAATGACAGGTAAGGCCCTGTGCAAACACGTCTCTTTGATCCACAGAGCCACTGAAACCATGGGGAATGGGCTCAACCCATGAATTCCACTCACCTGCAAGGAAATTTCCCTTCTAATGTTGCTATTCCACCTTTTAGAGTTTCTTCTCTTTTTAGGTGTCTGTTGTCTTTGCTAATTCCTGCATTATCTTTAGCTTTGGACATTTTGTCCTTAGCATGTGCTGCTTGCAGAATGGTGGAGAGAAAGAAATCCCATTGTCAGCTCATTTAGTGTCCCACTGGGGGGAAGAAAGCCAGGAGGGTGGGATTCAATAAATGATCAGTAAAACCATCCAGGTAAGTGTGTCCCACTGGCTCCATTTCACCAAATTTAAGTGATTCTACATTACAAGTGATTTCCCTATTTTACCTTTTGCCTTCTTTCCAGGCAGATTTGAAATTTTCACTTCTGCTCATCATAAAGTATCACAGAACCACGTGTTATACATGGTATATATAATTTATGGTTTCTTATACTCTTTTTGTGACCTTATAGTTGGAAGCCAGAACCACTTGAGAATGACAACTATGAGAAATATTTCCTATTCTCCACCTAGGTTGCCAAGCACACAGACAGAAAGATAGGTGAGAAAAGTCCCTAATACAAATGTGTCCACAAAATCAGCTGTGTCCTTAGCAAAATAATTCTCATTAAGAAATAAGTATGGAATAAAATTACCACCCAAATAATTTACAAGTGAAATACCAGGAGCAAGGACACTGGGAACAGCAAGGCCACTTATTGTTTAGGGTAGAGTTCAGTGTCTCCTGTGGTTTAGGAACAAAAAAGTCTTCCAAGTGGAGGGGGGGAACTGTTCATGTGCAGAATAAGGAGAGGAGAAACAAGAGTAGCCGGTTAAGACACGAAGAGAAGCTGCAGCCTTTGGAAAACACAGCGTGTATTCACACCGAGCACCAGGCACAGAGTGAATTGAATAAAATAGTTCTGAGTAGTAATCCCAGTGGGACTTGGGCCAAAGGGTGAAAGGAAGGGAACACATCGGAGTTGTGATTCAAGGTGTCCTGGAATCCTTCCTGACCCGCTGGGTCGGAATTTCTGACTCGACACCCTGCCTTGACTCAGAATAGGAAACTGGATCCTAACTGCAGGTTTCTTTTTATAGAGCAAACTTTATTGCCAACTTCCTTTGGAGCACGAGTTCATCCCTCCTGGTCCTCAGGCACTACACTGCTCACAAGACACAAGTGCAAGAGAACGTGAGCTCTGTTCCCCAAACATGACCCAGCCGTTCTCCAGAAAGCAAACAAGAGGCCCGGAGCTTGTCCTTATTCCCCGTGTCAGGGAATACAGAATGCACTGAAGGGTTTAAAACCAGCTGGCTCATCTTTGGCCTCCTCCTTCTCCCCCTCCAAACTTGGCCAACATGAAAGGACAGCGACGTGGGCCAAGAAATGCTTGCCAGGATTAGAGGCTAAATTGGAGATTTCTTGTGTAACGCAGTAACAGGCAGGGGATGGGAAATCACGCTCTGGGAGAGACCTTGATCAGCAGGATTTTCACTGAATTTCTCCCACAGGACAGAGTCTGTCCTGGAGGATCAGACAAGATCCCTCCGTGCTGGTGGGGGACACTGCAGAGGATAAGTTTGCACACCGTGGTCTGAGATGTGTTCTAGCTCTGGTGTTGATTACGACTTAGAAAAGGAAAGCTTTGAAATAATTGTGGTCCCTTTTGTATTATTCTATAATTGAAAGGAGAATTTTATCCCTTCATTTCCACTGAAAGGAAAAGATCAATACTGCATTTGAAATATATAAATCATGTAAGCAAGGCAGAACCTCTCAGAACCTTTTTTGATGTTCAGACAGCACCTCCTCTTTTAAAACCATCTACGTATTTAAATCAATATTGATCGTTCAATCCCATTGTATCTTACATGAAAATTTTGGAGTGAATTAATGCCAGAACACATGATATTAATTAATCTTGCAATTTCCTTTTTACTGAGGCAGCTCCTCAAGTCTGTGAAGAGGGCAGAGTTAGCAGGCAGGTTCCAGCTCTTGGCACCCAGTTTGGGTTTGAATGAAATGCAGGTATTAAGTGACTTGCCCAAGGTTATGAAAAAAATTATAGAGGAACAACGTAACACAGAAACCACAGAACCAAGTGAGGCACTTAAACTGAAAGGCCTCTTGTCTCATCCAAGAAATTTAAAAACAACATCTCCCTAAAGAACAAAATGCCAGACAAAGGTGTATGTGATACCACATTTAACATTTGCTGTCCTATAAAGGAAATTCATTTTAAGTAGCCAGACAGAAATTTGAGTAGTAAGCCAGTAAGAAGATGCAAAGAAAGTCTTTCCACTCTTCCCACAGAACACAAACCCTACGGGTTTATGTTATAATATGTTTTCCAGAGGAAAGATCTCGGTTTTGGAAAACTGGAAGGAACTGCCCCAGAACCATCTGCAGCACCAGTTCCCTCCATGGCTTCAGCCCCTTCTTCTGTTTGCAGTGCAAGAACAGTTTGAGTGTTGGGGATTTAATTCATGAGCTCCCCTGGACTGACTTCAGTCCTTGCACCAGGAGAAATAACATTTCAAAACTACTAAAATAACATTTTCTAAAATGACTAAAGCGCCCAGGCCCCACTCATTTTTAGCAGGATGGCTCAGGTCTCATTTTAACAAAACTATTTCGCAAAATTTCCCCCTGTATCTTCAATTATTTGCCAAATCTGGCACAGAAACCTGGACTAGGTGACTTTCTCCCTCCTCTTTTTCACAAGTACAGTGATTTAGGGAGAAGAAGGAAATTGATTCTCCCATGGTCGAAAAAATATTTCTGCTGGAAATTTCTACCAAAATAAATTTCCACCGGTGTCTGTGATTTTTTGGTTTTTCACTCTTTCCTAGGCATGGAGGTCCATATATACATTTATTTGGTGACTTTACAGCCAGAAAGCAACAGCAAAATTAAAAAGTACATCTAGGTGAGGTTTGGGGGGTTATTTCAATTAATATTCACTGTTGCTATTCCGTTAGATTTATTCATTCTAATTAGCAGTGATTTAAAGAGAAAATCCTGCTTTCACTGCCTCGAGGCACACAGAACCAGCAATTGGGACTGGCTTTAACACATTCTCCCTGCACAGGGGAAGGGACCTTCCCCAGTACAAACACCAAAAGGATTCCTATCCACTGCATCCCGAGGGGCTCCTCCCTGTAGGATTTTTCCATGTTATCTTAGGCCTGTGACAGACGGGATGGGTTGGAGGGACAGTGGCAGGATGGAAGGAATGGAAGGACACAAAGAACTTTAAGGCAGCACCGCGGGGAAATTAATCCTTCCCGCACACAACACAGGCTGCCAGGATTTGGGTTTGATGGCAAATTTTCACTCGAAGGTTTGCAGAGCTGTCACCTCGGTTCGGAGAAGGGAAACCACTCAGAGAGTGCACAAACCCTCGCCAGGATCCCGGCTCCTCCACCAGACCGTGTGCGGTTATTCCGAGAAAACCTCCTGGCTGCAGAAGAACCGGCTTAAAATGGCTCCTCCCAGCGTGAATTCGGTGTTTGTCCTGCTTTGGGTCTGGACATGGGGGTACATCACGGGAATATTCTCCCCCGTGGCCCGTTCCATGGAGCTCCTCTGGAGGTCAGGGAAGTTTTCTGCATGAGCTGAATGCAGGAAGGCGCTGGGAATCTGCTCTGCGGCGACGGCATCTGCATTGCAGATTGGAGAGGGGAATTTTGCCCTAAGTGCCAAATCTCATCTTTTAGAGCAAAACTATTTTTGTTTTATGCAAGTGCAGAAAATGATCATTTGGGTAATACAGAACTGAGGAGTTTAAAAGTGAAAAAACCCAGTAACAGCCCTGCCATTTTGCAAAGTAATGTAAAAATACTTTTTTCAAAGATATTTTTTAAAATATTTTTGTTCCCACACACGTTTCTAGGACTGGCAGTGATGACACAGGGCATATATATTTATTTTCTTGCTAATATTCAAAACAACTTTGGAAACTGGAGCTAACGTGCAGAGATAACTCTTCTCTATTGATGTGGTAAAAGCCAGCACGATTCAGGAGCAAATTGTAATCAACAAAGTTAGCAGAGATTTTATTCTGATAGGAACAGCAAGCAGTCATATCAGTACAACGTTTCCTGTCAGTTTAGAACAAGAGGAGAATGCAATGTAAAATTTAGATGCTGAAATTATAGCAAGAATTAGGATCTGGGTAAACACATTCTCCCTCCCTCAAATCTCGGGGTAAATTTCAGATTTAGCACTTTTGGACAAGACTATCATAAGGGCCATGGATCATTTCATTCCACCTTTATAGCAACAACCAGTGTTTGAAAAATAAAACCCTTCCTTTCTCTTTATTCCTGCTCCAGACAGTGCTTTGTCCTTCTCTCCCCCGCCACCCCCTTAATGATAAACCCAACATGCAATTTTCTGCCATTTCAAAGCCCAGTTTAAGTATAGGTTTAACAAACACTGACAAGGAGTAGGTGCATTTCCTGATACACCTGATGATCTGAAAAATAGCTACTTCTGCTTCCCCGGTAAGTGTGGTGGAAGCTTTGCGTTGTGTTTCAGCTGGAAATGGGTTTCTTCAGCACAAACGGGGTGAGGAGTGTGGTGGTGGAGCAGTAAAAGGGGCAGCTTTGGCAGTGTCAATGACCACAGGGCTCCAAAAGAATTTGCTTTGGTGTGTAAGCTGCTGTGAAAACTGAGTACAGTGAGTCCGTGCAAGAGGCTTCAGCCTCGAGTGCACTATCAAACAATTTGTGTGGAGAGTGGCAAAGGACAGCCCGGACAGCGCTTGGAGCAGCCCTGCTCCTCCTTTTCCATTGGTGTGAAGATGGTGATTCCTTTAACCTGCACCAGTGGGAAATGATATTATTCACGTATTTGTAAAGCTCTGTGTGTGAGCAGCCAGCTCTGAACACCGACCACCTGCCGGACCTCAAGAAATCCCAGCAGATTTTTATGTGGGCACTCGAGTCTGTGAATTGGGACTTACCCAGGGATCCATTGGGCAAACCCATGTACCCAGCAAAGAGGTGAACAAGACCACAGACCCAGATAATTTTGCTCCGTATCAGTGCTCAAAGTTGTTGCATTTCACCGGTGGGTTTTTCTTTCTCTGTTGGTATATATGCACTGTAAGCCAACATTCCTCTCAACAACCCCTGTATTAATCCAGACTCTCTGTGGCTTGGATGAAGTAGATAATGACTTAATCTGAGATTTGATGTAACAGCAAATGAAATTTGGCCCTGACACCAAAAGCATCTGAGAGAAGGGACATAGCCTTAATAATTGCCTGTAAACAATCCATCGTTCCCCTGAAAAAAGGCTTTTACGACGTGTTCCGTGTCCAATTTCACAAGATGGCATTCTGTGATGTTTTCTGTGTGAGATGGCTCTTCCTCGTCCCTGTTACACAGATCCTGAACTGTCAATTAATGAGCAGAGGAGTAAAACTCACCTATCCACCGGGCACTGCCTGCACTTTCCTATCAGAGAAACAATTACCTCACTCTCTGCCTCAGAAAATGAAGTCAGGGAAAGAAGGAACTCTTCCTGATGTACTTGTTTTGAACACGGTGTGCATTTCTCCCCTCCTGTACCAATACAGTTAGATCATGTTCTGTTTTCATCAGGTTACAGAACATTTCACTCTGTCAGCATGAGACAATTTGCAAGTGAGGTGATAGATCTCCCTTGCTGAAATAAAGGATCTTCTCATGCTGCTTAACAAAGCTCTGATTCTAATCACGTTCATCACTATTTGGTTCTGAAATTTGCTGGAGTATTTACATTAAGTAAAACAAAGTGATCTGCACAGACAATCTGAAAAGGAAAAAGAAGCTTTCAAGATTAAAAAAACGAGCTACAGACAAACCCTTCAGAGGAGGACCTGGTAGGACTTTGAAAGTTGCCATTTAAACTCTTGTAGTAATCCCTCTTTCAAAGATTTAGCGAGGAAAAAAGGGCTTTGAAAGAGACAAATCAAAGTTTAATTATGCTAAAATGACTTAACAAATACTACACACTCCCCCTTTCATTTGGTCCGGGAATGATGGATGCCTTGCAGGAACGGTGATTCACGAGGCAGGCGATGAATACGGAGATGTGGGAGACTCTTCTTTCAGTTAGTACTGATTAGTTCTGAATGGGCTCACTCTACACCTTTCCTACATGGGAATATTCACATTCCAGAGCCAAGAGAATTCTGCGTGTGCATCCTGGGAACCATGCACGTGACCAAATTTGCAAAAACTGATGCCTCTAATTGACATCTGTGTTTTGTAAGAAAATCCATTTGTGAGTGAGAATGACCAAACTCTGCTCAAGTCACCTGTATTGATCCCTGTGAATTAATTTATATGCAGCCTTTGGAATGCTAAAATAACTTTTTTTCTGTGTAATAGTCCTTAAATTCTTTACAAGCACCAATTATGGTGTGGGGAGTGTTGTCCTCATTTCACATGCACACAAATGGAAGAGCAAAGCCAGGCAAGGACTCTGTAGCAATGACAAAATCTGGACTAACTCATTATCTTCAGCTCAGAGAAGAGAAAATGAAGACAGAGATGTAAATCCCAAGTGTCATGGATAAAAGGGATGAAATATTATTATTTGCTGTTTCTCACATTACAATGATTAAGGAGCCGTGGTGAAGAAATCTGATAAATTTGTTTAAAACCAGAAAAAAATGAGGGTTTTTCTTCATAATTGAAACTGGGATTCACTGATGCAGGGTGTTTGGGAGGCACTAGGATCTGAAAGGACTTAAACTATTTCATGGAGGAGTGATCCACTGGGAGTTATTAAACATGATGGTTTAT
Source organism: Dicrurus megarhynchus (assembly GCA_013399195.1). NCBI lineage: Eukaryota > Metazoa > Chordata > Aves > Passeriformes > Dicruridae > Dicrurus > Dicrurus megarhynchus. Next base: position 63,142 of record VXAD01010502.1, read on the forward strand.
GTGTGTCCCTCCTGAAGGCCACCGCCTGCCAGGAGCCAGGAGGATACAGCAGCAGGATCTTATCCCGTGCACAGCCCTTCCACAGCTCCAGTTTTCCCACTTACTGGGGTTGTGTTATTCATGTGCCGTAGACACCGGGGTCAGAGGGGAGTCCTGGTGTTCCCAGGGAGTTTTCAAAGAGTTTCTGCTTTGACCAGGAGGAGAGAGGATGTGGAGCTGTTGGAGTGATCCCAGATGGAGCATCGCTGAGAGAATTGGAATTGTTCAGCCTGGAAAAGAGAAGCTTCAGGGTGACCTGATTGTGGCCTTCCAGTGCCTGAATGGACTGATGAGAAACATGGAGAGAGACCATTTGCAAGGGCTGGAGGGACAGGACACAGGGAATGGCTTCCCACTGCCAGAGGGCAGGGATGGATGGGATTTTGGGAAGGAATTGTTCCCTGGGAGGGTGGGCAGGCCCTGGCACAGGGTGCCCAGAGAAGCTGTGGCTGCCCCTGGATCCCTGGCAGTGCCCAAGGCCAGGTTGGACATTGGGGCTTGGAGCAGCCTGGGACAGTGGGAGGTGTCCCTGCCCATGGCAGGGGGTCTGGAAATGGATGATCTTTAAAGGTCCTTCCAACCCAACCATTCCATGATTTTGGGATTTTATAATCATGGATATAAATCCCTGAATCAAAACCTCAGAAAGACGTCTGGGTTCTGAATCAAGTCCACAGCATGGATTTGGATTCTGTGTCCCGGCCCCTGGGGCAGGAGCAGCCAAAATATCACAAGAATATCCCACTTGAAATTCAAAGACAATTTAACCAGTAAGTAAAAAAAAAAAAGAGAACAAAAACATTTACATCCACATCTTCTAACCCCAAAATTCATCTTAAACTTGACCCTCATCCAATTTTCTCCTTTTCTCCCCATCCTGTGTCTAAATTCTTTAACTGGGAATGAACAAACCATCACAGAGCTGTCCAGAAACTTGGATATATTTCCAGTATGTAGGACTTGCACATCTGAATATAGAGACCTAACAAGTTTTTTCTGCCCACTCTGCTCCAGAGAACTTCATTCTTCAGAGAGGAAAACACCAAGTTCCAGGGAAGAAATGGTTCTGTAAATTTTGCATTTTTTATCGAGCCCAGCTGACAGCTACATCTCACTTAGGAGGAATCCTCCTTCCACAGCCCCTCAGAGAGAACACCTCGTGTCCAGCACTCAGGCAGAAGAAACTCTTTGCATCCCCCAGCTCCCTCTGAACTTTTGACCCCATCATATACTGGAACCAGCAGGATTATTTCCACGACCTGCTTTCTAACGTTTTCCTGCTGCAGAGTGGCATGGCCCAAGTGCCACTCAGTGCTTTAGCGTGGCAGGAGCTGCTCAGGTGCCACTGCCCAGGCTCCCCAGAGGTACGTACCCAATGGGCACGGCCCCGAGGCTGCCAGAGCTCCAGGAGCGTTTGGACACAGCTCCCAGTAATGCACAGGGTGGGATTGTTGGGGTGTCTGTGCAGGGCCAGGCGTTGGACTCAGTGATCCTTTGGGTCCCTTCAAGCTCAGCACATTCTGTGAATCTGTTAAACCTGTATGGAATGGCACAGAGCTCATGAGCTCTGTACAGATGCACAACCATTATTTCCTACAAAAGAGCCATTAAAAGCACGTTCTCTGCTGCTGGAAGGTCCCAAGACATTGCAGCAAACAGTTTCTGTGTAGTCCTCTGTTCCTCAGCCTCATCAACCCTGAAGTCAGAAAAGCAAGAAAAAAGCCAAACAGAATTTTCCTCATGGCTTTATTAATTAAGCAGCTGTTCCTGTGGGATTGGCATGCGCACGTCCTCCTCCAGAGGCAAATGTGTGCTCTGCTCTTGAAGCACAGCGAGGTATTGGCTGTACCACGTGCAGCTGCCAGAAGAATGAATATGGCAAAGTATCTTCTTTGTTCAGGGATGGACTCTGATCCTCTTCATTGTCTATGGATACCCTTTTTCAATGTAGGCTGTCCTCAGATTGCCCTGGGCTCTGCAGTTCATCGTTCCAGACACCCCAACCACTCCAATGAGTGGTGCCGTTCCCTATGGCCCTGCCTTTGGCCACGCACAGGGGTGGGACGGGTGTGTTTGCTTCTTGGAAGGCTGAACTTTCCCAGGAAGTTACACTGTAGGAAAAGTGGGAGTTTCACCCTTCTGCAGTGCTTTACTTCTGCCAGCCTCACTCTCGAATCCCTTTCACACACCAGGCTGTAGGTAAGAGACTGTGTCAAAATTCCCAGAGAGAGATTAGAGAAGCCTCTTGTGATTCAGACAAGGACTGCAGACACCTCACAGCAGATCCCTTTGCCACACACGATGCAGGCAGAGAGCAGGGGACCTGTGCTCCTGTAAAGGGTGGTGCTCGAGCCAAGAGCTTTCCTGCTGAGATCCATGGAATTAACAGTGGCGGGATGGAAACATCAGCACTGTTTTACCTGAGGGCTGGCTTTGGTTACCTTATGCAATGAGTGGGTTCTCCTGGCCACAGCCATGTCTTTAGCACATTTTAATAGGTCTGTAAGCCAGGCAGGAGCTGACCCAGCAGAGCTGCTTGAGTGACACGTTTGAACTGACATCTCTTCTATTTTCAGCTCCTTTTTGAGATCAGGATAGCTGAGTTTTTCCTTGTAATTGTCAGTACAGCCTTAATTACTGTCTGAACAGCTCCCACCCAGCAGCTTCTCTACGTTACTGCGGCTTGACAGGACTGTAAAAGCAGAGATACACCCAAGAGCAGGAGGTCCCTGCCTTCGTGGCCATTGGCTTCAACATTGAACAAGAGGGAAAACAGAAACAAACCCTGAGCACCCGACCAGGCTGAAGCTTCCCCTGTGCAGTCACAGGGTTTTCATCTTGTTCCATGTGATGCCTCTTTGTTCCCCAGAAGTTTCTCCAGTCTCTAATACTACACAGTCCCTGTATTTCCTGATGGACTCCTGAATCTCTCTGGAGTCCCCCTTATCCCAGCCATGAACCCAGCCACCTACCTTTAGCCCATGCTCTTCCCCTGTGCTTTCTTCTGCCACAGTTCCCACAGGCAGCACCATGGTGCTCAGTCCCTGCAATTCCCACCCTCCACTGCCACCGCTGCTCTCCACCTCTCTGTCCTCTCAGCACCAAAAAAAGGCTACACTGCTCTTTATGTGAGAAAAAAGTCATCCTAGAATCTGTAAAAATGGCAAATGTCATGTGGGGATGTCCCCAAAAATAATTAGATGTACATTTTAAAAAACATTATAAATTATTAAAATCCTCGGGTTGGTCCATGGGCAGTAACTTTCTGTCCCTTTGTGGTTTATGTTGAATAATTGCTCAAGGAACTCGGAGTTGTGTAAACTTTAAGGAATAATCTACATGACTTTTTTCAAGAGAAGCCAAAAAGCAAGGACAAGCCATACCACAAATCCCTGCATAAGGCAAATGTTTTGGGGTTATAATAAAATCAAGAATTGCCATCAAGTAAAATTCATCCCCGAGTTTACACTGAATTTTTTGCATCATTTAAGCACAACAACAGGAGATTCATTCCACCCTTGGAAGGTACAACACAACCCCAACATTCCAACTCCACAGAACAGGTAGAGAAGTTCTCAGGATCGGAGAATTGTTAAGGTTGGAAAAGACCTCCAAGATCATCACATTTAACCTTTGACCCCCATGCTCACTAAATCACATTATGAAGTGCCTACGAGTCTCCACTTACTTTTTGAACACTTCCAGGGATGGTGTCTCCATCCCTTCCCTGGAGAGTCTGTTCCAATGTTTAACCACTCTTCCAGTGAAGAAATTTTTCCTGATATCCAACCTGAACAACCCACGGTGCAACTTGAGGCCATTTCCCAGCGATGGGGATTTGAGGGCGGTTGTGTCCTGAAGATACATTTCCCAGGCTTTGTCTGAACCAGAGAATGAAATCATTGGAATAGCTCTGAAGCTTAATATTGGTTTACTTTCAAACACTTGGGTGTTTGCAGAGTGTATCCAAGCTAAAGCACTTCCAAGCCTGGCTCATCTCCACAGTCACACCTTTTTGGAGCGAGTTAGGAGCTTTCTGCACACCCCTGCTGGACCCCCTGGCCCAGGATGAGGAAGAGCCCCCCTTGGAAAACATGGGAATCCCCAGGGGAACAGGGGAGATGTTTCAGCTGCTTTGCATCCCCACAAACCGAGCAGGACTAAACAACACCCAGAAAGTGAAACTACTCTAAACAATCGGAGGCAACACTGTAAACAGTTCAGAGCTCTTCTCAGCACAAGGAAACACAGTAGCAGGAGCTGTTTGTTCTTCCCTGGTAAATCTCTCTCCTGTGGAAATCCATAACAAACACTCTTTAAAGAGTTCTAGCCCTGAGTAATCTCGATGGCACCCAGCCAGTATCACTGATTCTGTAGGAGGCCTCGTTGCAGACATATTTGGAACTAGTCTTGACTGACACTTATCCTTCTCCCTCCTGCTATAAAAACAGTACAGTTGCCTGTGTTATTTTTAAATGAACTATTCTTGTTCATGTTATGGAGAAAAACCCAACATACACATCATTAATGAGCCATTGAAAATAAGGCAGTGGGACTGGAGTCTCCACATTTCAGGTTTTTCATAACCCAAAGGAAAACACTGAAGTGGTTGGTTTATTGACATGCAGAAAACACCAGAATTCGTCACCAACTTTTGACTCGTGTTGTTCTTTCCCAAACAGATGAGAGAAAAGAATCCACACTGGTGTTTTCTAGAGGCAGAGCACAGGCTGAGCACAGACCCCAAACTGCAGGAGAAGCTGCCTTGGCACGGTGAAGTGCCTGGGGGAGATCTGTGCCTTGGGATTAGTGAACTGCCCTTCTTCAAAGTCTTACCTCTCTAACCCTGCTTTTCCAACCCTTCCATCACCAAATATCCGCACAAGGCTGCTCCCTTGTTTGTGAAGCAGAAAAATCAAAAATTTCTTGTAGTATCAGCTTTGTGATTCTTTTTGTTCTCTGTAACAGGAGCGTTTTCAGCATCCAGAAACTGGAAAATCTGCCATGAATTAAATGTGTTTAGGCTTAAATGATTTTAAAACACTCACGCCCTATAAAACTATTGTAGTAGTTCAATTTTATGGTATATACAATTAACTTGCACTGTAAGTTCATTGAATGCTTCAATAAACATGACATTTTGCTGGGCTTTCTCCTTCTGCTCCAGCCCAACTCCAAAGTAGCCATTTCTGCACAGAGGGATGTGAAATGTTCAGAGTCTGGGGGGTGCAGGTGCATCAGAGAACACTGTGGGAGCCACAGTGCAGAGAAATTGCTGTTTTGTTCAGAAATCTGTCATGGCTCCAAAGCCAGTGCTCAGAGGAAGAACTGCCAAGCAGGAGTGGGTAGAGAAGAGCGGTGAGTAGGAACTCTGAGCTGGAGTACAAATCCTGCAGTGACATAACCAGGGATGTCAGTCCTTACAATTTCGGTAAGACACAAAATTTGTCTTCTTGAAGCTCACTTTGTATTGCTGGGCTGCAAATTAATTCTTTCCACAACATGATTTTCCTTACTGAATGTGAAGGGACGGGGGATTCCCTCTGCTCCCCACTAGATTGGGGCTTTCTCAGCATCACCTCTACTGGAGAGCCATTTCCAGTGCTGGAGAACTCAAGAGCAGGAGATCCAAAACAAGGATGGCAGGGGATAGAGAGCCACATGCATCTCTTGTGGAGAACTCACTGATAAACCACCAGTCTCAAGGGAATTTGTTTTTCCATCTATGTTGCTGCTTTTAGGCCTGAAAATCATAACTTTATAAGGAGACTGGCCTGCAAAGACTGAGAAATTTGGGAACACCTGAGACAAATTCTTATTCAGAACTCAAACAACAAAAAGAGTAATAAAACCCCTAAACAAATACAGTTTTAATCCATCTTCTCCCGTTCCCCTGGGAATAGGAAATGCATCCCGAAGTTCCCCTCTCTGAGCTGCTGAGGCCAGGTTTTTCTCCTCTTGCTTGATTCTACCGGCATTTCCATCATTCAAGAGCAGTTAATTTATGCCCCTCGAGTTTCCTTTCTTTCAGAGCCAGTCATTTCAGCAGGGAAGGTTCAGCAGCAGGTACTGCTGCCAGCACCACCATTGGTCTGTGCTGACCTTTGGCAAGTTATTTAACCTCCCAATGTCTCCATTTGCCAGCCTGATGAATGGCGATGAAAACCACCTCACGATAATGCACTTTTAAAAAAAAGTTATTAAATACTTGGCAATTACTGGATGAAGATGGTTCTTAGCCCTTCAACACGGCTCCATCTCTTAGCAGATATTCAAAGTAGCTTTTGTCCATGCTTGGTGCCCGGCCACTTTTGAAGTGACAAGTTAATTTTCGCAGGAGAACAACACCTTGTGCACATCTCAGCTGCCTGTCCCCCTCTCCCAGACACACGGCCTCTGCTGCATTTATTTCTCAAGCACAGTGAAATACACACAGGCCTTGTTTCTAGGTCAACTAACCATGACAGCTTGTTTGAAATGGGAATAAAACAAAAGATAGGCGGATTTAATTTTTTGATGTGTTGTTGTTCCATTCATTCCTCTTTTTACTTATCATTCAACTCCAAGAATCATCTTTGACTTCACTTGCTCTTGTGTAATGCTCGAATTACCAACAGCTGATCAAATATCAGTTTCTAAGCAGTGACCCCAAATTCCTGGAGAACCACAGAAGACACAGAAATGTGACCTGACCTGCTTAACCCTGTCTGACCTCCCTGGCCACGCAGCCTGACCTGACCTCACTCCTTTTATTCCTCACAACGCACTTTGATAGATTCCACCAGAGGAAAGCAGTGGCGGGAGAAGGAGTTAGTCTGCCTTAACATCTTATTTCAGAGAGGTGTTTCCTTAGCTAAACATCATAACTCTCAACAGTGATTTCCAAATTGCTGGAACATTACCTCCCACCTCGCCACTGCAGACACTTCTTTGCCTGGGAGATATTCAGGAGTATTCCGGAGCCACTGTGCCTTTGCCAGCAGCAGCTCGGAGCAAACACAACACATTCCTCAGCAAGGATTTCTTGATATCGCAGACAACTTCCTTGTTCTGCAGATAAGAGTGTTTGGGAATTTTATCCATCAGCCTGATAGACACCACCGCTCTGCTTGGATTAGCTGGGAAAGGACAGGGAGGTGTCAGTTTGCTGCCATATAATCCCCATCATAACGTAATAATAAATAATCCCAGAGGGTTGCAAGAGCAAACCGTCCCTCATAAGACAGAGCCAAGATTAGCACTGACCACACCTCTGGATTTCAGCCAGTGGCTCCTCATCACTTACTCCCTGTTTCCAGAGCACGGAGATCCTCCTGTCTTTCCAGGAGACCTGTATTTGCAGGCAGGCTTGGAAACTCAGAGACACAACAGATGTCTCCCTCCCCTTTAAATTTCTGCTTTTCTCTCCACTTACATAATGCTAATTAATTTGGGCTGAAATCTCTCTGATTCCTTGCTTGCACAGCACACATTCCAGACTTGCTGCTCTCATAAGCAGTCTGAGCAGCATTACACTGAACGTCCCTGCCAAATTCACTGTGCCCTTGTAACTAAACCCCAGGTCTCCTCTTGTCCCCAGCATATGAAATATCCCTGGTTTTCAATGGAAGCAGTGTAGCATAATCATTTCCACTGAGAGATACATGCTGTTTTCCAGAATAATCATTCAAAAGCATTTCTTAATTACTCTAAAGAAAGTATTCTGTCATCCCAAGGAGAAAGGTCTTTAAAATTAGGTGCACACACAAGGGAAATAAAACCCCTGAAATGGAAAGAATCCATGCCAAGGAGATCTTATGTATGGAAATTCAGTCACCCAATGAAGTTCTGCTGAAGGGTGGAGAGGAACTCATAGGAATATCAAAGATTTAATGTAAGAAAATGGGTGATCCCACATCACTCTGCTGATCAGGACGATTCTATAATTTTGGCACCACAGGATGTATGGGAAGAGCTGGCAACATGAAGCTCTGGTGCTCCTCAGGCTCAGCTGGCAGCAGCCAGGCCATGTCTGATGGGCAAAATGGATGCTGGAAAATCCCAGTTAATGACCAGAGACTCCAGCACATCCAGAGAGACAGAGCTGGGCTGAGGGAACCCAGCACCCAATGCTACAGTCAGCACTGTGGAAACTCATGTTAATTTTTAGGGGGTCCCCCAAGGGAGGTTTGGAAAACAGTAGAGCTCTTCCAGCAATTAGGAGTAGACTTTTTAAAAAGAATATGAGAAAGCAAGCCAGCTAACCGAAAGATGACTTCCAATGCCCAAGATTTCTACAAAATTTGTCCCAGTATTCCAGCAGTAGAAGAGAAAAAAGTCCTGGCATTGGGCTGGATACCTGATTTTGAAATTCCCAATGCCCGCAGCATCGTGTTTGCCTTGAAACACTTCTAAGCCCAAGGTAATGAACAAATCCTTATGACCAGCAACAGTCTGGGCATGTGTTTGACTGCTGAACTTGTGCACTGGACTTCCCTTTATTTTGTCCACCCATTTGCTTCATTTTCGAAATTGTCCAAGACAGAGCAGTTTGTTGTTTGGAAAGCACAGGGCACAGAAATTGGGTCTTGCCCCCATCAAGCCTTTTTTTTCTGTGAAGAAAATCAATTTTAGCCCAGTCAAAACACATATCCAGCCCTAAGGAACAAATTCCCACAGCCTCTTTATTCCTGAAGTGCATGTTCTCACTGGTCCCTGGGCTGCTGTTCACTCAGAACCTCCAGACCTTTAGAATCTCCTCACAAGTGCCTGGCTCTTCACATTAAGTAGACATAGGCTGAAATTAAAGTTGTACTTCCTGAATCATTTAATAATTTGACCTCAAAACTGTGGAGACAACCTCCCTCCTCAAGAGTCCTTCCAAAGCTGGCAGCAGGGCACAAATGCACCTTCCTAACCACTCAATCAGCTGGGATACAATAATTTCTTGTTTGGAGCTGATATGATCCTTGCCTCAAAAGAGCAGGCTTTCCCTCAGATTCCAGGCAGAGCTACTGTGGGAGAAGAGGAGGATATGTTTTCCTGCTCCATCATCCGTTGTTTACACATGTACCCACTCAGAGAGGGCTTTACTGCTGCAGCACAGCCCTTTGTGAGTGGGTTAGACAGTTGTTGTATCTCTGTTAACAGCTGGATTGGGATACCCCAGGGGATCCCCAGCCCAGCCCCTGGCCCTGCCCAGACACCCCAACAACCCCACCCTGGGCATCCCTGGCAGCGCTGTCCAAACGCTCCTGGAGCTCTGGCAGCCTCGGGGCCGGGACCATTCCCTGGGGAGCCTGGGCAGTGCCCAGCACCCTCTGGGGGAAGAACCTTTCCTGATCTCCAGCCTGAGCCTGCCCTGGCCCAGCTCCAGCCGTTCCCTGGGTCCTGTCCCTGAGCAGAGATCGGAGCTGCCCTCGGGAGGAAGTTACAGACTGGTTTGAGATCTCCCCTCGGTCTCCCCTTCTCCAGGATAATGAGACTCGGGCACTCTGTGTCCCTGAAACTGCACAGGGAACCTCAGCAGGCAAAATATAAGAACTTACTGCGGGCTGGAATCTGGCCAGCTACCAAATTTCTCATCCCTTGCAGAAAGTGCTAACACACAATGGGAGGTCAGAGCTCCAGTCTTAAGTCTCATTAGAAAAAAATGGCCCTGTCAGCAGCACGGGACCCTGTAAGTCAGCAGTGACCTGTCTGGTTCCATCAGATGTTTCCCTCTGCTGTAGCTTTGCCACCGTAACTCCCACACTGAACAGCACACGCTGCTGGCACCAGCTGAGTTCAGATCTCCCCTTCCTGGGCTCCTGCAGCGTTTCCAGCACAGAGGCAAAGACTTAAAGAGCACTGCTGGAGCAGTCAGGCTCAGTTTGTCAGGAGGAATAGGCTGTGCCCAATCCACCCTGCGCAAATCAGACGAATAATTACAGCAAAGGGCTTCAGGCGGTTCACAAAGAACCTGGTGCGTAAGGCTTTGTTCAGAGATAAAATTTCCTCCTTACCAAAGCTCATAAATATCTTTCAAACCTTAAGCAAATAAATTTGCCATTTTTCTCATGATACAGAACCAGTTTTTCTCAGGGCAAAGCGACGGTGGCTCAGTTCATACAGAAATGTGGGATTTGTGCTGTTCCAACTCAGGGGTTATCAATGGGGAGAGAGGAGGAGAACACACAGCATTCCATGTCGGCATATCTGGTTCGCTTGCTCCGTGCCTGTCGTTATCCTGCCACTGCAGAACAACTTAGATCTCTGGGACTGCTCCCTGAACACACTGAAGGGCAGTGTCCTTGTCAGGCCTGTAAGAGACACGGTTTGGGTAGGAATAGTCCCGAAGGTCCATCTTGTTCCCCACCCTGCCAAGGGCAGGGACACCTCCTGCCCTCCCAGGCTGCTCCAAGCCCTGTCCAAGCTGGCCTTTGAGACACTTCCAGGGATCCAGGGGCAGCCACAGCTTCACTGGGCACCCTGTGCCAGGACCTCCCTGCCCTTACAGGGAACAATTTTTTCCTAATATCCAACCCAACCCCATCTCCTGTCAGTAGAAAGCCACTCCCCTTTGTCCTGGCACTCCAGGACCTTGTCCCAAGTCTCTCTCCATGTTTCTTGTTGACTCCTTCAGGCACTGCAAGGCCACAATGAGGTCACCCCAAAGCTTCTCCTCTCCAGGCTGAACAACCCCAGCTCTCCCATCCTTTCCTCCCAGCAGAGCTGCTCCATCCCTCTGACCATCCTGGTGCCTCCTCTGGGTTCTCCAGCAGCTCCAGGTCCTCCCTGTGCTGGGCCCCAGGGCTGGGGCAGCTCTGCAGGTGGGGTCTCACCTGAGCGGGGCAGAGGGGCAGAAAGGGAGGTACCGAAACCCCTCAGCAATAACCCCACAGCTGCTTTCACACAGGCATTGAGCAGAAACTCAGGATATTTCTAGGCACTGCCAGCCATCCAGGAAGATTGTATTGGAGCTGGAACTGATCCTGGCTCACTCTGCAGTCTCCAGCAGCAGCCAGACCACCCTTCTCCCAGTTTCCCACAAAACACTTACTGTATACTCACAAAATAAATTTCAAAATATGAATAATTAAAAAGCAAAATATGTCTTAGAGTTTAACAGCTATGAGGGAGAACGTTCAGCCACAAAAGGTATGGTTTTAATATTTAATTGCTGCTTTATTTAGCACAGAAGCAAATGTCTTAGATCAGAATTAAAGCCTTGTAAGTGAGTTCCTTGAAAATGGCCACGCAAAAAGTGGGATAAAAACTTAGTCACCAAAAGAAAAAGAAGAAGGAGAAAAGAGTTCTATAAAAGCCTAAACTGAACAAAATCAGAAAAAAGCTTGTTTTAAAAAAACACATGAAATTTTCTTCTCGGTTCCAAAGGATGGCTGCAGTCCTCATGGATTTACCCCACTTGCCGTGCTCCCGTTCCCATCTCCCTGCTGGGTGCCATCCCTGGGCAGGCAGCACTGCAGCAACACAAAGCTTTGCCTGCCAGGGCTCCCTGAGGTGAGCACAGAGCCCAGGCTGTGCCCTCCTCCCCAGCCCTTCCTCTCGCTCACCCAGCCGTGCCTCCACCACCACCAAGTCTGGCTGGAGAAAAGCAGCTTTTGGGGCTGGAAGGAGAGAAGGCAGCAGAACGTCCCTCACCGCAGGAAGCTGCAGGGAGGAGAATGGGGCAGAGCACACAATAAATAGCATAGAAAGAGGAAGAAAACTTATTTTTCTTGATTACTTTCCAATACATTAATAAAACCTGCTTACTTCATGTACCCCTGAGAACAGTAACATCTCAGATGTGTTTGCAACCCAGTTACCACAACACTGTGTTAGTGCATGGGACTCAGAAAGAGAAAACGTGTTAAAAAATCCCCAATTCTGCTTTCTGGCTCTCTTAACCACTTCACAGGCTAAAGTACACGAGTGTAGAGAAGAGAAACAGCAATAGCTACCAGTTTGTAGCAATAATTTATTTTGTATAACAATTTGCAGCATGGCTACAAATTTTCACTGTTTGTTTCTGTGTTTTTAGTGTCCAAGACTGAGCACGGAAGCACAATAACCTTTTTGTTTCGAGGATTCCTGCAAACTAATGGAGGAGATGCCTTTTCCACTGCAGTCTATCCAAAGCTAAAGTGTAAAATATGTTCTGCAAGCCCCCCAAAATTAAAAGGAAAGATGAAAAGTATAAATGTACTGTCAGGACTGGAGTTTCCCACTCCTGAGCTTTATGTAAAAGGATGTCCAAGCAGGAGTGGAGTCACAAAGTGGAATCAGAGTCCAGCCTAGGGACATCCTTTTCAACCCGCAGCTTCACCTAAGCATTCATGGAAATAGTTTTATGGTATTTTTGAGTACTTTTATTTGCTTAACCAATCTTCAGAATCTTATTTGGAGTTGTCTTTTCTCCTACATTTTCAATTATCATGTAGCCATCACTGCTCATCATTTGCTGCACTCTCAAAACCTGTTCACGAGTCAATATAGATGGTAATCAAGTGGAAAAAAGTATTGAAAAAACAAACATATCCCTTAACAGAGGAGAACTGAAGGCCTAAAATGATGTTTCTGCCTTAATGCTAAGACAACATAGAATTGGCTGCTTCCCCTCTGCGTTGCTGTTTCTCAGGAGAAGCTTTGTGGCTGATGCAAAAGGCAAGTTGCAAATCCAGCTGCAGCTGCACATGACAGACGTGGGACTGGAATAACAGGGATATCCCAGTCTCAGGCTCCGAGAGAAAAGCAGGAGCTGTATGAGAACCATGAGCTGGGATTAGAAGGGATGAAATCTCTCTGCAGAGTTGCAGGCAGGCAGCATTGCATGCAGGATTAGGGCTTGGGGAGGGAGAATTCCAGAACTCCAGTCCAGCAAGGAGAACGAGGTGAGGAGTTTGAATGTGCTCTGTTCCAGGAGCTCACAGTGAGCAGGAGATCCCTAAGCTTTTCCTTTGACTGGTCATCTCGTTTGTGGCAGCTGGAAAAGAAGAGGCAGGGACTGGTTGCAAAGGGGAGGAGTTTTCCTTATGAGATAATTCTGCTCATGAGAAATAAATTAGAAACATTTGGAAAATAGGGTGTGTAAGTTATTACTGCCTGAGGGCAGCAGGAAATTATGAGAATAATAGTGTATGCGTGTCTTTGGCTATTATTTACCTTGGCATTCAATAAGCCATGGGGAGTTGCCAGAGCAACTTCCACACCAATAGTACAAAAGCTCCATGAGCGTTGTTTCTCCATCACAGAGACACCCACACCCACACACCCCAAAAATTGAAATGACAGGGTGATTTTGAGAAGGAATCCTGGAAGTAGCAGCCTCAGGAGGATCTCCCTCTTTTGCTGGAGTAAATAAATAACTTCAAGGAATTCCTTTGGCCGAAAAAATGTTCACTTCTAACCCAATTCTGAATGCTGCAAGTGCCTTTAGCTGGAGCCTGAGCATGGCCACGGTGCCACAGAAAATCTGCATTATCACACACTGTTAACAAACCTTTTCCAGCAGTAACTTGGCACAAGCGAATCCTCTACTGGATACTGACTCCTCAGTAAATCAGATTTCAATCAGACATGGCCTCTATCCTCTGCTTTCAGCCATTGATGAGCTAAACTTTTTCAAAGTCCAAACCAGAAAAGATATTGAAAATCATAAAAAGGGGAAAGCACAGCAGCCAAGGGCAGGGGCAGAACGGAACTGAGCAGCCCCTGATTTACACTCCACTGCAGGCACCAAAGGGCTTGGCACCTCCACCTTAAACGTCACACACGTTTATTAACTTGATTTAGGAACCAAAGGGCTGAAGGAAGACTCAGAACTTGATTTGTTCTTCATTAATTTATTCTGAAAATTTATGGACAAGTAAAACATCATGATTTAGGCAGGCCACCCTTCCCAAACTTAGATCCACGTGCATGCTTTACATACTTGCAGACTTCGAGGGTGCTCCTGCAAGTGGCTTTTGCAGGACAAAGCCACTCTGCAGGGGAACTTTGGGTAAAAAGACAAAAGCATGGAAAGATATTAAAAACGAAGTGAAAGGAAAAAGGAAAAAGAGACAGCAAAAGTATTTGCTGGAGACGTAAGAGTTTAACATCTGATAATTCAGTGGGGGTTGAGGTGGTGTTAGGAAAAGCAAATGCCTTAAGCTGTGGATGGGTTTATGATTGTGGATTGAATATCCAGCAGTCCCCAGTGGGTGTTTCCTGCAGTGCCAAAGGACGCTCACAATTGCAGGGCTGCAGCCACTCCAGCATTCCCTGAGCTGTGGGTGAGCACAAAGGACAAACATGCAGAGCAGATGCTTGGGACAAAGAGCCCAGGCTCCGACTCCAAACCTGGAATGCCAGGGAGATGAATTTCAGCTCCAAACCTCACTGCACTGCGCTGCAGAGGAAGCGTGTGGTGGGGAGGGACACCAGGGCAGGCCAGCAAAGAGGAAGAGAAGAGCAAATCCCAAATCCCGGCTCTGCAGTGGCTGTGTGCTGCCAGCACCTCCCGGGAAACCTGCACCAGCTGGATAAAGCTGGGATGGAACTGAAACAAATTTACAACCAGTGGACAAAATTACCTTCCTCTTCATTTGTAAATGATGCCGCAGAGCAGTTACCCTCAGAGTTACATTATTGATTCTAATAAAAACATTTAGATTCTGGACAGAAGAAGAGATGAAATGTAAAGACAAGCAAGAGTCCAGTGAAAGAGATAAATTAGTTATTGCCAAATTTTTCATTAATTATTCTCATACATAGCAAAGTTCACTTTCCCCAGACTCTCTGAACTTTATTCCTCATTTTCCGTTTGACCTTAGGATCTTAACCTAGTTTAGAAAAAACACCAGTCAGAAAGCAGATGGAGGACATTAATACAATAAATAACTAGGGGTTTTTTTCATTTGGGTTTTATTTTTGTTTGTTGTGCTGTGGGTTTTTTGTGAATTTTCTCCCGAGCACTCACCATGTGTGGTATTTGGGGTTTTTGTTTTTCTTGTTGCCTACCACAAGAGCTGTTCCATGGGGGTGAGTGCTTTGTCCACTCTCAAGGTCTTGTAATGAATCTCTCCGTTTTATTATGTTTTCTTAAAGCTCTAGTTTCCATGGCCACACAACTGGAACTTTTATTTTAGAAAAATAAGAAGTAAGTTTCTTAGGTTTTCTTTTTTTCTGTTCTGGATAGTGGAGAGAAAAGGAAAAAAAAAACTACCAAAGAATCACAGTTTCATTAATCCCGTGGGTTTTTTTAATTCATTTTTTAAACACCCTTGCCATAAGCCAGTTTAAAATGGAACATTCAGGAGGCAGATGTTTATGAAAGACCAGCACCAGGTCAGAGCTCCAAACCTGAACTGACAGCGAGGTGAATGTAGGTGGCCAAATGAAGAGCAATATAAAAACAACTGAATATTTCAGAAAATATTCCAATGAATGAAGAGAGATGCAATAGCAGGAATTCATTTTCTAGGGAGAGACAAAGCTCCAGGAAACAATTCCGTGAGCCGGGGAGGTTTCTGGAGTGGCTCTGCAGCAGCTCCAGCTCATCTAAGAAATACTGAGCACAAAGGACTGTCACTGACTGCAGCTCAGTGTAACTGAGCACTCAAAAAAGACTCAAAACCCTTCCCTTGATTTGTGAGCGTGGAAATTCGGCACCACAAAGGTGACCTCAAACATCCTCGAAGCCTTACCTTCCCCTTCAAAAGAAGTAGGATGTCTTTGCTGGTGGACTGGGCTCTTTAGATATGTAGCAGTTGTCAGATGGAAGAACAGAAATGAGACAGCAGAGGCACCTTTCTCCCTCACCTGCACAGAGGCGAGCACCCCCCGGGCTGTACCAGAGTCTGTTTGCTACAGATAAACCAGTCTGAGACTTTGTTCCTTCCCTTGTGAACGGAAGATGGTAAATATTGACTTCACAGGATTCCCAGCACACTCCTACAGCCTGAGATCTCCTCTGTCCCAAGACTTCAGCCTCACTCTCCTCCTTTCCAGAATGGACATTTTATCCCAGAGTGGGGCACCTTGAGCCCTGTTCTGAGCTCCTCATTACAGGGAGGACGTTGAGGAGCTGATGGGAAGGGAAGGGACTGGAGCTGGGAAGGGGCTGGAGCCCCAGGAGCGGCTGAGGGAGCTGGGAAAGGGGCTCAGCCTGGAGAAAAGGAGGCTCAGGGGGGACCTTGTGGCTCTGCACAACTCCCTGACAGGAGGGGGCAGCCGGGGGGGGGGTCGGGCTCTGCTCCAGGGAACAGGGACAGGAGGAGAGGGAACGGCCTCAGGTGGGGAAGGTGGGGGTAGGTTGGATATTCTAAAAATTCCTTCATGAAAAGGGTGGTCAGGGTGGCACAGCTGCCCAGGGCAGTGCTGGATCCCCATCCCTGGAGAGATTTAACAGCCCTGTGAATGTGGCACCTGGGGACATGGGGCAGTGGTGAGGAATGGTTGGAGTCGATGATCTCAGAGGCCTTCTCCAGCCCTAGTGATTCCATGACTCTGACATGCCGCTGGCTCTTCCCAGGCTGGAGGAACACGGTGTGACTCCTGTGCTCTCCGAGACAGAAATTACCCTCTCTGCGCTGTGCAAAATCAATGAAAGTGCTGCAGGGGACCGTGGCCACCGGCCGGGAAGCACTCAGGAGTGCTATTTACGGACGGGAAGGGGACATTTTCCTGCCTCTACCCTGTGACTAAGGAGACCCGCAGGGCTCGGCCGTGCCTGGGGGAGTGGCAGCACAAGGGGAGGGAGCCCAAAATCAACTGCTGAGCTCTTGGAACACGGGAGGTGCGAGTCCACCCGCACAACTCCTGCTAAAAGCTAGGGAGGAAGGAATGGGTCACGTAAAAAACAGACTTGATGCTCATCTCAAATGGCAATTGCACCTTTAAAGGCAATTGCCAAATTATTCCTGTTTAAATCAAGAGACATCAAGACTGGGAGCTCAATGGGGGCTGCAGCTGGAGAGCTCTGGCTGCCTGAGGCTGGAATTCAGCATCAGCCCTGCAATTTTTTTTTCTCTTGCACACATTGCAAAGCTTCTGAGAAGATTCCTGGAAAACACCCACAAAGAGAAGGATCCATTATTTGATGGAGACGATTTTTAGGCTGAGGCAAAAATCCCATGTTGCCCAGTGGATTGAACTGAATGTGATGTACACGGTTGCAGTCAAATCCAAATTTCTAAAGCACCATGCCTGGGAGGGCTTTCTATCACTGGCTTTCCTGTTTTGCCCATGTACACACTGAGAAAGAGCCATGTTTTACCTTTTAGAGCAGGATTTAGGGATCACAGGCATTACAGAGCAGTGAGGAGTAGGCACTGGCAGACTGCCCACAGACTCCTGCTCTGATCCATGATCCTGCACTCTGCCCTGGAAATCCCGGCATTCATTCCCCTTTCACAGGAGAAGAGAAGTAATAAGATAGGGGAGAAAATGTCAAAACTAATTTTACCCAAATTAATTCTAAGGGAAGGCTTGCATCGTACTGTCCTTGTGCTTTTCTCCCTAGTCCTACATCATCCTGCTTACTCTTAGGGGGAGAAATATTATTTTGAATGTGTAAAAGCCAGACAATGGTGAAGAATTTAATCAAGATTTACAGCAACCAAGATTGTCATAACACAAACGTCAAGTTTTGGGGGGGCTGTTCTTGCAGTATTTTGTACATTTTGTATTTCTGTTAAAGACCCAGCTCCTGGAATCAAGAAATTACTTACCAGTCTTCCCTGTCAACTACAAGATTGTAGAAAAATCTAGAAAACTGAATCCTAAGGGCCATCCAGAAAGTAAAATCCTGAACACTCTGTTTCTGGGATCTGATTTATGACTTTGGTACACTTTGAATGGTCCGTAGTCATATCAAAAAATTAGGTTGGAGTTTTTCCTCTCCTTTAAAAAGCTGGCTTATAAATCCATCTGAAGGAATGAAACTGCAGTGTTCTAGATTTTTCCTGTAGAAGTGTTAAGCTAAAATACTCAGCACATTCCAGAAATGATTCCTACATGCAGATAGGGTACATAAAATTCCTTCCTTCTATTTCTATGCACTCTTCTGAGTTCAGACTCTCAGCTGAGAATCCAGAAACACCAAAGCTTAGTCAATAATAATGTATTTTTATTACATCAGGGATCTAAGACACAGATAACACAACTCTGACAAGTTCATCAAGTACCACTGGAAATGGTGTGGCGAAACATCCCTGCATTAGTGTGGAAAGGGCCATAGAAATTAAGAATCATGGTATTCCCACAAAAACACAGCAAGAAGCAATAGCGTTAGGAGGTAATAATTTAGACTGGTTCACCATGAAATTTCCTAGGACTAAGGAGAACAAAAAGCTGGACTTGAAAACAATGCCAGCACTGCTTTTCTGTGAGAACTCCTTTGTTTCCTCACCCCGCCTGAACCACTCCATATGGCAGAGCCCCCCTGTCCTCTGACAGGATTCCTCCAGTCCTGCCCCAGCCCATAAATCCATTGTGTCCCATCTCTCTCCGTGTGTCCGGGCTGCGCCAGGCTGTGATCTCCTATCCTCACACCCCCACGCAGAGGGGTTCTCCTCTCTGTAACCAGCAATCCAGTAAAGGATCCAAGGGATGCACATTAATGGTTAAACAAATACAAACTTCTCAAAAATACAAACACAACCCTTCTCAAAAGAACCAAACAATTATGTTTGTGCTGGTCACGAAGCAAGAGGAAATCGGGGCCAGCCAGGGGGCCCAGAGTGGCTGAATCACCCCAGCCGTTCCCTGACCCAAAGATGAAAGTTTTAAAATCTCTCCCTTTTTAGAACAGTGGCGAAATTGATGGCTCACAGCCAGCAGCTGAGAACGGCGGCCCCACCCCAGAGATGAAAAGCAGGAACATTTACCTGCAGTTTCCTTCTTCATGAGACCTTTGTGGGGAAGGGAGGGAGGGAATTGAAAATTCAAGTTCCCTGAGGTTGTCTCAGTTATCCTTGTCCTTTGAACCGCAGGGAGCCCAATCTGCAGGGAATGCATAGGCATGTGGGACATACTAATGACTCCCACACCACACCATTTCCCCTTCCCATTTCTTGATATTAAGTTTTAGCTTTAATTCTTTTCTGATAAGTGAATTTTCACAAATTTTCAGCTGACAGTTGTACTCCTGTGTGGAGGAAAGGGGTTGACTTCAGCACAAGGACGTGGGTATGGAAAGGTGAGCACAAGTTGTTGTATCTGACACCGATACAAAACTGAGGGGCGGACACAGGGCTGCTCACAGTGTGAAATACTGGGATGAACTGATGTATTCCATGGGAGTCATTCTTGTTTCTCCTGTTCCTCATCCTTACAGTTAATTCTCACATTTAAACTGCAGCCACTTCTGGCTACATCCTGCCAGTAATTTTGTACAATAGAAGCACCTCAGTGGATCAAAGCAAGCACTAAATTCAGCCCTGGAATTCTTCTTTGGACTACGTTCAGCCTGGTTTCATGCACACAGCAGCCCGGCTGTATGTTTGGTTTAGGAGGATCCACAAAACCAATCCTTGGTTTGGGTCTTTACATCCCAGCTGGAGGTTGTGCTATTCCTAAAGCATGTTTTGTGTTTAAAAGTGCCTCCAAAAGAAACTGATTTAATGCATTCTAAACCCACTCCAATGCAGAGAAAGCAGAACTGATGAGGGGACTCCCTTCAAAACGGCACTCTTGCTCCAAATCAAAACACTAATTCAGGTAAAGCTCCTTTCAGCTGAAAAGTAATCATGGAGTCAGGGGCTTAGGCAAGTGCTGTTTGACAGGGGTTCATTATCACAGGCACAGCCATTGCAGGGAATCCCAGCAGCTCGGTACCTTCTCACATGCTACTGTCCTTAATTTCCTAAGTCCCCTGCAAATCTTTCCCCAAACACAGGAAGCCTCAGATTACACACAATGGAAAGAGGGATGGTTTGTGGTAAGCCGATGTCTGAACACACCATATCCCTTCCCTGAACAACGGAAAGAAGAGGGACTACTTTAGAAAATACTTGGATATGTTCCCTTGCTATGCATAGGATATGAGGACTCCAAAACATTACAGTCTGGACTGTGGATGAGAGCCATCAGATTCAGGAATCTCCACCACATCAAGCGTGGATGCAACACCCCAAGGTGGCACAAAAGAAGGGATTACCCATTGAAAAGATGACAAGATATGGAGGTAGAGCAGATCTCTAGTTCTTTCTCCATTAATCCTGGTGGATCAAGGAGTTTTCTCAGCTTCTACAGCATCCAGGGGCTTCCAATGCAGCAGTGGCCACAGGAATCCTACACTGTCAGTACCTTTAGTCCCAAATCTGACATGTAACTGCCCCAGGGCAATATAAGGAGTTGATCCACCCTGAGAGAGGCATAAAAACCCAAACCCCACCTCAGAACCCACTCAGCAAAGGTGCCAGGTCCATGGAAAGCCCGGTACGACTGAGTCTTCACTGGCTTTTCTCCCTCAGCAACTCATTTGCTGGTTTTTGGATGAATGTGCCTATTTGTATTGTACAAGACACTAGTGGGGGAACACAAGCTGAAACCTTTCCTTGGCAAAACCTCCTTTTGAGCCTCTAAAAAGTTATCTACGTGAAGAGAAGATTTAGCATTAACATTTTGCACCATAAGAAGACAAAGTCTTACATATTAAAATTAAAAATTATTTATCTACGCTATGAGACCTGCCCCTAAAAGCACCCACTGCCAGCTGGACAGCAAATCCTACACAGTTCAGGCTGTTGTAGGGATCCTTGAGGATTCTGTTCTGCTGAGCTTTCTCCCTCCAGCAACAGCTCTCAGACCACTGAAGGGCAATGCTCTGCTTTAACACTGGCCTTGCTCAAGTGTCTGCACTCGTCAGCCATCCCCCACTTGGATGGAATGAGAGAAGATCCCAGATAAGAGCCTTTCAGGACAACTCCCTTCCACTCACCCTCCTTCCCTGCCTACAGACCTGCCCTCAGCAAAGATCTTCTCAGTATTTCTCCTGTCCAACCCAATCAGACACTCCGAGTTCGATGCTCTCTTTTTATCCTTCCACATGACAGGGAAATGGGGAAAAGAGCTGAGGGGGCAAAGGAATGAGAATCCTTGCTGCTTTTGTGTACAGTTAAAATGAAAGGGAAGGGGGGATGTTCTGCTACTCAATGTTATTTTTATTAAACCCCTTCATAAGCCTCAACTTGTTTTCACAACTAATTTAAGAGCCTCTTTTTCACCTATCAGAAACTCCCAAATACCATAACCTGTTATTTCTGGTGCATCCTAGTATTCCACACAAAATGCTCCTCAGGTCTGAACTCGATTTCTTCAGTGACACTACCCACTGGTGCACCAAAAAAAGATCCCTTTCCTCCAGGGCAGACATTCACTGCTTTACCTTTTTTTTTCCCTAAGAAGATCCCAAATGTGTTTCTTTCATGCATCCTTCAATTGCTGATTAACAGCTAACTACTCCCACTCTGGAATATCAGCCTATGTATTCCTTGCGTGTTGTACATCAGGCTGAGACTGTAAATTCCTCCAGGCAGGCATCTGCTTAACCTACGTGTTTGAAAAAGAGGGAGATTGGGTCAGACTGATTTTTTTCAGCTGACAGGGGGGAGCCAGGCAGAAATAAAGAAAGAAAATAACGATGAGGGCAAAAAGAGAAAACAAAGAACGGGGAATGAAGGTGAGGAAGGGAAAATGAAAATAAAAGGATTGCTGGAGAGTGGGAATAGAGAGTGAGCTAATATATTTGATGAAAATGCAACATTAGCAAGCACAGTGTGATTTGACAAGTGTGAACAAGCCTCCACCAATGTTAAAAAGCACTACATCTGGCAATGTGTCAATGTTTAAGCAGCACTTTCCTTCTCCTTCCCATGCTGGGATTCTGCATCCTTGATATTCCCTCAGATCCACTTCTAAGCTGCTTAGGTCTACAGGAATACATTTGTAGAGGTGGATTGGAGAGAGAGCAGATATAAATTTGGAGTAATTACAGTCACTATCATTCTCTCTCTCCCCAGGTTACCTCGTTACAAAGGAAAAGATCAGCAAAATATTGTGAAATGCTGATATCCATCCAAACACGGGGAATCATTTAAAACAGGAACGTTGGGGTTAACCATATGGCATTTAACCTACCTATCCCCTTGTGCATATTCCTTTTACTCCAGCAAATATATGGCAATGAGATCACTTGTCTTTTGGAATACAGCAACAGTGCTGGGGCACTGAATTCAGCAGCTGCAGAATCTTAACCAGAGCAGGATACATATGTGAAAGGAATTTAAAAATTTCCTCTGACAACTTTCCCTCAGAACCCGTGTTGATGTTTTCCTCGAGGAAAACTGGGCTGTGTGTAGATACGCATTCAGATTGGGTTGTAGGACTTAGCAGTGCATGTTATCAGTGAGCTCATACACCACACACTTGCTATTTTTATGGATCTGAAACTCCCAGATTTGCTCCATGTTAACTGTTAGTTTTTAGCAGGTTGATCCCGTGTTGTTCTCAGCAGGGTTTGGACATTATTCCACATTTTAACCACGTTCAATTGCAGCATTTTGTTCTTTTTTTACCTCTAGGTCCACTGGTGGGGATCCATCATTCCTGCAGGTCTCAGTACAAACTAGGGAGCTCTACATTTAATAACATGAGCCACCAAATCTGTCATGAAATTTGATTTTGGAGGTATTATGGAAGCAAAATATGAAACCTCCATACTTCATTCTGCTCATGATTATACATCATCAATTTCAAGCAACCAGGCCCACAGCAACACAAACTTCCTTTCACTTGCTCCTGTAAAGCTCACACGAGCAGATTGTTGTTTCTCCTCATATGCTAAAGCATTTGGAAGCTATCAGTCTTTTGGAGGGGGAGACAAGAAAGGAAATTCCCAAGATTTTGCATGTAGGGACAAATTCAGTCCCTGATTAACAGGTGCAAGAGTTGTTGTTTTTGCCAGATTTATTTTTGTTTCTAGCAGGACAGAGCTGAAAAATCATGGGCCTAATAAAGCAGATTTATCATCCAGATAAAAATAGTTTCTTTATCCTCTGCACTCTGTGTCCCATGCTGCTAAGGAACTCTTCAAAATTCTTTTGTTTTTGACAATAAAATGGTTCCCATGGCAACACCGTCTGATGTCACAGAAACAACGCACGTGAGGTCATAAATCCTTCAGAGGAAAAAATAAAATCACAAAGGAGGCTCAAAACTTTACATATTTGTGATTTGAGGTTGATATTGCCTTCTTTGTTCTGCGTGGCTTGGTTTCACTCTCTTGCCCTTCTTTTTTTTTCCCCCCTAAATATTTTATTAAAGAAAAAAAAAGTGGAAAGATTTGTCCCAGGAATTTCCTGTTGGCTGCTGTTCAGAAAGCAGAGAATACCAGCAATAATGTGAACAATGCAAATTTCTCCTAGGCCTGCCTGGAGCACGATTCCAAGCCCTTCTCGAAGTTGGCTGAGATATGGCAGTGCTTTGGAGAGGTTACTGGGCTCTGTAGCCAGAGGTTTGTACAGAAACATTTCAGCCTCTCTCCTGCTCCTTCCCCCTTCTCCAGGCTCTAAGTTACAGGAATCCAGCAGTTCATGTTATGGAAACAAGCATCCTACTACTGCACGGTGAGGAATCCTTCAAGCAAACGCATTTGCAAGGGAAAAACTCAAGCTTGGGTGTGGGATATGATGAAACTCAGGCCATGGTCAGTGTAGGGGAGGGGAGTGGATGGGGTGAGACCGTCAGCCAAGTATTGTGTCAGTGGTCAGTTCCAGGAGTTTAAATCCAAGAAAACCTGCAGAAAGGCAGTAGCTGGGAAATAATTTACTCACCATTTTCCCCTGCTCAGTGCTTGCCATGCTTCCTGAAAGCTCTGTGATGGATCCACAGGCACACACACTTTTCCTCCCTTTCCCTGCCATGTTCCTCTCTCAACTATTCCCTGTTCCTCCCTGCTCCTGAGAACCAGGCAGCTCTGAAGGGGTTTGTGGAGTTTAAATAAGGAATTACACAGCTCCTCGAGAATCTGCCTTCAAGAGTAACATCAGCAGACTTTCAGGTCACGTGATGAAGATTTTAAGAGATGAATTTTTAATGTGCTTTATACATTAATGCATATTTAAGAGGACAGATGTGTTTTTCACAGCTTCCATCCAAAGATCTCAAAACATTTTTAAATAGGTTTCCAGTTTAATCTTCACTCTTTTATGAGGTAATGCAAAGGATGTTCTACCAGCGAGGGAGGGATATCCAAGCTCCCAAGTAGAGCATGGCAGCAAAAATAAACAAACAGTATCTCGTTGTCAAGGGCAAACATCCAAAACTTATCAGTCATGCTTAAGTTAGAGACTTCATTCAGAGAATACACCTTTAAATTACGTTTTTTCCCCAGTCTTACAGTGCTCTGAGTTGCTAGTTCAGACTTTTCCCCAGCTGAGAACACCAGAACTGTGCCCTTTATGTAATGAAATAGAGTTCACATATTTGCATTGCTTCAGGAGCTGGGACTTTTTGAAAATACAACTATCCCGAGACTCCATAAAATCATGAGAGCTGGCAGCCCTGAGTTTCGGACAGGAAGTAATGAATGGTAATGCTTTCACTCAGAACTCCAGGGATAAGTAGAACACAATTACTAAAGTATGAATTTACACCAGGCTATGCTTAAATATGCTCCCTGAAAAAGAAAAAATCTCTTACTGCCAGGAGAGGCCAAAGTTACCAGGTGTGTAATACATCATTATCAACAAATAGCTTGTACTTCAGTGTCTCCTGGAGCTATGCAGGAGCTACAGGTCAGAACTGGCTCCAGGAATACTTCCTGCTTTGCCTTTGCTTCCTGCAATGTTTGGCATTCACCTGTGAAAACACTGACTCAGAGCAGGGCAGCTTAAGAGATAAGAGGATCACAGCCCGAACTCTGTGGCTGTTATTCTAGAGGCATGGAGTACAGGCATGGAATACAGGCATGGAATACAGGCATGGAATATATCCCTGCTAGAGTGACCAGCCCAGACACAACCCCGTGGCACCCCGTGGCGAATTGCTGGAAGTGAAATCCGGTGTAACACAGAGTTGTGCCTACAGGTACCATTTCCCACAACATTTTTCCATAACAACTGAACTTCCTCAGGAGGTGACAGTGGATGGCAGTGAAGTGCTTGGCTGTGGCTGTCAGAAAGCTTTGTCTGAGGTGTAGAACTCCAGTTGCCATCCTTTGGATGTTGGCAGCAGAGGGTAATTACAAGTGACGACCTAAGAGTGCTATATATATTTTATACCACATATGTGGTTATGGAAACCACCACGGAACTGCTGTATTTTCAAACCCATGATACAAATTTCCAACTATTATATAAAGTGGCTTTCTATTTCACTGCTAGGGTGCACTAGACTCTTTCTATACCATTCCCAGCATAGTTACTATAGTAACTAATGCATTGCAAAAGAGAGGAAGAAGCTAAAAAAAAGGAGAAACTTAAAAAATTACGAAAACCAGAGAAGGGGATTGTCTTTACAAAACCTAAAAACACACTGTGAAGATTGCAGGCACGGTTGTGTGGCCATTTGTTTGGAGCTGCCAGCTCCATCTCACTCAGAATCTTGTCACTTAATTCACATAAAATGTTCAGCCCCACAGTCCTGTGGCCATGAGCACTGCAGTACCAGGCAGTCCAAGACTTCAGGAAACAAAGATTTTGTTCCCTTCATCGACGCGCAGAGCTGCAAAAAGGATTTCCTCCATCCTCCAATTAATACTGAAAGCTTTCAGATCCAGGAACACTTCTATAGCTTGCATCAAACGATCATCTTTAGGGGAGATGAGTGTCTGAAACCCATGAAGAGTTTAAAATTTCACATTTTCAAGTTTCATGTGCAAAGCAACTGTCTTTGGCTGCAGCAGAGCAGTGTGGGAGTGACAGATCGACACACAAAGTAACAGAAACTGTTACATAATAGTACATACCAACGAGAAAAACCTCAACGGAACACGGGGCTCTCCAAAGTCAGGGATTAAAGAACTTTTAAGGCTCACTTTACCTGTGTGCACATGCATATTCATGCAGTGCAGTCTGATTTTCCACTACCACATGCAAATCTTTGTGTAAAATCATTATCTCAGCCCCAGATTCACCCTGTTGCCATTCCACAGCTACACAAAGCAAACCAGCTGTGGGACAGTAAAACCAAACACAAGAATAGAAATTCAAGAGCTTCAACCTAATCAACATTCCCTTGCCTAAGGATATTCCTGATAAAGCCCATAGCTCACTCCCTCTGTCAGCAGTTTTCTTTGCTCAACCTTCTCTGATATTGTCTTCTTAATAGCAAAGCCATCATCTGGGTGGGTTTTTTTTGTTTTTGTCTAAATATTGCGCTGTTCTCTGGAGTCTCTGTGACGCTGTCAGGAAAAGCCACTCTCCCCATCATGTCCTGGAGAGTCATTTCAGGGACACTTTCTGCGACTGACATTTCCCAAACACTTTTGAGAGAATGTGAAAAGCAGTAAAAATGGTTTCCACTAAATCTCTTGGGGCTGGATAGGTTGAGCCATCAGCTATTCAAAGGCTCTGGCAGCTGCTCAGAAGTCGCATGTCAGCCACACAAGTGAACCCGTTTGGCTCCAAAGCAGACAAAGAACACATGGAAAACTGCCAGCACAATCAGTTCAAGAATAAAAACATAGCAAAGCAGTTGGAAATTTTTTTAAGACCTTCTTCATTTTGCAAATATTTTGCAAACCTCAGAAAAAACAAGTGGAGCTCAAAAATAAAGGGTTTGCCACTGGTTATTTGGGTTGGCTGCAGGAAATGTGGCAATAAAGCTCAGCTTCAGCCTGCTCTAGGTATCAAACCTCACAGACAAGAGAATAGAATCTCACTGAACTAATGGCTGTACAAATAAACCTGGAATAACCAGGGAGGGAAGAAAGAACTACACAGAAACTTGACTCTCATCCTCTTGTCTAGAAACTCACTGGTAGATCTCAGAATTTTAGAATGCAAAAACAAAGAAATTGCATTTCCTCATCAGCCAAACTACAGCATATAAAGAGCATCTAACAAAGAGTTCTAAGCTTTTCCCAGTGAACCTGAATTGACAAGTTCACCTGTATTTCTCATTCCTTTTGATTTTCCTCTTTTCCTCAACACACAGAAAAGATAGCACATACTCTTCAGACAGTCTAATATTTTTTTAATCAAAAGGAAATTAAAGAAGAGGCAATGATGTACATTCCTTCTGGGGAAAATAGAAGCCTCATTCCTATCCTGTCTTAAAATAGCCTGATTGAACTACAATATTTGCATTACAATTCTGGGTCAGCTGCACCATGGGATTAGGCTGCAGATCAGAGGGTTGTTTAGTTTTTATTTTCAGCCTTGTAGATTTTTCACATTATATCCATTCTCCTGCACATTCCTCCTGATATTGTATATCGATGCAGTTTGGAACAATTGGACAGATTTACTCCCTGGATATTTGGAGGAAGAAACAAGCCTAGGGCAGTTTTATTCATTGGAAGTGGAAATCTTTGCTGCAGAGTATCAGGTGTCAAAGTAGACAAAAGAGCCTTTGATTCTTTTCAAACATTGATTCAGATTCTGATATTCTCTACTTCTGGGTCAAAATGCGGCATTCTTCACTCCAGCACTCTGGATTTCACCTGGACTATATAAAATGAGGAACAAATAATGCTTATGAGGTGTCATCTGGGATAAAGATCTCTCTGTCAGGAACAATTGAAAAATGTCTACCACAGCTCAGCACAAGTTGCCAATTTCACTTTCTTCACATATTGTACGTCAAATTCTTGAACATATTTTTATCAGAACAATCTAAAAACTTATACACTGGCAGGTCCTGGTGGCCAGTTCACATGTACAGTTGAGGCTGAGGTGTTACCCAGGCCAGGTGTTCTCCCATTTCTCTTCAGGCAATGCCCAGGCCTTGGAAAGGCCCATCCCTGCAGAGCTGCACTTCATGCTCCTCTCCCACCACCTGCGTGTGCAAGGAGCACAGCACTTGTTGATCACAAAGGGAACTTGAAGCATTAATTAAATATCTTTGAAATCATTTGCTGAAAGGAGCTGCAAGAATATGAAATATTATTATCTGCCATGCAGTGAAGTAGTGAACAAATCTGTGAGATTGAAGAGACTCTCTAGTCCCTAATCCTGAGCAGTGCAGCAATTAAAGTATTCTAGGAATGATACTCAGTCTTAGACAGTGGCTGTTCTTCTATCATATTTCTTAGAAATGTGCTCCTCTGTGCGCTGACTCAGTCAAGAACAAATTTCATCATCTCTTTCTACCTCAAGAAATTACACTCCTTTGTATCATCTTTAATGGTTTTTCCCCAGAATTTTTTCCTTGGGGTTTTATGTTGCGTGTTCTGGGTTTTCTTTTGCAACCTCACAGCATTTGTGAGTTTATGAAACATTTTGCATTATCAGACCAGTTCTCTCTTACATTTCTCTACCAAGTTGTACATAAAAAACTCTTTTGATTTGCCTTCATGAGTCAAACCTCCAGATATTTCATGCTTTGAGTTGTTGCTGATTTTCCCCTGCTTTGTAAAACCTTTTCTTAAACTAGAACTTACACACAGATTATAATGCATACATTTTTAGGCAGAAAATCACTGGACAGGATCTGACTGGAGCAAGGAATAACCTTTCCAAGGAAAAATTAATGTTCCTGACTCTGTACCACAGAAAAAGTTGTTTTATTTTCATCAGATAGTTTATTCTTATCACACCACTGTAATTTCATAGTGACCTGGTAGTGAATCTTCTTGTTCTGAGCAGTGAAAACACTTGGATTTATGTTGATAGCAAAAATCTTTCCCTTTATTAGCATAAGAAATGGCCTAGACAAGGCCAAGTGGTTGATGAGCTGTAATTACTTTCATGATTGATTAATAATCCAAGTGTATGTCCTGTTATTTTTGTTATTCCTTTGCTACCATTCCTGACATACTGACACACAGGAACCTCACTCTCTGATTTCTCTACCAGTGTGATCTGTCATGCAAACGGAGGAGGAAAAAAGGGCCACCCCGTTTCAATTCTGTAGAAGATGTTTGATTTTCTGTGATAGGAAATTCTGATGAAGAAGCCAGACCATGACATACATTCGAACATGACACAAACCAAATTGATTAAAAGCTGGCTGACAAGCCTGAAAATTTAACAATTTGGAAAAAACCTCCCCTTCTCACCCCACTTGACATGAGTCTCTGCTTTGAGTGTCTCCTGGATATGTAACATGTACACTACAAAAACAAAAAGGCTTGGTTTTTTTTTAACTGCCTACAAGTGGACACAAATCAACTCTTTTGGCTCTTTGTCTCTCCCACTTTCACACACACAGCTCAGACCTGAGATGGAAAAGCCCCAGTTACCTCCTCAGCAGAAAGCAGGAACAGCATTTCATGTATATTAATGAAGATGCATTAAACACCTTCTGCTGTGACTGAGCAAAACAGTGCTTGAAACCCAGAAGTTATTGAGAGGGGGAGAGAAAGAGCAATATAGAAACAAACACAACAGTCTGAACATGCCAAGGGCAAAGCACAGATTTTCACCTCCTTCCTGGGAGCATCTCTAATGGAGAGAGCACATCCCAAGTCTCATCAGGTTCTGGTGCTCTCTCGGAATACGACACTCCTGAGTACTTTTTTATGGCTTAATTTTGTTTAATGTTATTGTTGCTAATATCCACTTAGAAGCACAGAATTAAAATGGGTTTTGTTACTACCACTACCACCATATTTTTCTGTTTGGTGGGCTCATTATTTAGCCTTCCTTCCTAATGGGACCTGAAAGGAATACAATGTGCAGTGCTTTTGTGCCCCAGGTTTTTCCCTGGGTGTCTCCAACCCTCATTTCCCAGGGATGTTCAGTGTTAACTCACACTCCCTCTGCTGGTTCCCAGGCACTGGAGCAAAGAGACCGTTTTGGTTAGGTCCTACAAGACCAAAATATGTTTATTATCAATTTTATATAAAAACAATAGTAACATTTAAAGGAAATTCCTGCTAGGACCATTCAGTCTTCCTTCCAAGAGACCCTTCAGGGAGTCCCACCAGCCACGGAGACAACCCGAGTCCAGCAGCCAGACAGGACTGACTCAACTGCCAGTCTCAAATTAGATGTCCTAGAATCATCAGATTGTCCTGAAAAAGTACATTTGATGTAGCTATCAGTCACAACTATGAACAACTTTTGGAGAAAATCAGCAAGTCATAGTTTTAAAGAGATAAATATGAAAAATGGATGATGAGGAAACCAATAGTATGTAAAAGGAGGAGCCCAACTAATCCTCTGCATAGCAAGGGGAGCCTAAATTGAAAGATTCAGTCCTGCATGCCTACAAAAATATGTTGCCAACAGCAAACATGATTCCTGGTGATAATACAACCCTCTTAGCCATCCATCATGGCTCTTTTCTGTAAAAATTGTGGAATTAGTGTGTAAGAACCAAGGATACTCCCAGCCATTTTGCAGCGTTATGCAAGAACCACCTCATATCTGCATCTCAAACACAAAGGTCTTTTTCAACCTTCCAGCTGGCCCTTCTGCTCTTCCATCAGCACAGTTGACACAGCTGACAAGTTTATCTGTCTTAACTGTGCTCTCCCTAGCTCAGCAATAATTGCTGACAAGTACCTCTGTTTTCAAAACAAGCTGAACGCTGGGTTTGCTGCAAAATCATGTCTGGAGTGATGAAAGGATCCTGTACTCACCCGGAATCTCTTTTCTGAGAGTCTGGGTTTATTTCAGATGTTATTCAGGATTCTCCACAGAACTGCTCTTCCAACAGTGAGACCAATTCCTCCAGGAGAGAGGAGGAGGATTCCCCCCAGTTCCTCCTCCCTGCACAGGAGCCTGGGAATCTGCTGACAGGACTATGCAAGAAGCACCAACCTTCCATCTCACCTTCTCTTGGGACCCTCCTAATACTCTGGAGAGACCAACAACTCACTCCTGAGTTTGTCAGATCAGTATCTCAACACTGAAATAAAAGGCTTTGGACCAAGAGATCTGAGCAGAAACCTGCTACAATATTCCCTCAGTGTCTCTGGCAAAATGTACAGACAACCTGGTGGACAAAAGAGGGAAGAGAAAGCTCAAACAGAAATAAAATAAATTAACACCTTCTCATCACTTAGAACTCACACCTGTTCCTCCTAGGTGATCTGTTTCCCAATGGCAGGATGCAGAGATGGGAAAAGCAGAAATGGTTCAGTCCCACTGGAAGAGCGACCACCACCGGCTCAGGGATCGGTGAGAAGGGAAAAGCTCCCAGGAGCTGCAGAACCTGAGTGCCACAAAGAGATGTCCAGAGACAAAGGTCATGAGAATGACAAACAGACCTGCATCCTGCCCAGGGCACAGCAAAACCCAAGCCTGGCACAGACCTATTTTGAAGGATGGCACGAAGCATTGCTGAAAAACTGCAGAGATACACAATGAAAAGAAAGTATTTTAGACTCTGTCTTTTAAAACGGATTTTTTTTCCAGCTCCTTATAACAGATACCATCAGAAGCTTTCCTCGGGATTTCTGATGCTTTTCTGGGAAAGTCTTGAAATATTTTGGACTCGAAGGACACAAACATAACTAGAATACAGGTCTCTGCATGTCAATCTGAAACATCCACGTTCAAGAACTTCTCCATACACCTGGGAACTTTCTGAACACAGTCCCTATTCTTGATCCCTGGTGGGAGTGTCTTTATGAGAGAGTTCTGCATACAGTGAGAGTATGGTTTAGGATAACTAAATATTAATATTACCATCACCAGGCAGGTCAGTGCCCACTGCCTGCAGCGGCTGCTCCTACAAGGTGACTTTCCGCTCTCGTGAAGTGGAAGTAACACAATCCCTGCAAAAGTGCACAGCACAGCTGAGAAAAACATTAGAGATATAACTGCAACTCCCAAAACCTGAGGAGCTTTGCCATTAATACATTAAATGAAGTTGCCTTGAGATAAAAAATGATTAAATTACCACCCAGAACATCATGTGGGATTCTGCAGGTGTGTAAATAGGTAGAAGGAGTGTAATTTTTATGGGTTAAATACAAACCCGTATAGATCGTATATTCACCAGACCCTACCTAGGGTCACTGACACTGGCAACCATGCATTAATAAATCAATTTGTCCTAAAAGGAAGCACCATTATGTCTTGACTTCACTCAACAAATGGTGTGTAGCGTGCAGCTGGAACCACCTGGCACGTGCTGGCCCTGGAACACATCTGGATGGACAGTGCCTCACTGGAGGCTGCCGCCAGTGCTGCCAGACTCCCAAGTGCTGGCACAAAGGCTGAGAAAGACTTGTTCAGCATTTACCTCACAGGATCCGTGGGGATGGTGTGCCGATGTGGGAACAGGCCAAGTGTGTAACTGCAGAGTTTAGAAGTAGCTCTTTCTAAATTTCTCAGTCATCTCAAACTCGTTGAGTCAGGCTTTAGATTCCCGGCTGGGGCAAGAACCCTCTGTTTGTGTCTAAATGGAGAGATGCACAAGAATAAGAAAGATGCACAAGAATAAACTTTCCTGCCCTTCTCCCACTCTGTCTGTGACAGATGGATAGAACTGGGGAAAAACAAATTCTGCAGCACAAGCCCAGGACTTTGCCCAAATTATAACCAAACTATAAAATTATGCAATCATAGCCTGGAAGAGCCTTGCAATCTAGTCCTTCTCCCTGCTCTGCAGCAAGATCTGTTTCTCCTTATACAAATTCTTCTAAAAAGTCTTTCAGCTTCCCAAAGAAATCCATTTCACTACTTTATTACCATTATCATTTGAAAAGGTTTCCTAAACTCCTGTCTGAGGTTCCTTGCCTAAGTGTAGACTGTTTTCTCTTAGTTTATCTACCATAAAGAAAAATGGATCCCTTCTCTCTTTACATCAGCCTTTTATAAACTCTAAGACTAATATCAGGTCCCTTTTATAGTTGGGTAAAGAATTATATTTCTGCTTTTGCTTCAGAAAAAGGACCAACTGTATTTGCAGTCTCCCCCAAGCTATTGAGCTGTAAATCTGAACATTCAGATATCTTCTCCTTGTTGTACTCCAGACACACTCCACCAGTTCAAGACCATGAAGACCTCCCCAAATCTTACTTGTCAAACTGAATCCCAGGCAGGAGGCCTTACTGGGAAAGAAGAAGGAATTGGCACCTCTCAGGCCTGAGAAGCAAATTTATCATTATACTTTGCTGAGTTTGATTTCAGTGGAGCCAAAGCTATTCCTGGTACTGCAACTTCCACCACTGCTGTTCCAGCTGTTCCCTCAGCTCGTGCCAAAGTGTAAGGTAGCTGGAGAGTTTGTGGTGTCTGGGATGGAGGCTTTATATTCTCCAGAATTCTGCAGTTTGCTGCAAATATATTGGACATGTGTGAACTGACAGATCCTCCTTCATCTCTGGGATGGAAAAGGTCGGACACCACAGTCCTTGTGAAGATCCTGAAGGTCAGCTCAGGTCTGTGTCACTGTACAGTGCAAAGCCCACAGGGAAATGAAACATGGACAGATGGGAAATACCTCCTCAGTTCCAAGGTCCATTTTATTCAGTCATTCCAATCAGTGCATGTTGCATCTTCGTTCCAGCAGAAATAACTCTAATGAAGAAACTATTTCAATTAATAATTCTGCTTTTTCAACACTGTATTTATGCTGAGGACTCAAAAATACCGCACAAACAAGAAATGAGATACAGGACTGCAGTGATTGATAGCAGGTCTGGCACACAGCTTCAGCAGAAGAGACAGAAAAATGTGTGAGGACCAAATCAGTGTCTCAAGAGAAGTCCAAATGCACATTTTCAGGCTGGCCACTCTGTTCTAGTACTTAAGTCATGTGAACCAACACTCTTCATGTGAATTCTTCCAAACTCCAGAACTGTTGAACTGGACACCTGATCTTTTTAGAATCACACCAGAGAAATAAAGGGTTAACATTTAAAGGTTTGAGGTTTAACTAAGCTATCAGGAGGACACTGGCATTCCCAGTCTGACAGAAAATTGAAGGCAGGAATTACACCCCGCAATCTGCCCAAAATAAAACAAAACTAGGAGTAATGCTGATGAAATAAGCCCGGGTTGTTTGCCCGCAGTGATCCCTGAACACGAGCATGTGAGTGCGGGGAGGGCCGGCGCTCTGGTGCAGTGCATTAGTGCTCCATCACCTCTGCCAAAGTGAGCCATTACTTACTCAAAGTGCTCTCCTGACGGGCCCCTTCTGGGACAGCCAACCCAGCGCTTTCGGAAGGGGAGTTCGGAGGATTCTTCCCTTTTTGTTGGGCAGTCCCCTGGGTTTCCAAACCTCATGCATTATGGATAGAATCTTAATGGAGCCTGGCTGCCTAAGCACTGCTTGCTGAGCCTTTCAGCTCAAGACAGTCACTGCTGCTCTGCACTTTCCACTTCTCCTTCCCTCTTATGCAAACGCAGATTTTACTTCTGTTCTATCTCTGTGAACCCCATTAAAACCCAATTCTGCTTATTACCGACAGCTTTCTTTAGGCTCCTTGCCCTCTAAGGATTCTCCCAGGTTCAGGACAAATCGATCTGCCATGACCTGGCTTGTTGCCATCTCTGGCTGCTTGGACTGGTCCCCCAGTTTGTACTGGGAGAGCGCCTCCAGCTCACTGTCACCTCCACGGCACCATGCAACCTGCCACCGTGTTGTCCCTCTGTGCCCTGCCTGATCAAAAATGACAGTTCTTGGACATAAATGCCCTCAAATTACATCTCTCTCCTGTAACACAACACCAGGATATTCTCTGTAGCACTTGCCCACAGGCTGTAGCTCTATTAGTGGTCTCTCATTGGCAAATGCACCAGCGATCTGACTTCAGGCAGAAAAGAACTTGCTTATGAAATATTTGTCAGTATCAATAGACAATTAATATCCAATAACCTCTTAATGAAGAGTCTCCAATTACAGTGAAGCTTTGTAGGTATGTTCTAACCTTCTTTAGCTGAGAAACTTGGGATGCTTTATGAAGAGTGTGAAACCTCACCGTTGTTAGATATAGAGGAATGTGAACGGGTTCATGTCTGCTCTTACAGAAAAGAAAGGGACGAAGAGAAATATTTTTCTTCCACATTAATAATCTCAGTTTTCTATGACTCCTTGGAAAAGAAAAAGCTTCAAGAGGGTGCAGCAAGATTCCTCTTCTCGTCTCTTCCTGGTGAGGATTACAGTTTTAAAACCAGAAAGCTATTGTTTTGAAAACTGTGTCAGAGTAGCTCGATAACAGACAATAAAATTGTCCCCCCTCCATGAGCAGAGGATCTGCTGCCTTCTCCTTGATGGTAACCTGTGCCTGGGCTTTCCCACAAGTGCATATGAACACTTTTATTGCAGGCAGCACAGCCTTACAAACAACTGGAGACAGGAGGTACTCCAGATTTGGAGGAAACTACAATGAAAATTT
This sequence comes from Dicrurus megarhynchus, assembly GCA_013399195.1. Taxonomy (NCBI): domain Eukaryota; kingdom Metazoa; phylum Chordata; class Aves; order Passeriformes; family Dicruridae; genus Dicrurus; species Dicrurus megarhynchus. The sequence continues at coordinate 98,585 of VXAD01010502.1, forward strand.
TGCAAATCTGGCAGTTTGAGTAGTACTTGAACTCCTGTCCATCGATGTTGAGGCTGTTTCCAGAGACAATGAGGACTGATGCAGACATGAGCACTCCTCCACCCAAAGAGCTCTGTTGGGAAAACGCTGATTCCATGATGGAGCTGGAGGAACCAGGGGCTTTGTGCAATGATCTCAGCTGGAAGTGGGTTTGCTGACATAATACCTGCTGATGGGTACAGTTTATTTGTAATATTCTTTGTCTTCCTTCTCCTAACGAGTTCTCCCCTGAAGGTTTCTACATGGAGAGAATTCTTCTTTAATCATCCCCATGTAAAACCAGTAGAAACATTTCAGGGTGTTAAACAGAAACAATACCCAGCCTTCCCTGAGCTGCTCTGCCTTTGCTGTCTGGAATCTATCCATGAAGAAAGAACGGAATCAGACTAAAGTGACCAAAAAGCCACAAAAGAGATGTAGGAAGTAATTGAAACTCATTTTGTAGTTAGAAATGGTGAACTCTTTGGAGCAAGAATATGTCTGGCTATTCTAAGAACTGTAGCAGGTCCTTGTTGAGCTTTACAAAGGAATAGCACATACAGACAAGGGCTGGCAATAAATAGAATGGTATTTTATAAAGTGTGTCTATAGAATGGTAGCAAGATAAACTGTAAAAACCGACAATAAATCATATTTTTCACTCAACCCTGGCCACATCACTTGTGTTCTGTATGTAACCCTTCTCTCCAAGGATTTATCCTATTCCAGGCTGCAGAAACAGTTGGAAAGACAGTTTTTATTTAAAATATAGAATGGGAAAAACTGCCATGGCCTGGTTTCCATTGATTTTCCTTCCTCTGGTTACACAGGCCCAAAATGCAAGATGGGTAATAGTCCTTGAATTAATGAATTAAGATGAAAGGTCTATTGCTTTAATCCTCAGGAACTGCATCTGGATGCTGTAACCCACCTGTCCCACTGCTGACAAGTCCAGGAAAAGGCATAATTCCTGAGGAAGGAGACACACAGCAATCCCAAATCCCTTCCTTTCAGCCACAGGTTCCAGCTAACCCAAACTTCCTGCTCACAGAACGATGGAGACACGTGGGGCCGCTGCTTTTCCCACATGTGAACAATAAAACTGGGGTTTAACTGTGGCTGCAGCCTCGGGGCATCATGTGAGAGTTCACGTGAGTTCAAAAGAAGGTAGGAAGCTGTATTTGCTTTGGGGAAACCCTGAGTAAATATAACATATTTGTGTGTTCCTGACACACACACAGTGAGCTTTACGGGTCTGGGGGGGTTCAAGATCCTCCCTTGTATCTTGCTTGCAGCAGTACCCCCGGTTCTGACCCTGCTGCTGGACTGCTCAAACTCCAGAACAATGGAGAAAATCTTCAAATACCACCCCAAAAAAATAATTTTTGGGGGAGGGGAAGAAGACATAGTCATGATGACACACATATATGGGTTGTTCTAAGATGAGGGGATAATACACCAGATACTCCTTAGCTTAGGCACGGTCAGATTCAGGATTCCTTGGAGTAACAGAACTTTTCTTTCTTATGTCCCTTCACTGACCACCACTGTTCGTTCCTTAAAGCTTTCAGCACTTAAAGATCTCATCTCCTCAAGGATAAGCATGACACAGACTTACTGCTGTAATACTATTACTCCACGGGCGAATGTTTTCGCACGGGAATAAGCGTATGCATATGGTGAGATACTCTGGAATGGCTGAAGAATTGGAATTGCACCTCTGGTCAGTCAGTAGAAGTTTCTATGTGGACAAGGCCAGCCCAACGAAACCAGGTAACTCACTCTTCTCTGCAGATCTGGTAGCAAAGGCAGCCTTCCAGTACTGACTGCTTTTAAAATCATTAAGGAGTATAATTGTGTAATCTTTCGTCCAGAGAAGCTGTGGCTGCCCCATCCCTGGGAGTGTCCAAGGCTGGGTTGGATGGGGCTTGGAGCAACCTGGGGTAGTGGAAGGTGTCCCTGCTCATGGGAACCAGATAATCTTTAGGGTTCTTTCCAACCCAAACCAACCCAGGATTCTGTTATGCCCTCCTGGTCTACACCTGCTATGACCACCAACACAGTCAAGCAATTTCTGACGAATGCCAAAACGGTGGTTTCCAGGTGTGATGAATTGTTAAATGGCATCCTGATGATCAGACACAAAGGCACTTTTGAAAGCATGTAAATGAAGATGCTTTCAAACAGTTCTGTGTTTTGTTACTCCCTGGCAATGTAAGTGGATGATACTGGAATGAAGAGACTGACAGAAGAGTTGGACAGCACAGTTTTCCCTGCTTTGGGAAGTTCTGTAGGCTCAAAAGGCAATCAGTAAAGTCAAGCAGATGGGAAAAAACAGGAACTGAAGCAGAAAGAGGGAAAAAGGAATTTCCTTGAGCAACACTCGGGCACTTCCAAGGTCTCATTGTAAACCAGGACAGCGAGTCTCTTGCCGAGGCAGATGAATTACACAGCACTGAGCCATATCACTGCACACACAAAGCTGCAGTAAATGAATTGACTGATGAGTAAATCAGACATCAAGAGCTACAGAACACTGCCCAGGAACTCCTGCTGCTCTACCCTTCCCATGGACACACAGATGACATATTATTGTTTGCAGTGGTCAGACCCAAACCTTATCACATGTGAACGTCACGGTCCCTTTGCAGCACAGCACCAGCGCAGATTCCTTTTTTAGCCCAACAGTGAAGAGCCTTTGCTTTTGGAACAGGACAGTTCAAATTCTATCTCCAGTTAACCACAAAGCCCCAAGTGACTCTAAGATGCAGTAGTGACATCCCTACACAGCTTCAGAGGCCACAGATTGTTTCCATATTCTAATTAATACATCTCATTACAATCAAGAAAAATAACTTCTTTTTTGAGTCACAGATGCAGTTAAAGTAAAAGGATTCACAGAATCCAGAGGCCTAAATTTTTTCTCCTTCCAACTCTGTTGAAGACTTCTAGTGCAATAACACTCACTTTCTTCCACTGAGTGTTGGAAAACTTAACAAATCTGTGCTCATAAGCATTTTGAGGTCCTAATTTAAATGCCTCACATTGTCGTAAAATACTTTACAAGAAGAATTTTTATTATCACAGATTAGAAAGTTTGAAAAGAGGAGACACTAAATTGATTCTGTAGGGCTGATTTTTTGTGTTAACTTTATTTTTAGAACATTGAGCAATTAGGGGATACTCTACAGTGTTTGAATTTCCAAAAATGTAATCCTCAATTAAACCATGGTTATTTGAAAGAAGTCTGTAGAAGGTAATGTTCAATTCATGCAGTTCTGGTAACCTCCCAGCCTTTCTAAGGCATCAAAGTAGCCTGTAAATCATGAACCTTGGTCCAGCCAGAAAAGAACTGTGTCTGGTTTGATCAACCACACCATGATGGGGTTTTCAATCCAGTGCCACATCCTTGTAATGTACTGATATTTAAATTTAACCCAGAAATAAACTGGGTGCTTATACTGACAGGAGACTGTGATTCTTCACCAACACTTCCAGGCTGCAGCATCTTCTTTGGAAACCTGTGTTTCATGTGGATACTTGACCACAGCTGGCATGATAAGGCATGCATGCCTTGTGTCCAAAACTATGCACTGTGGGTGTGGTACCAGGAACAAGGTCAAGGGATGTGTCCCTTCAAGCCTGGGACCAGCTGGGAAGTGCTCCCAGGTGCAGGAGAGCTTACCTGGTGAGGCACAGCAGAGCTCTTTGGAAAGGCTTTTCCATACCACATTACTCTGGAAGTCACTGATGGACTGCCAAGAAGGCAATGAGTTTGATTCGGAGTGTTTAAAGGCACAAAAAATCACAGGGTGTGAATCTCCCACTGAAACTCTAGAGGCAGAATCCAAATTGCTGTGAGAAAACCCCCGGGTGATGCTTTGTGGAACATAAGCAAATTAATTCAGAGGACACTTCGTACGCACTCCTATCAAACGCCCACCGTGTAACAAAGGAGTTCTGCAGAACTGTGACCCACCAGCTGCAGACAGAGGTGTTCCCTGTTCCAAAAATTCAGCCCGTCTGTGCCGTGGTGGGGGATCTCCAAAGCGTGAGTCACCCTCAGTGAGCCGCCACTTCTGGCCTAAGGAACTCAGGAACTGGCCTAACTTGTTCCTGTCAGCAGCAGATGCACCACCAGCACCCCGGGGTTTCTTCCCCGTTCAGTCCACAGTTATCCCTCCTCAAAGGGAGCTCACGCTGATGTTCTGCAAAGCACAGTCAGCTGCAAAGTGAGGGACGTTATGGGGGTGACACCAGAGCTCTGCAACCTGAACCCTCCAGCAGAAACAAAAAGCAGAAACGACTCCCCTGCCTCCTGAGCTTCAGCAGTGCCTGAAAAGAGCAAAGGCAGAATTGCTTTACTTATGGTCAAAAATGAATTCTGTGAGGAAGGGGCTGGAGGGCATTTTAGATTTCACGTTAAAGAAACAAAGCACAAATTGACTTTTTATAAAGGTCAAATGAAAAATTGGGTATCTTAAGGCTGCAGAGAATTTCTGCTCTCTGCTTAGTTGTGTTTACATTTAAAAAAAAAAAAAGGAGAAAAATATTGTCATGTCCAACTTAACAGATGATCTGGCTGGGACAAAGGAAAGAAAAATAAAGAGGAGTGCATTTGAAAAAAGTCTGGAATTTTAAATAATACTGTTTCTAGTAACGTTCCTCAATGGAAGCTATTATGTTGCCCTTTCACAAACTATTAAGACAGGAATAAAATCAGTTCAGTTTGTACATAACCTGAAGGTTCCAGCATTTGCCACATGCTTGTGAATTAGTGGGTTATGTGCTGAACCAGGTATTTAGGATATATAATTCATCCTCTAGGCTAGAACTACATAATGTAACAAATAATACCCATACTGAAAATTATATTTTACATTCCTTTCACATAGACTAAACTGCATCCCATGTGAACTGACTAAACAGCTTGCAGCAATTAAAAAAAAGAAAAAGTGAAAAAAAAAATCCTGATTCTGATGTTTTCACCTGAACAAGTTTTAATCATTATGCACCAGGCAACTTTGATCCTACAGCGTGCTTTGTTCATGCCATTGTCAGATTCCTTGCTGGCTCAGTGCTCTGTGGTTCACCTCCTACATGGGAGATGAACATTGAGCCCAAGGACACCACAGTCTTGAGAGGGGAAGGGAAGGGAAGGGAAGGGAAGGGAAGGGAAGGGGAAAA
>VXAD01010502.1:103975-195327 GCA_013399195.1 Dicrurus megarhynchus
GACAGCCCTGGGGGAAGAGCAGCAGCACTGATGGAAACAACAAAAACTGGCATGATTGAAACACACAAACACAAAAAGCCTGGGCTGCCTCCTTCTCTGCAGCCCCTCAGTCCTTCCCAGTGTCCCTGCCACAGATACTGGGAATCTGGTGTGGTTGCTGGGAAGGAGGTTACTCCCTGCCCAGGGATCACAACCAGATTTCACTCAGGGCTGAGCAAGCTCTTCAGAATAGGAGCTCATCCCCCTCCATCTGCACAAGCCCTTCCTTCCAGTCCCCTTTAAATTCCCCACTCAGGGAGCCCAGCGTTGTTGGGTCTTTAATCTCCTCCTCACAGTTTCACATACAAACCTTGGCTTCAATATTTGGATACATTTCCTGCCTCTTTTTTTTTTTTTTTTTAATACTCTTTTGAAGCCAAGTTGCTGAGTGAATCGTAAAGGGGGAGAATTCCAAGAGCCTTAGTTTCGCTGCTGTTCCCAGGGCAGGTCTGGGCCAAAATAAACCCCTGCTGTGCCAGCAGCAGTTACTTACAGTCAAAGCCAGGCAGCACAGCCCTGCAGCTTCCCCATCCGAGCCGTCTCCCATTTCCCTTCAGAGATAAAGCCTCCACTGAGATTCTCACTTCTCCAACTGCATCCCTTCCCATGTTTTCCTTGAGTCACAGAGCAACCATCAGAAAAGAAAATGGTGAGAAGGTAAATATTCCGCCTTGGATCCAGGGAGTCTCTGCCCAGAACATATCCTGCTTCGCTACAAAGCTTTTCCATTCCCACCCTCATTTCTGCTTCTTGGGAAAGGATTTGTTCCCAGTTTCAGAAATCAGTGGTTTGCACTGTGCCTTCCCCTCCACCACGTCTGTTCTCATAGAAAACTTGGATGCCTCGATCAAATTCCTGCAAAGGAATTCAAGGAACAAATGGCCACTGCTTCACCGATTTTGGTCACTGCAGGGTTTTGGTTGGACAGGACTGAAATTTGACATCTGGGCAGAGCAGTCTCAGTAGAAGGCATGTCCACAGTCAGTTATTACACAAAAAGGATGGAATTATTTTTACGCTCCGGAACAAAGCTTAATCTTAACGTCTCAGGCACATCAAGAAATCTGTTTCAACCACTATTTGATCAAATAAAAATTATTACATCTTCAAAGATTTTTATAATCATTTAAAGAATTTTCACCATGTTAATGTCATTCTTCTACCCCATTTAGGTGAATTTGCACCCGTTGTGTTCACATCCATTTTACACAAGCTTTTACATCACAAATTCTGGTGACAATCGTGTTTGCAGAGAATGAATTTTGAATGTTTATGGGCAAAGGTCTGTAGGGGAACTGTCTGAGCAATCTGATCAAGCAGCAAATACAAACAATGCTGTGGCAATTACAGTTTGGGTGATTGTCATAATGCCATAAAACTGTCCATAAGCAAGTCTGAGAGGTACAAAATCTCCCAAACTTGGAAAAAAAATTGTGATCCTTCATACTGCAAAGACAACAAGTAACACAAAGAAAACTGGGTATATTAAAATGGCAAATTATTCCCACAGTTGCTTAGTCAGCTTGAGTACAGAGGGTGTAAATTAGAGCACGGGGCTTCCCATGAGGTACGCCTACAAATATTCCAGAAAATACCTTTGTCCTTCTAGCCAGAGACATCATTTCCCTAAATTTTTTTTCCAACATGTCTTTCATTTCAACACTCCTGTCCAAGAGCAATCATTTTTTCCCTGGAAAGGCTGGTCTGAGAAACAAAAGACCTGAGCTGCTCTAGACTACTGTTCCCCTTAGGAGAGAACCGCCATCCCGATCACTTAGATTCTGAACCAGCATCGCTGCACACCACAGGCCTTCACATCCCTCAGGAATCAGGGCATGCATTTCCTCCCGGTTGCAGTCCCCTCTCACTTCCACTGTGGCTCTTTTTTCTATTCTATTCCTTCTGTATTTCTGTGTGAACCCGACTTCCCATTTCCCTTGCTCGTGTTCCAGCTCTCTCCCTGTGTCTCGCTGTAGTGCTGGAACATGCAGCAGGAATATGATGGATGATCACCTGTCACAGCTTGTTTATTATAATTCAGACAATCAATTACACATCCCTAATGCCGCTTGTCCCGCTGGAAATTTACATGCTCGGCACAGACCAATGTGAAAATGGAATCTCATTTGCCAAATGTCTTTCCGTGGGTACAGCACGATGATTACAGCCTGGTTGTTTCAACAGTTGTGTGTGTCTGACAATGTCATCACTTACTGCTTGCCATGGGTCACATTGCTGCAAGGCATTATTTATTGTGCTGTGCAGGCTCAGGCTTTCAGAGGACAAAGATGTTGTTAAAGCCACAGGCTCAAGGCAAGGTGGATCACACAGCAGGGACAGCCCCAGCAGCCAGCACCTGCCTTTGTTCCACTGATGGGTATCCTTGTACCCTCTTCACCTTTTTTCTTTCAGGGGTGACTTGTACTAAAGGGCTGGGGAACTCCTGCACTGACAAGCAGGGCTGTTAAGGGGAAGTGCTGCTCCTGCAGTTAAATAATCCCAGCACAGCCAGTGATATAATGAGAGGCACAGAATTGTGGAAAATGAGACAAGGGGGAAAGCAAAAAAGGTTCCTGAGTGCTTGACTAAAATGCTGTGCAGCAGAAGGTGCTGAACGTGCTGGGAAAGGGTTAAGTGCATTTTACTGATTGAGCAGCTCTTCCCTCTAGGTAGATTGGATGAGGAAGATCAGATCCTACAGAAAAGAAGATGTAGAGTATGGACTGCGTAGCCCATCCTGGGACTCAGGTGGAATACTGGATTTGATCTGAAGTAGCCAAAACTTCAGGAAGAGGAGGAAGGATACATAAGATGTGAAGGAAGCTTCTTCTCCCTTAGTGGGGGAGAAAGGCAAGGAAAGGAAGACATCTTTCCTCACTGGAAGCCGAATTTCTAACACCTTCCTGTTAACTGGAAAGAAGGAACAGGAATAGTCCCATCAAACCACGCTGCTGACTTAGGCCTGCTGTTTTCTCACACACCAGTCAGCTGCTTCCCTCCACAACCCAGCCAGACTGGTTTGGGATTTGTACCTACACTGCTTGTGCTCTAAAGCACTCACAAAACGAGTCATTCTTGGAAGACTCAGGTGGAGGATGGTGAGTAAACTTACCAGACTGATTTTCTCAATGCCAGTCTCAGTTGTGGAGGTGGTTAAACATGTTCAATATAGCCAGCTTAACCACTTCACTTAGTTAAAATTATTTTAAAACATTCAACATCTAAATGGTTAATCTAAAGGTCTGTGAGAACAAAAACATTGGCATAACCTGCAGAAAAGCCATGATATTTATTACACGTAAGAGAAAACCCTAGATTAAATAACAGGTTTCCACTCCTTCAATAAACAGGACTGACCTTGAAGAGGGATGGTTGTTGTTCTCAGTAGTTATCTTATCAAAGTGGAGGGCAGGCAGTGAAATGGTGCAGTACTGATAACACTTTTTAGGATCTTATGAGGCACCTACGAGTGTTTTGTCAGTCCTCTGGGCACACGAGGGCAGAGAAGAGGCCCTTTATTCTCCCTCACAAAACAAGGGCAAAAGACTGTATTTAGCTTTCAGATGAGGGCTGTGTCCCTGTGTGAACAGAGGTACAAGATGGAGCTGCCCGTGACACCAGAGGACTGGAGAGATGAGTGGGAAGACTCTCTGAAACCTTCCTTCGTAATGGCACCATTCCTATGTCCATGGGACAGGGTTCAGCAAGTCCGTGAGGAGCAGATCATGTTGGTTATTTATTCATATGTTAAAATCTCTGTCTCAGCAGCCCTGTGAGAACTAATATTGGTTCCAAATCCTGCTGAGTCAACCCAAATAGTGACAAAGTGCTCTTGCTTGCCCTGCATACACATGTATATATTACACACACACATGCACACTCACACGTATGGATGGACTAAGGTGGTTTTGCTTTTAAAGAACCTGTTTTTCAGCAGACGATCAGCAGAGTTTGTACTGAGGCTACATGTGCATCTAATTTCACAAATGACACAAGAGCATGTGAAAGGGCTCAAGTCCTTACATAGCAGAAGGTTTCCTGTGCTGCTGCGAGTTCTGTATGAGTTGGCATTAAAAAGTCTGCTGAGGGGGCAGGGAGGAAATGGAGCAATCAAGTGTGTAAGGAGTCATTGCTGTCCATGGAGGCAAATTCTAAGCTGGCTGAAGTGAGTCATATTGAAGCCTCAAACTCATTTCTCTCTTTCTTTTTCTTTTTTTTTTTTTCCTAGTCCTGTCTTCAGAAAGATGCCTTAGTTACAATTTTGAAAAGAAGTAAACAAATATTAGCTCTTGTTGCTATGAAATCCTAATTGTACTAGACAGGCAGCCTGCAAGAAGGAAGTCCTCCTTGGATGCCTTGTGTGGGGGGTGTGAAGCTGTGCTGCAGCTTTCTGAAGGAGGGCAGTGTCATCACAGTGTCACCACTACCTGACCCAGTGTAAGGCTGTGAGGAGCAAAACAGTGTGGCCTGTGCGCAGGGGCTTTGTGGAGCAAGATCTCCAGATGGACTCTGAAAAACAAGGCGTGTCCTAATGAGGATACGGCACTGCCCAGGCCTGGTGCTAGGTGCAGCTGTGACTCCTGTGCCTGCTTCTGAGACAGGACAAGGGAAGATCCTCACCAGAGTCAGTGCTTGCATTAGGACACACGACAGTGCTTCTGTGTCAGACCCATAACTAAGTGTTCTGTTTGGAATGGGAAGTACTCCCTGCCTCTACCACAGGCAGAGTACCCAAAGACAAACCCAGCTACATGGCTCAGGGAAGGCTTCTATGCTCCCAGGGGAGAAGAAGAGTTTTTTGCTCTTTTCCATCAAACTACAAACTTGAGAGCTTCCACAAGACTCAATTCCAAACAGATATGCTGCCAGACAATCATATTAGTTAAGGAACCTTTCCTCCTCTACAGGTGAATGATAAAACTGTCACCCTGTGAAACAGTCAAATTCTCATGCTTACAGGGAAAGTTCCTTTCCTGCTGCCCCCAGCAACCTCACTGCAACCAGAATTTTAGGTTGGTTTTTTTTTACAGTGGACTCAGATTACACCAGACATTTAGTTCCTCCTCACTCTAGTTGGCATTTTGCTGTTCATGCAAGTTCCTCTGTGTTTTACAAAACAGATAAATTTTTATATTGTTTTTGTTACATACTTGTAGCACAGTAGTACCAAAAAGTTCTCCTCAAGCTGTTTTAAGCTGTTAGATACTATAAAATCACACGTAGAGGGACCACCTTTATGTCAAAAATTATAGTCAGAAGATACAATGGAGACGGTAGAAAACCGAGAGAGGCAGAGACAGTTCACTTGCCCAGAGCTGGTAACACAGTCTTCCTATTCCTACTCCATTACTCAAACCACCACACCATGGTGTCTTCCCAGCCTCCTCCCTCACCAGTTCTTATCCACCCTCTCAAAACCCCCAAAATTCTGCAGTATGCAAACATCCTACAAATCAGCAGCACATGTGGAGCGGTCAAATGCTGCCCCGTGCCAAGGGTGTGATGAACCTGCCTGGAAAACGTGACTCAAGATGCTTGTGAGACGTTGCACGTTGTCATAGGACTGCAGCACGGAAACGGCTCGGTGTGCTCTGTAAGGCTGATCTGGCAAGGACCAAATCCTGGAAGAAGCTCTCCTTCCTTAACGCACCCCAGCCTTGTGTCTGGTTCTTTCTACATCATTGAGTGCTTTTACAGACAGTAACAACTTCCACGCATTTACAGTTTTGAAATAAAAACCAAATAAAGACCATGTATTTGTCCTATCTGTGGGCACACTCTCCAGAGTGCCTGATTCCTGTCGCTCCAAACACCTCTATCCATGTGACCGAGCATCCCTCTCCACTGGCTGTGGGAGGCAGAGGAGGGGACCCCCTGCTTTGCCCACAGCACTCCAAGTCCTGCTCGAGTGCACGCGGGGAGTGCCGGGGCCGCAGATGTGCTGAGTCAGGCAGCTCTCCCAGCTGCTCACCGGAAGCACAGCTGTTAGGCAAAAATAACCACGGGGGCAAGGACTCGCACTTTTCTAAAGAAAACAGAACGATAAGCACATTGACCCACTAACTCAACAACAGCCTCCCGGAGCTACTTGATTAGAGGAAATCCCTCTTTGTGCGTTCTCCACTCCTGGGCCAGAGGCTGTGCTGAGTTCTGTGCTGCTCGCTGTGGGCTGGGCCTGGGTGACAGCACAGGAGCCAGGGCTGTCTCCTCTCCTGAACCCCAGTGGGAAACCTGAGCTCACTGCTGGATCAGGAAAGGCCGGGAGGTGTCAGGCAGGTGAACAGCTCATAAGCACAAGCCCATACAGCAGCCCATGGCCTGCATCAAGCTGTGGAACAGTGCTGAACAAGCTGCTGCTGCCTTGTGCCTGTGTCCGGCCGTCCCCAGTTGTGCAGGGCACCTGTTCCTCTCCATGTGAGCACAAGCTGTTCCCAGCGCTCCAGCACAGACAAGTCACAACTCCCAGAATCAGCAGCTACTTGGATAATGCTTCAACTTCTTAAAGGGCTCCAACTCCATTGCTGCAGGTTCACAAAGTGTCACCCCGCACAGAAACAGCTCCAACACAACTCTGGGAGAAGGCAAAATGCAACGTGGGGGAAGATGAGAGCTCACAAGAAAAAAGGAATTGTGTTATTTTTTTAGGTAAAGACCTGCAAGGGTTTTGTTGATCCTGAATGTGAGCTGCACTGAGGCATCCAGTGCACGGCAGCATTTCTCAAGGTTCCCTAGGATGCAAAAAGGGTAGCAATTCCCAAGGAAGTGCACAGCCCCCTCGTCTGTCAGCTGGGTGGAGGGATAGAAGGACAGTGGCTCCCAGTTCCGTTCCTTAGAAACCAGAGCGGGCAGTGCCCACAGCGTGGTTCCCACATGGCAAACGATGGGGATGCACTAAATCCTTGGAGCACCCTGGGATCCAGGCAATGGATCTGCAGAGCCACCACTCCAGCCTTGGGCCCAGAGCTCTCCTTGGCTCTGAAATGGCCCATAAAGGTCAGTCCTGGACAACCTTAATCTCATTTCCCCTCTCCCAGCCACTGAGACACGAGCTGCCCTTTCCCTCACCATAAGGCCAGGCTGCCACCTGGGGAATTTCACTTCACAGTCCCATACCTTAATTAATTAACAGATTAATTCAGAGGGGCCCAAACTGACAGGCAAACACTGAATGTCCTGAGAAAAGCCCCAGAACGCATCACATTAATGACCCCAGAAATCAAAAGGAAGAGGATAATTAAATATAAGCTGGGGAGGAGGGAGCAGATAGGATGCAAAAAAAGAGAAAGATATAGTGGTCAGACCCCAAAAAGGCAGAGAGCAGATATCAATTTGCATGATAATTCTGAGAACAACAATGGGTGCCCAGGAATTCTCTTTGAAGACTGTAATATTAATTTAATGGGGGAAATATCTAATACAATTCCCAGAGAATTTTTCAATTAAATTAATATGCTGGGCTTTAATGGATATCTTAAGCAGAGATATCTTAAGAGAGCGCGATTAACAGAAATACTGCGTGAATTATATGTTTTTTAAAAACTGGCACACAGCTTTGTCGTGAAGGGAACCTTATTCTAAACTCTAGCATGCAGTTGCAATTCTGAACAGAATTTCCCTGCTCAGACATGAATCATTTCCTCTTGGGATTTTTATCCTTCCCGTAGTCTGGACTAGTAGCAATGTGATGAACCAGAAAGAACTGAGTATAGGAACTGTTGGGGTGGGTTTTTTCCCTATTTGTACAGTGTTTAGGGAAACTGGGTCTGGTCTGGGCATAGGACTTCAGAGGTGCTGCAATACACCCAAAGTCTCAGCAGCAGCAGCTCTCTGCCGGTGGAAAACACCTTTTCACAGCTGAACTCTGGGGAGTCCCGTAGTCACACAAAGTCCAGCAATGGGGCAAAGAAGAATCTTACTGCCCATGCCACTGTAGTCTCAGCACTATGAACACAAACACCGAGGAATAAGGATGGTAGAAAATTAATCTCAGCATGCAACTCTTTCCTCCATAAAACTGTCTTAACTGACTTCCGGACAAGATCTCCAGGCTGCAGAGTTGCAAACGAGCCCTGAACTGTGAGGAAATCAGCTGCTACACTGATAAGCCATCTCTACTCTTATCCCAAATCCTCTTTCCCAGTGGTAATTACTCCCATTACCATCCAGAGCCCACGCATTTGCACCCTCATCCTGAACAGCAGCCTTGGTGCCAGTACTCTGAAAAGTTCCAAACACTGATGCTGTAATACAGCATTGCTGAGGCATTCCTGAACATCACCCTGTATTCCTTCCACCTGCTTTTTTCACCTGTGCATAACAGGAAACAACACAGAGGTGTCCAGTTGCAAATGTGACTGTGGAGTGACTTTTAACTGAGGTAAGAGCTGCCCCGGTAGCTGAGGTCTGTGTGCGGTGTGATGGGCACTGCACACGGGCAGTGGGACTGCTCAGAAGCCGCTCCGTGGTGTGCTGGGAGAGCCATTTGCTCTTGCAATTCCAGCTGGCTCAACGCTGTGTTGATTAGGGACTGCCGGCAGATAGCTCCATTACAGACTTTAAAATTCAGAATGCAGTGGTGGGAAGAATTTTGGTGAAAGCTCCAAGTATTAGGTGTTGCAGTAGAGCCACTTTTAGAAGCTGGGTATGTCATACATCAGATGAGCTCAACACAGTTGTACCCTTGATCTAATGTTTTTTTAGATTATACCCACACAGCGAGCTAAATTCTATCAGAGATACCACACATACATTTCATACTTCCTCCCACAGAATCCACACAAGAAGTATTCAACAAGCTTCATAAATATTTGAATGAGAAGAGGATCCTGCAAATAAAATAGCTCTTAGTTTTATTCTCAGCCTGACTACTATACTGTTGTCCCTTTGAGCAATTACTAGACAAATTTTCTGCAGCGGCATCTTCACAGCTGGTTCTTAATTTTGAGAAAATGTTGGCCCAACTCTTCAATTTCTTCACATTTAACCCCTTCTGAAGAAAGTGGGAACCAATCTGCTCTGAACATCCAGTCCCAGTTCCCTCAAACTAAGCCTTGAAAAATGCTAACATTTTGAATTAGTGGCACTTTTGAGTATTAGAGAGACAACGATCAGCTTTTCTTGTAAGCCCAGCTCAATAAAATGTTACCAATTTCATAGTCATGAGTCCTAATAAATATTTCTCCAAAGCACTCTAAGATCACGGGACAGCAGGTGTTAGTGAATGCTAGATGTTATTATTTTTCTTGTGAAAATCCTATCAGCAACTCCATGCTGTGATATCCGGAAAAACAGCTTCCAATGAAGAAAAATTGCTTGTCACTTGCTGCCACAAGACGCGAGATAGTTCAAGTTAAGCAGAAGCCATATTGCTGTGTTTTCTATTTCTTTCATAAAACACAAATAAAGTACCCTGTGGAAATATGTGAGCTGAAGTGACAGGCATCTCTTGAATGCTTTTAATTGCTGCCAAAAATAGGCTGAAGCTTTCACCAAAGTTAACACAGACAAAATTTCCTTGGAAGGCATCAGTTCCATGTGAAAAGAAGTTAGCTTTTGCATCAGTTAAAATAAAAACAGCAATTACCCAGTTTATCTCTTCTGAAAATTCCATTTTACCTTACAAGAGAGATGCAGATAATGCTGTGCTCACATCAGTGGAGAATGCAAGAAGCTCAGAATGCCATCTTCCTTCTATTGCTGTATAGTAGCATCAACCCCTGCCACTAGTAGGCAGATTTTAATCATCTTCTTTTCATTATTGTTACAATAGTGCCTAATAATGTCAGTCAAGGACTAGAATCTCATTTGCTAAACTCAGCATAAAGACAAAATGCTCCCAGCACATTCAACAACAGCCATCTTTAAAATCGTGCACTCAGAGCTTCTAAACTTTCTCCCATTAATAAAAATTCAAGCTGAGTTAGCAGATTTGCTCCCCTGTTACAAAAAATTAATCTTCTCTCATTATAAGTGTAATCAGTGAAGGCTCCCAGGCAGGCAGGGCTCTCTCCCTGGCTGTTTGCAGCCCTGTGCAGCACAGCCATGGACAAAGCTCTGGCCAAAGACCTTGGCACTGGGAGCAGATCCCAAAGAGCATCTCCTGCTGTAGCACAGAACACTTCTCTTATCTCACAAAGCTTGCAATTACCTTTCTCTTCCTCTCCTCGTTTATCATAAGCTCTCAAAGGATCCTTTTTTTTGATTGTTTCCCACTCTTTCCATGACACAGAAAGGGACTAAGATACCCAGGTACTCAAGGCACTCATGTGGAAAATTGTCACTGGCTGTTTCAGACCTGTGACCTGACCAAAATCTTTACCAGCACAGGTGAATTCTCCCAGCACGAGGCTACATCATTATCAGGGAATATTCCGGGACAGGTCTCTCTTGTTTTAGCAAGAAGGGTCTGACCTGAGGGACTACCCTGACAGTGTTTCCTAACCACACTATTAACAAAGACAACCCATTAATGGGTGTTTTCTGAAACAAAATGTTAAAAAACCCAAGCAACATCCTGAGCAGCTGTAGCCCAAACCCTGCATTTCCTGAACACTGACAACTCCTGGTCAAGTTGATGAATTCACAAGATATACAAGATGCAGGATCAGGCTCCTTGTAGGTAAAATTACTATTTTTTTTCCGGTTTTCTTTATTCGAGTTTTGCTTTCCCAGTATCCAGAGAAAACACACATCAGCATGAAAATAACCCATCAATATCTCTAATGCTTTTCCCCTAAAACTACCGTGATCTCACCACTTCCAAAGCCCAAAGGAAATTAAAGCACGGGTCTAGAGCACGACGCTGAAGGATACAACTTAAAACCCCAAGAAAGCTGGGAAATTTCTGTGCAAAGGCTGCAAATCTGAGCTTGGAAAGGAAAGAAGCTTACAGTGAGCTGTAATAAAATTATTCCAGTCTGTAACCTGAAAAGAGAAAGCCTGCCATTCAGCAAACAGGAAATCCCAGAATTTATAGATGACCCTGTTACAAAGCAAATGTTTTGGAACAAATAGTTCTCTCCCTGGAGCCTGTTTTCCACTGGTTTCTCTCCCGCACTTTCCCCTATAATCCCAGGGCCAGAGCAGCACCGTCTGGCTGTCGCTGGTAGTGGCACTCCCAGCTTCACCCACAACCACAGGCTGGAGGGAGTGACCTAACAAGGGGTCCGAGCCTGAAAGCGAGTCTGGATTTTTGCAACAGTATCAGTTAGCAAAATAAAAGGTGTTACCCTCTCCCTACTAACCCTGCCTGTTTTGTATTCTCATGGACCACTGTGACTGCAGTACAATTACTTTGCTACTAAAAAAATGAAGTTTAGAAAAGCTTGAGTGTATGCGTGTGATGTGCAGAACTTCTGTCCTCAGCCAATGTTGTTTCACATGGTCCTCGTACATATGACAAAAGCACTGCACCGAGGGGAAAAAAAAAGGATAAAAACCCCCACAATTTAACACAATTTAAATAGCTGTTTCAGCTTCCCTACTTTTCTTGCGCTTGTTATGTTTCAAAGACTCAAAAGCAGCAGATGGAAAAGAAAAGGGGGCGGGTCTCACCGCAGTACCAGGGAGGTCAGGAAGGAGAAGTGCAGCTGGGTGCCGGTGTGACCCACACAAGGAAAGGAGCTCATCTGCCCCCTGATGTCCAGCACTCCCCTGCTCACTCCTTTGGGCGAGACAACACCAAGTCAGGAAGCGCCGGTAAGGGCCATGAAGCACATCCCACCCAACCCTTGGTGCTCCCATCCCCACTCCAGCGAGCTCAGCATCGCCCCGATGTTCCCTGGAGCAGCTCAGGTGCTGCAAACGGCCGTGTCCCACGGAGCCTGGCCTGGGAACCCCTCCGTGCTCCGTGCTCCGGAGCCGGCAGCCGGCAGCTGGCAGGGCAGACAGACCTTGTCCGCTGACTCAGCGAGCATCTGCCCACACTCGCCCCAAGCAGCAGGGTCACGCAGCGGAGCCTCGCTGCGGGAGCTCCGGGGCACAGGGGAGTGGGTGTGCCAAGGAGGGCTGGGCTGCGCTGAACCTGAGACACCAAAGCGCGGGCTCCGAAGGACAGTGCTCCCTGCTCAGCGTGACCGAAGGATTTACCTCCTCACAATATGGAAACCATCCATCACCGAGAATCTCTTTCCTGTTCCTTTTCTTTCTCTCACCCTATCCCAGAATCGTAACAAACATAAATTAAAAAAAAAAAAAAATCCTTTTCCCTCCACAGCTATCAAATTGTCTGGATTGCTACACACTTTAAAAAACAGATATTGAATATCTCTCTCCTCAGCAAATCTACTCTGTAGCATAAAGAATTCCCCACAGGAAATCTGTGAGGCTCTATCGCTATGACACAGTCAAGGGAAATTTAGACAGTCAAGGAAAATTTAGTCTGATGTTTGAGAAGCCAGGACAAAAAGGATCAGCCCTTCTCAGGATGAAGAAAAGGTGCCTGAGCTAAGTGGGGCTGGCAGACCAGCACTGAAATACTCTTCAGATATGCAATTACAGCTATCCCTAGGGGTTTTGCTTTTGTGTTGTTGTTTTTAAAAACCCTTCTCCAGAGTCAACAATTTGCCTGAATCGCTTCTTATTCATTTCATCTTCATGACTTCTGAAGGCATCTAATGAGGCACTTTGAAGTTTGCCTGAAAACAAAACAGAACCAAGAAAAAAAAAAAAGCAACCACCCTGAGGTGACATTAAATCTTTCTCCTGAAACTATAATCTTCAGGATTACAGCTCAGCTCTGTTTTGTTGTAACACTGTGCTATCTTTGGATTAATGGGCTTTGTCCTTACTGTGTTAAAGAATCTTGGGAACCCAAATCCAAAATGTGGCACCTGTGATATGGTTTTGCAGGCTTATTCACCGTGTGTGGAGTCAGGGCAGGGTCTGAAATGTAAAATTTGAGATAAGCATTTTGTTTTTTCAGGTTCTGTTCAGAAAAAATGTCTTCACCTACTTACTTCTCAAAACACTGCAGGTGGGATTGTGAGTAAATTGTCTGTAAAAACAGTGAGAAAAATCTGGAGTCACTTGTGGTTTTCAGCACAAAGCTTTGCATTTACAGTACTTTGAGTATATTATCTGACCTCACATCTCTTAGCCAAGCCCACACATAAACACTCATAAAACTACAGAAGAAAACACAATAAAAACATTATTTAACTTGATTCCCTGATGGCCTCTTGAATAGCCCTCCAGAAATACACATACTTTTGAATATTTTTTCAAGAAGAAATCAAAGAAGTAGGAGATTTGTGGAGATGCGGCCAGTCTCTGCTGAGGCTGCAACTTGCCAGGTCAATCAGCTTTGTGATTGTTGCCATCAGTCCCAGGACATCTTCCTCCGCTTTAAGGTAGCCGGTCTGCACGGAGGGAATCCGTGGAATGCAGATCACCACGTGGTATCGTGCCACCAGCACCTGTGTCGTAAGAGGGGTTTGTTTTTTCACTCTGTATTTTGTTACAGCGGAATCCTGGGAAGGAAGTGAGTCTTGGCACTGACCAACGTGTCCATGTTGTTCCAAAACACAGGCACGATGGTAACAACTTATCTCACTGTCTGCCTATATTCACTTTTTGCACCCATACACAGAAGATAAGTGTGTAAATTTCTTGGAGAGCCACATGTTCTACTGAATGAACTGATTGAAGGCTGATGGAAGCAAGAACAGAACTGCTGGTGTGGGACGCTCTTCCATGCAGCACCTCAAAGTGTGTCCAGTCAGACACATGGATGGGATTAAACTTGATTTAGGTTCCTACAGCTGATGCTTCTGCCCTTACTTCTACAAAGCCAGAGTTTCAAAGGATCCTTCTTTGGCAGCATCTTTTCTTCTTGTCGATTTAGACCAAAATTTCTGGATTCTTGTACAGCACTTCCTAACTCAAAAAAAAAGAAGGTTCACTTCAGAGTAGTCTCGTACACAAGCTGACAGTGAGTTTGCCAGGAACTGGGAGCTGGAGTCAGTGCTGTGTGGTTTTTGTGAGCAGCTTTGATGTGAACAGCAACACACGTAGCTCCTGAGTCACATAATGAAGCTTCAGTGCTTGAAGGCAAGGAGGGCAGAGCAAGCCACACCTTTGACATTTTGCCCATACCCTGGCTCCTCACAACAAAACATCCCTGGCCGTGCAGTCGCTGCTTGGAAAGGTTTTCAAAACTTCCTGATGCACCCACAGAGTATTTGAGACAGGCTCTACCTAGACAGCACATTCCCTTCATTCCCCGATGGCAAATTCAAAGTGATGACCTGCAACGAGATTCACCTTCAAGCTTCTCTCCAAATTTGTCAGTTCTGAGGAAGCTACACAGCATTAGGCACAAATCTTACTGTAATTAAAAAATATGTCTCAAGATAAATAGGCCATACTACTGAGAGATGGAATAGGGACAAATGAAAAAAACCATAAAGTAATTGTTTGAAAATGTGAACAAAAGAGAAGTTGCTTTATGACAGCTCTCTCTTACCTGAAAGTAACATTTTGGGGAGAGAAAAGTTATTTCTTCTTCAAGGCCTCACTGTTCAAACACAGAAGAATAAGTTACTAATTCATTATTCTGAGGCTGATAAGTAAGAAAGCAACCTACCAGCTTATTTATGGCTTTAGAAAGCTAATTTTGCTCCAAAAGTCTGTTGGAGAAATAGTTATTTCATTTTCACAGCTGTTAGAGCTTGTTCTAAGACACACATATACTGAACTCTCTATTTAACCTTAGATTAGAAGGAAGCTTTTAACAAGCATTGCTGAACTAAAACCATATGTCGGTCCTTCGCATATTTAAAATACAGCAACTGATAACACTCACCACACTGCAAAGCAAGCTCAGTGAAGAACAATTGCTCCAGAACTATTAGGAGAGAGCACAATACTAAACTCTAATTGAAGAAACCATATAATAATATTTTCTGTCTTGGGTAAAGATTATTCTGAGCCCTACTTAGATCCCAAGTGGATGATGGGGTTTGGTGGCCAGGTCTCACGTGGTTGTTGTTAGTTCTACTTTCAGGGCCGTAAAATGTACAAGAAAACAGGCAGGTAGCAGACACGTGCCACACTTGTGAACTAGCAACCTTTTAACCACCTATCCTAGTTAGGGACAGCTGAATAACAGGATTTAGAGCCAAGGAACTAAAGAATTCATAGATGAAATTCATATTTCAGTTGAATTATTGCAATAAATAATAAATGAAAACTTAAGAAGCTGGAGGCTGACTGTAGTGTGGAAGGCCAAGTCAGAGATAAAGCACAAACAGCTATGAGTGGATAAGGGTCAAAACCCTCCTTTGTATGTTGATTTAAGCTCTATATTGACTTGGAAGCATAAAAACAGAAGTCTGATTGAGTTCTATCACAAACATACACTTAACTACTTTTTCCCCTTGCAGTGTTTCCAGTGATGCCACTTCAATTCCGCACCTCTGCCTCTACTTTGTAACATCAATGAAACAGAAAAAGTGTCCATATAGTGGCCTAAAAAAGAGTTGGGTAACCAAAAGTAACTTCTGTTAATATAAGTAAGTCTGGATCTGCATAAAATCATGGCCTTCAAACATTTTCTCTGGTAAAAGATAAATTAAGATAGTCATACTTCCCTCAGGCCCATTTTAATTAAGCAAGAATCCTCAAGGATAAATGAACAAAATTAGCTCAGTTTGGAGCAGCTTTTAACTACGTAGTGAACTCCACTGATAGGCGGGAGTTACACAGAGTGAGACATTTCCAGAGCGGATCTGGGTGGGATCACAGGGTGGTCCGAAGAGGTTCTTGAGACCTTGAAAGAGATTCATATAGTCCTGAAGTACGTTTTCAAGTGAAAATCCATACTCAAACCTCACAGGATACAGCTGCCCGCAGAACCCGATTTTTAGATGCTACTCTATATCCCAGAAAGAAAAAGGGAGGAAGACTCCCACATTTACAGCTGTGTGGTATCTACAATTTCCTTAGACTCAACATAGGCAAACTGTGACATATAAAGTGCTCTTCAGTTCAGGGAGACTTAAAATAAACACAAATGCACACAACAATGGCATCCTTAATTCCATGGCATTCAAGACCCAGCTCCACTTGCATCTCTGTGCCTGTAACTGAGAACTTGTAGATACATTAATCATGAAAATTGTGCATGATCCCTTTTTTCATGAATTTTGTTGGCACTGTCTTCATGATTAACTGAATGCATTTGGCCTTATTTTCAACCACAGCTGCACTGATTTAAGTAAAGAGTGACTTCAAACCCATTTAGTCAAATGCTGGCAAAAGCCTGTAAGATATGTTTGTTTTGGTTTAGCTAACATGGACTGGGAATACACAGTAAACCAAAGCTAAGCATGAGTAAGACCCTCTTAAATTGAAATAAAGTTGTCTGCATTGTGAATGCTTAAGTAAGTCATTTTAGAATCCTGCTCCAGTTGAATCAGGCTCACTTTCCCAATCTAGATGAGGCCCCTGTTTCAAAGGTGCTTTTTCAAGGTAGTTTTGTTGGTTGGTAAAAATTCTGATAAGAAGTTCTGAGGCAATCACAGGCCATGAGATACTTTTGAAAAAAGATCTGTTAAGTACCACCCCCCCCCCAAAAAAAAANCTTTGTGTTCTGTTTAAAAGAAAAACAGTTTCTAAACTGTAGATGAACCTCTTATCTGCTAAATCTCAAAATCCACTAAATGGCTTGGAAAACAGCAGTGCAGGGGAGGAAGGCGTTATAAATCATCTAGAAAAAGAAATATAGACCCCCAAGTCCATCTCATCCACGCTGGGCAAAGCACATACAAGTTTTTCTGGCTATTGAGTAATGCCTTTTTTTTTCACTTTTATACAGGCAATCACCGCTGTATGCACTTTATCAATCCAGTATCACCAGAGGGGAGTTGCAAGGGAAGAGGAGGGGCAGAGAGAGAAGGAAAGAGCTGCCAGCACTGGGCTGCAGCTCAGCCAATGCTTGATTGCAGGTATAAACATTACACGCTGCATCAGCAAAGCTGTGGAGAGTGAGCCATAAACCTCCCAGGAGGGGCTTTACAGGGAAGGCTGACAATGCAAGTTCAGAGTCACTGCGTTATTTGGAGACATCCTGAGCAGCTAAAAATACATTGCAGCTTTTAGGAAGAAAGCAAAGGGGAAATATCTTTCTCTTTCCAGGGCAAAGGGGTGGGGGCAAATGAAGGAAAGAAAAGGTTATGAAAACCCCCATGGAAGACGTAGCTTGGGGAAATCCAACACGTGTGGAAGCAAGCAGGTAAACCACCTGTGCTGCCAGTTGTAACAGTGAGATTCTGATGCTTGAAATGACTTTAAATGCAGGAAAGATTGTAGCCAGGGGCTTGCTCTAATCATCATTGTACTATCACCTTTAATAACTTGTCTCTGCCTGAGCAGATCCAGCGCTCACTTAGCAGCTATTAAAACTAAATTGCCCTCATTAATAGAATTTCCACATTCCTTCTGTGCATGTATCCCGGTGTCCTCTGTCAACAAACACTGAGCTTTACCGTAAGAGCTGACAGCAGGAAAATATCCCCATTTTATGTGGTGTGACAGATGCAAAGGACTCGTGAAGTTGGGGCTCAAACACATCATCCAGAACTGCCCAGTCTAAGACCTCAATCGCTCTGGGAACTCAGGTCAGGAGTCAGAAGAGTGGTGGTTTTTCAGGTCACCTGAACGAGAAGTGCTCTGCTCAGCAGCGAGGAGCTCTGCTCAGTAAAGGCAGGGGAGATGTCACAGGTGACATTTTGTATTCAGGGTGTGTGAATACCTCAGAATGTTACTGTGAGAATAGACCTTGATTATACCTATCAAGTGAGATTATGTAAATTCAGACTAAATTACCTGCACTATTTTAAACAGCTCTAGGATGGAGGACGAAGGTACTGAATAGGCTACAAACATAACCAAGTAAATGGTGTCGGTAATTCCCCTGAGCAGAGATTCTGCAATGCCATAACTGCTACAGAGGGAGGAACTGCAATCTTGATACAAAATGTAATTCAGAATGCGGCTCATGTTGGAACGTTGTCCTGGAAATAAGTTCAGAGCAGTTCTGAGTGCTAGGAGGAGTTGCTGCCTCTGCCATAGATGTTATGCGACCCTGAATAAATTACTCAGACTTCCATTTTATCAGCCTATGCCATAAGGATGACATGCATCTCAAAGGTGTTTAAGGAATTAACTCCTTAATGTTGTAGAATGATTTGTGAGCCCTCTCCAGGCGGTGCTGTGAAGGGCAGACTGCAGACATTGTGGCTTTCAGATTTTAACTATGATAAGGAAAGCTCCTGCAGGAATGTGCTGCTAGAAAACGTAATGCAGCTGTTAATCCCCAAAGGCTCTGATTTGCAGAATGAAGTCCAGAATGTGCAAACAGTTGGGTTGTGAATAAAAATGACCTTTTACACACATTCTCAAGCTTTCACTACTGAAAAACTATGGAGCATCACATACACTTCAAGTACAAAAGGAAATCATGCTCCCACATGGCCAGCAGGCCACTCTACCAAGTCGCCAGGCTCAGAAATTAGGCAAAATGAGTTCTAATACAGCAAAAAGATGGCTAACTGGCAAGCAGGACACAGATCTTGGGGTGTAGACATCTCTGCATTACAAGACTTGGATGCCTTTGCAGAGGAAGCTAATGCAATAGCAAGCACAAAGTGAGAGGCCTCCATTTGCAGAAGCAATAAATTTAATGAAGATCCAAACTGACAATCTGAATACACATCTAGCTTTGTCTTTTCTCCTTCCTGCTTGTATCATTTCCTTGGGGGAGATTTCAGTTCTTGTTCACCTCTGCTGCGATTCCCTTGAAGTCTCAGCTGTTCCAGGGAAAGTAAATAGGGTTTAAAATTAATTATCAATTAAAATGAGGTTAATCAGCACCGGGCTTGTCATCTATTATCCTTGTAAGTGAGACAATCCTGTCCTCCTGCAAAACCCCTACAAGGAACAAGGCCAATAAGACTCAGCAACAAAGCCTGGTCCCTCGTGACCTTTGCTATGTTTAGGAAGAACAGCTAAAATAAGCTCTAATCCTCAGCCAGGCCAAACACTGCTGAGAACAACTACCTTTAACCCTTTTGGTGCCCTGTGTGTGTGAAGTGTCTGGACAGCAGGACGTGTTTATTATCCCAAACTGCTTGGTGCTATGTCAGTAATTACATATTCCCTGGATATGGCCTTCCACCATCCAAGCAGGGAAGCACTTAATTTCTCCAGGACCTTTGCCACTCCACCAGAACAAGTCATGCTCTGTTGTTTGGGGTTTTTTTTTTGTTCTAATGGGATGTACTGGGTTATACAGTCATTTACACAAGGCCTTTGTTTCAAATGCCTTCCAGGGCCTTATTGTGGTGATGTCCCCACTCACGCACACAGGACTACAAAGACAACTTGCAGGAAATCCTGGCTCTGAGTACACTCACCTGTAACATTAAATTTTTACAGAAGAAGTCTCACCACTGCCACATGGAATCTAAGAAACATAACACTTTCCCAGGCACAAAACAGATACAGAACATGCCTGAGCTCTGGCCTGTGTGAATGACTTAGCTGTTTTTATATCCAAGAAATCTGCTAAGGAACCACCAAATTTTTAGCTATCATTTCCCATATCCATAAAGTGGGAAAGCATGTAACAAGATACAAAAACATTATTTCATTAAAGAGAAAATACCTCTGAATGCAGGATACACCTGCATCTCAGGTTTCACATTTACACATATTTCTGTTAACCTGGGGATAGGCACAGATGTGTGACAGAATGTGCAGTGCCAGAGCTGCTCCAGAAGCATCCTTGTCTAATAATCCCCGTGAGTCCCCCAAGCTTTTCCCAGAATTGTACTGCTGCTACAAACACGGAGAAGGAGACTTCAGAGGCACAAGCGAGAATGGAACTCAAATCCCACTGACTTGAAAACACGAGCACTTTGCTTCCCATTGTATCTTTAAATTCTCCCACAATCAGTTTTAGACTTTGGACCTTTAACACTGGGTTAGAAAACAACACTCATTTTTCAGAATCTGGGAATTGCCTGCTCTTCCTTGAATTCAAAATCAAACAGAACAGAAAGATATTTATCCCTTCTTTAGTATCTCTTTGACCTCTATTTTCATCTGGGTTTTTTCTGTTCCTATTTTAAAATAGTTCAGTAGTGAGCGTGTGTGTGTGCAGGCACTAAACTTTACTCTCAAAATATGTATTTTTTTAAAAAAACCAACTAACCACAAGTACAATTTGTTTCAATATGCTTCTGCAAGGTGTTAAGGGGGAAGCTCAGCTGGTGCTGTCCTAATGGTCTTTATGCAAAGAGTTTCCTGCCAAGAAGTGCCACAGAGCTCCAGCCTTTGCCTTTGCTTGCTGTGGCTCTAGAAATAAATGGAGTTGATCTGTACGATCTGGAGAACAGCATAACAGAGGATGCAAAAGCAAGGGATCCCAGGACTGGAAAATCTATGCAAAGCTGGAGGTGGCCCCTGTTTGTGGATAGGAGATGCTACAGAGAAGCCCCAAAGAACGTGAGGGTCCGTGAGGGAAGGTACACACGGATATGGAGTCAATGCACAGGATGGGAAAGTTCTCTGGGTTCCTTCTGTACAGTCCTCTGACCATTATGTAAAGGTGGAAAAGACAGAACAGAAAGAAAGCAAATATGGTCATGGTGAGGCGTCATGTGAGAATCAAACCTGTGCAAAACTTCACATGAAAACATTTGCCTGCTGCAATTTATTTGACATAGATATCCACATGTAACTGTTGGGAAAAAGTCTTCCTGTTTGGATATTTTTTTTAAAAACAAACTTGTACTTAAGAGAAACCTTGGCATGGTAACATAGGGTTACATGGTATGAAGGAATCAGACTTTGTGGGGATTTACAGCAAAGAAATTCTGAAGAGCCCAGGACAGCAGCATTAATGGTTTCCCACAGGCAGGTTACTCAAGCATCAGGTTCCAATCTAACACCAGCTGAGGGGTAGGTTTCGCCTGGGCCTCTGTGAGACACATTTAGTAGGTTGTTCCATGAATTTCTGCTGAAGATCCTCTATTTTTGCAACTCTTTCAGTGAGTAGCTGCTACAACAGGCAGTGGCCCCACCTGGCTGTCTCACTGGAGCCAGAGCTGGACACTGGTTCTTTGTAGAGCAGGCCTTACTAAAGTTATGTCGTGAAAGTTAATTTAGTATTTCTGTTTTAGAACAACGAGGTGTAGAAATAGGTCCACACTGGAGCGTAGTCTGCTCAATATCAGCAAGCAGACATTCATTTCCTTCAGGGCACCCAAAAGTGCACCTTAAAATCTGCCTTCACAGGCAGAACCATATAAGCCCCTTCTGAAGATCTCAGCTAAACAACACTGCTCTGGGAACCACAAGGGCTGGGAGGCAGATGTGCACTCTTGGAATCCCACTGTGACTTGGATTTCTGTATCCAGTTACTGTCCCAACAAAGACATTTGTAAAATGAAGCTGTCTTCACCCTCCCCCTTCCCTCTTGCTGCATTACTGGTATCTATTTTTGGTTGGGCTTTTTTTAAGTGTTCCACTTCGAACATTTTGCTGTGTTCTTGGCCACAGTGCTCGAGACCTCTGTGCTCAGGATGCAGCAGTGTGGTCCTGACTGCTTCCACTGAAAGCTGGAATCAGAAAGGGTTCTCCTTGACTTACAAATTCCACTCTTTTCAGTTTTAATAAACTGAGTAAATGCAGGGGAGAAAACTCCTGCTGACCTGGCTGCTTTTATTCCGTGTAATCTTTTGTACAGACCAAATACTGTATTGCTTTATTTATTCTAGTCCAGTTAAAATGGTAACACTCCTGCCCTCCTACACATGTGTACATGGACACAGATCTATTTCCATTGGTATAAGACTGAAAAGTTACACCCACAACTGTTCCTGAAGAGAAACAGAAGCAGTCTGTAACACAGTAACATTTACAGTGCAGACTGGACACAACATGAGTAATTTATAAGGGAAATCCACACCCTTATCAATCAGTTTTATCTGTAGAAAACCTCCATGCAGACAAAGCCCAGGGAGCAGAACAGAGCTGAGGGACCCCACTGGGCTGCCCCTCCACTGACCCTGGATGGCTGTGGGCTGTGGCTGGGATGAGGCATGGAATGCCCTCTAGTGATGCCACGTTCCTATCTTTGGAAACATATTTTTGCTTCCCGCCTGGCTTTTGAGGTCTCTGGACAAAAGAGCAGCTTGTAGCCTCAGCAAGACAAAGCAATTCAAAGCGTTAGGGATGACACCACCACCTCCTCATCCTTGGGAACAAGAGGCATTGTGCACATGTCACCTGGCTGCTGCACGTCCTGCTTTTCTGACAGGGTTGGCAGGCTGCAGAAGCCTCACACAGAGCACCTCTCAGAAGGAATATTTCTGTAACAGGTACTTAACAGGAAGGAGGGAGACTGAGGGAAGGGTGGCCTGAGTCCTCTGACCATCTCTGCCAGACAGTCTTCTCTGGGAAGGTGGATTTTAAAGATGGGACTCTAATGGGCAAGAATGGAAGAGCAGGAGAATTAGGCACAGGTAAGAAGGTTGTCGATGTTACAAGAGAGAGGAAGCAGTGACCCCGTGCTTGAGTGGCCAGTGGAGCACAGGATCAAACTCCAAATCAGCCTTAATCCTTGGGGAACATACGTACATAAGGCTGTAATTTCTACCTGTTTAGCACACCTCTAACTTCCATTAGACAGGTGACATTTCCATGCACTGAAACTTGCCAATCTAAGGACTTGGCTCATGTAGAACCCATTTACAGACATCTCATGAACCCTGTGACCAGAGCCTCCACCTAAGCCAGGAAAAGTAGCAGCAATTTGGACAAGGCTCTCATCAACCTGCAGCACAGAACAAAAGCGACATTGATATATTATGGAAAGCAAGTAGGAAGCATTACCCAGAGATTTTCTGCAGTACACTGACATCTGTGAGGATGCTGTCACTTCCCAGCAGCTAGGCAGGTGTCCTTCAGCAGACTCCCCTAAGGATACTCAGGCACTCCCAAACTGAGATGTGGCTGTCAGTACCAACCTCAGTAAATCCTAATTTCTTCTAATTGTTAAGGCTCACAGGGCACTTGCCACACTGGAAGTGTGGGAAGCCTGGCCAAATTAGAGGCAGCCATACCTATCTTCATTTTCAGCTGAACATTTTCTTTCCAAGAGGTTTTAGAATGGCTTAGAAGAGCCAGGGCCAAAGGGGATGGAGCATGCCCTTGTCTGACTGGCCCAGCTCCATGGCAATTACTGGATTCCACAAGAGGTCAGTGACAATCTGTGCCCTGTGCCAGGACGCAGCCGCGTGGCCGCTGCCTCTGCTTTGGCACCAGAAGAAGGATGGTTGTGCCAGGCACAGAGCAGAAGATGACTTCCTGAAAGGTGAGCTGCAGCCAAGTGTCCAGCTGCACTGCCTTCAAAATGCATGGAAAACATGGAGCATTGCAAAAGCACTGTGGAGGATGGCAATTAAAACTGATCTGCACGCTAACTAGGATTAAGTCAGTTTTGAGATACTATGGCCAAAGAAGATATGTATGTGCAGGCTTGCACTGAAATAATTGTCAGAATAAATCAAAACAGATCTTTGCTAATTTAGTTCAAAGTGCAAGTAGACAATCCTTTGCTTTTGGAAACACGGTAGAAGAAACAAATTAAACTTGCCTCCAATTAAGATAAGAGGTAAATATTTTGATGTACTCAGGATCCTACTAAACTAGAAGGATCCAATGGATCTGAAATCCATCAAACAGAATCTCTTACATCATACAAACAACGGCAAAAATCTTGGTGACATGCATCATTTTCTTTTGAAATGTCAAGCAAGAGCACAAGACTGATAGCCCAGCAACACTGCTGCTGCCATCAGCAATTCATTTAATCAATGGAGATGTTAATCCTAATAATGTCCTGGACTCCATTTAATTTTGATTACATCATTGTTTTTCCTCAGTCAAATTGTGCACTGCTCAGGTTTACAAGTAAGTGCTTTGTGTTTGATAGCGTCTTTCTCCACCTTGAATCTTCTTCTGCCACTTACACTTTTGCTGGGCTTGTAAATGATGTGGCTGAGATTTGAGGAGCTGAAGCCCCATCTGCTCTGACACCAAAGATCCAATGGCACATTTAATTTTCAATAGCCACTTGCCCCAGACTCCTGGTTAAGATTCTGCCCAGGGATAATGTTCACAGCATGGCGGTTCCATCATCACCTTCTTTCCCCTAGACATTGGTGCATTTCAGTGACACTATCAAATATGAAATACTTCTATTCTTGACACATCTTCTATTCATGCTCTTTTAGGTCTAAAATTTACATAGCTTCGTTACTTTAACACTAATAACCAAGCTGAACTGCAGTGCGAGCCAGTAGGGAAAATAGCTCCAGTCCTTGTATAATAAGAAAAAAAATAAATTATTTGGTATCTTAGCTGTTCAGCAGCCTATATGAAAGCAAATATAACAATGTCCCTTGTTATTTGAAGCACAGTAGGCAATTCCTTTCAGAAGACAAGTGGCGAGTTATTGCTAGGGAAATGATAACTGTTCTTTAAGGGTCAGCAGCTCTTCCAGGACCCTGCCCAGCCCTCTCCACCTGCCATGAAATGGAGTTTAAAACAGAAGATATAAAAATCCAGTCATTTGTCTGGCTTGTATGAGTAAATTTATCCTCCAACATAAATGAATGGATATGCTAAATACAAGCTGAATGAGGCCAGAAGGGATGAAAAACACACAAAAAAATTAAAATAAGAGCAAATGGCAAATGGAAAAACTAGCAAATACAGCATTTAAAATAGCTCCTGTGGTGATTGCAGGGCTTGAAAACCACTTGAATACAGCCAGCACGTTTATCACCTCTGAAGAAGCAATCTTGTGAAAGCCAGTTCTGGTAGGTTTTTAATAGCAGATTGCTGAGTGGTTTAAATATCAGTTCAGTAATTAAAAGTCCAGTTGTTCTATATAGGAGCAGATTAAGAGCATTTCCGTACTTGCTGCTTTGTTTCTAAAGCCAGAAGAATGACAACACCATCAAAACCAGGTGGTATTGCAACAACCTTCCTAGATTTCACTTGGACTTAAAAATTTATATCTGTTTATGTTAATATTATGTTAATAATTTCTCAGTTTTGCTAAAGACACATAAAATTTATATGTGATTTCCCAACACACAAGAACATGTGGAAGTGGTCCCCAGGCTGAAATTGTGTCTAATTGCCTTTGCGGCAGAGTTCATCCTTCTTACTCAGGTCCTATAACTAATTTATTATGTGTCTTGTGTCTGAGCTTGTCAGCACTTTAATTATATCCTAGAGAACCGGCTCATCTGTCCCGGCAAACCGCTGCTGTCCGTGCTGCTGGTATTGGGACATAGAACACTTGTAGCTTAACAGTACAAAACCAGCAAGGCCAGGGCAAACGAGCTCGGGATGGGCTGCAGCCTCCTGTGAGCCAGGGCTGCGCCATCCAAACGGAGCAGGAGCTCCAAACTCTGCAGCCCCCTCCAGCATCCCGGAATAACCACGAACCTTCAGTTTAGGCAATGGCTCAGCCAACCAGGAAAACTCATCCCTGGCTTTAAAACATTCGGGCTCACCACAATTCGTGTAGTGGGGGCAGGAAGCAAGGCTCAAGAGGGACTCTTCAAGAGCAAGCAGTGACAGGACAATGGGGATTGGCTTTAAGCTGCTAGAGGGTAGATTTAGATGGGATATTGGGAAGGAATTGTTCCCTGGGAGGGTGGGCAGGCCCTGGCACAGGGTGCCCAGAGAAGCTGGGGCTACCCCTGGATCCCTGGCAGTGCCCAAGGCCAGGCTGGACGAGACTCAGAGCAACCTGGGACAGTGGAAGGTGTCCCTGCCCATGGCAGGGGGTGGAATGAGAGGAGCTTTAAGCTCCCTTCCATCCCAAACCATTCCATGATAGTTTGAGTCTGGCATATTCCTTTAAGTGTCTTTATCTGACCTTTTAGTATCAGACAGTTATATTTCAGGCACTCACCTTAGATTTGATCGCAGTAGCTTGTATTTGCTTAAAGCTTGTAATTTAGGTCCATAACAAAGGGCAGCTTTGGGATCTGGAGAATCAGTACAAGGCAACTTCATTTGAACAAAGTTAAATTTTCAGTGTCTTCAACAGCACGGTTTAAATCATAAATGTAATTTTGAAGAATTATTCTTGTTTGTTCTGTTTTAGCTTTTCAGCAGTAAATATTTTACTTCACTTTTGACAGTTTTGTACTAAATGCAGAGATAGGGTCAATTTATTCATTACAGTTCAGTTTATATTAGACAGAGTAGAGCACTCAGTCCAGGGCAGCACTGATTAAATTACTGCTGAATATATTATCTCCCACTCACCCTGTCTTTTAAGCATTTAGTAATTTAGTTTCTAACAGTGTCATGTCACTGCTGCTATAGACTTGTCCATTTTCAGAATAAACAGACCCACACTTTGCTCAAAGAGCTGCACCCACACATTTTCTTTCCCCTCTCTTCCATGGAAGCACTGAGAGTGTAGAGAGGATCTGTATATTTGGGTTTGGATGATGTGACCTACCAGGAAAAAGGGAAGTGGGCATTCCTCCTTCGTGTGGGATTCTCTAGGCAGGAACATGCATGCAGGAACAGACATGAGGATGTGCTTTGTCACAGAAACTTCTATACACACAGCAGCACTGGAACTTTGAACAGCTCTCACAGCCCGAGAGTGGCTTAGAGAGAGCAGCTCTGGAGAGCTCCATGTCTATGCCAATAAAGCCACTGGTTGAGCTGGTCTTTTTAATGCTTTGTGTGTCTTGGAACACACTTTTCGTGCATGCAGGAGTGTATCTTTGAAGGCAGCAAAGCTTTTGGATTGGCACAGTTACAGTGCTGGGTGAATTGTAACATCCTGGAAAATCCCTTTTAAATGCCAGACTAGGACTTGGATCATATCCACGCATTTGCAGCAGGCACAGCACAACAGCTTTCGGAATTTAGCAGACACTTAAAACAGTACAGACATGTTCAGTAAAGCTAAGAGCACTTGAAGTTGAGCAGCACAAAATAACCCAGGACCCTGGATTAACAGGAATAAGATTCCTATGGGGAAATGATGTGCTTGCTGAGGGATGAACAGGGGAGGGGGAGATTGCCAAAGAAGCTGAGCCTCAGGTTCATGATAAACACACTTACAGCAATATCGGTTCTTCCACAGTGGCTGAACAGGGATTTCTAGGAAGACTCCTTAGCTAGCAGACATTCCAGCTGTTTGCAGGGAGTAATGCCCCAAGTATCCCAAGTGCTAACTGATAATGAGAGCAGATCTCATGCCCTCCTTTCTGGCTGCTGTCAGATGACTGCTCACAGAGGCGCTGCTTCAGCTTCAGGCTGCCAGCTGGTAGGACACTTTGGGATGATCCTCTGCCTGAGCAGGCATTCCTATAGCTATGAACTCATTTGGGATCTTCCCCAAAATCAATAAGCCTGTAGCTAAACCTACAGCTGCAGATCTGCAGATCCCTAAACCACATCTGGCTGGCTATAAGCAGCTATAAAACTTCAAGCCAAGTCCCTCAATTACTTTCCTAAAGTTAGCCTATTTACAGAAATTGAAATTAAAATTAATCCTATTTTATATTATATTTCTGGGTTCTGCAAACCAATGGTCAAATTGTGGGCAATGCAAAGCAAGCTCAGTTTTTAGTTATATACTTTAAAGCAGTCTTTGCCTTAGGAATGCCTCGCCCTTGCTGTTACATGCTGTGTTAAGCCACCGTTAGCTGCCTCAGTGGTTTAAAGGGATGTTGGCTGGTGTACTTGGGCAACACAGGCAGGTTTTACTGGTGTCTTGCATGCAGTTTTATTAGTATTTCTGAAACTGAGTGTTTGAAGAATTCTTTCTAATGGCTAAGGTATGGGTTTGTAACAAGTAGTGAGTCTGAAGTTATAGGACTGTAGAGCCATG
Source organism: Dicrurus megarhynchus (assembly GCA_013399195.1). Lineage (NCBI taxonomy): Eukaryota > Metazoa > Chordata > Aves > Passeriformes > Dicruridae > Dicrurus > Dicrurus megarhynchus. The sequence goes on from VXAD01010502.1 coordinate 131,961, forward strand.
CTTGTTGCAAAGTTTTAGTGATAAGAATGGCTGCTCTGGTTTCAGACTCCTTCCTGACATTCTGGTGTCCCCTCCATTTAATATTGTTTCACCTTGCAAAGACAACATCCAGCAGAATCTATGTCCTTTACTTTTCTTTCCACCACCTACTCCCCAGTGGATACAATAATATATTTAGACACATGCCAATCACTTCTCACAGGTTCCTTTTGTGACTTTTTGGACATTACAGATGGTTTTCTAAGTGATTAGAGGAAAACTTGTGTTTATTCTCATCTCTGATTAGGCTGAGAAATGCTACCAAAGCCTAGAAATATTTTGGAGTATTTGCTTCTCTAGATCATAGATTTTTGGTGATCTGAGCCCTTCCCATGCTTACAACTTTAGTACAGCTATAGGGGCACTGTTGCTGCTGTTTACCTGAGATACTGCCAAAAAGCCAGACTGCTTTAAACCAGAGTGCACAAACTAAAGGAAATGAGGAAGCCACAAACTCTTTTGTGCTTTGAATTTTAAGAGCTTCGCTTAATACTTTTTCACAAGTAGTAGATCACTAGTTACAAAGCCTCAGTGGTTTGTGATATTGGTACACAAACACATTTTTAAAACATGTATTTCATCATCTGTGATAAAGTAATCCAAGAATAACACTACAGAAAAAAACTGAAAGGACACTTCTGTGTTCCCAGAAGATTTACACAAACTGTCTGTGGAAACTCTACTATGATGCTGGATTGTATTTAATGAAGTGTTAACTGATTTTGGGTTGTCTCTGATGCAACTCTCACATCCCTAAAAGGCTACAATTCCAGTGTTTCTGCAGCATGTAAGGGAAAGAGAAACGCAAGTGTGGATGAGCAACTGATGACAAATTGAGCAATGTAAATAATTTTTTTACTGTGTTATAAAAAACTGAAAGTTCAGAATCATCATCTCAGCAGGAACAAATCTGGTTTTCCCCAGCTTACAGGAAAGGTTGGTTTCCTGTATAATCCAGAACGGCCCTATGCCACTGGGACAGTGGGATGCTGTGGTCCTACAAAGGTGGCATAACATAAAATGTACTGAATATGAAGAAAAGACCTTGAGCTGGGAAGTCAACCGAATGAGGCAGAGCCATGCTGTGTTGGTAGGAAAACAGCTGCTCTTTATGCACAAGGCGGGAACTGAAGGCCACAAATGCACGTGTCAAACCTCCATTTGCTGAGATACATCCCTTTGCCCATTTGCAACTTAAATTTCTGTGGCATTTATGGCTACACAAGTGCCAAAAGCTCTGGCAGTAAAAGAGAGAGTAGGCAGAGCAACAGTGCTCTAATATATGGGTTGAATAAGAAACAAACGCCAGGCTTATGGGAAATCTTAGGTCACAGAATATTAAAATAAACATCTGATGTGGCAGTACACCTGTTCTCTTTCCTCCTGGCCCAGGTACAATGTTCCAGGGTGTCCCAGCTGTTCTGCTACAGCTTCTGCTCTTTGGGAGGATATTTTTTGAATTAAATATTTACACAGACCGCTCAATATTTCCTTAGAGGAAATGGGAAGCTTGAAGTCCACCAGCATGTTACAGAGAAAATGCCTTATTTTGACCTGCACATAGTACTTGACACGTAGCCAAATGGAAATTCATCTACTGTAATAATGATTGTCCCAGTGATTTACTTATCTTTGCATGGACATTACAAGCTCCATAGATTTTATCCACAAATTTTGAAAGCTTATGGTCTATTTTTTCCAGGTCATTAATAAATTTAGGATGTCAGCCTCTACAGCAAATCCTGGAATACTCAATTATTATTTTTGTTTCACTGCAAGGTGCAGCCATTTTTAACAACTATTTTCCTTGATGCTGCAATTTGTGATGAAACCACACAATTAACCTCCTGTTCTAAATGCTATCATATAGGTGTTATCTTTGTGTCAAAACAGTGGATGTTCCAGAAAATGAGTAAATTCATATCCTAGAGTCCTCCCCAGTATTTGTTGAAGTTTTGGCTCCAAGAGGTCGTCTGAAGATGTGCTCACAAAAAAAATACGTTTGGTTAAACTTGGCAATCATTTAAGAAAAAGAAAACCCTGATATACTGGAAGTTTTATCTAGCAAGGGAGAGTAGCAGGAAATTTTCTGTGGAAAACAATATATTGAGTGGTCTGCTGTAGCACTCCTACCTCAGAGAGTCTTCAGGGCTGTGGTTAGAAGAGGGATGTTTGCAATCGCTTATGTGACATGAAAACTCAAACAACTCTTGGGGCTGCTGAACACTCCCTCCAAAACATGTGAGGGAGCCCTGAACTGAGTGTTCCAGGGGTCAGCCCCTGCTGCCAAGTCAGAGCTATGTCCATGGAAGGGACAACCTCCCAGACTGGCCGTCTCTCTTGGGTTTACGCCACTCTGCAGCCAGTTGACAAAATTACTTTATGGGGCTTGAGGCTTAAATTGGAAGCCTCCACTTTTGAAGTAGGATTAAAAAAAGCTTCCAGAGTTCTCCCCTTTTCCCTTCTAAAGAGGATTTTTAGGTCTTGACTAGCATATACAAACAAAAGATGATTGATGAGAATATTCATCCTCTGCTGCTTGTTTCATTTAGTAAGCACTTAGGAATCAGAGAAAAAATGTAAACCAAAACCAATTCCTAATATTTCATGTGTGAGAGGAAAATCTTTCTGTAAAATACGCTGATAGTCCTATGAAAATGTTGTATCTGGAAAATAACAGCAGCTCTTTGGGAAGGGGATTTGTTGTTGAGCGGACTGACTTCCCAAATCCTTCCTCGGAATTCATGATTCTTGTCTGTAAGCCCTTAGTCAAAGCTGGAGATACTCTGACAACTCGTTCTGTGTCCAGCACTAGGAGGACATCCCCACGGTGTATCACCGAGCACTCTGGGGCTGCTGATGGCAGAGGTCAGCACAAGCTGACACACAGCACTTCCCTTCTCTTTACTCACATCACTAAGGAAAGGATTCCCACTGGGAAACTCTTGATACCATGAAGACATAAGTAAAAGGTCTATTTTTATAACCAAACATTCATTTCTCTTAAGCTCCATCATCCTAAACTGCCAATGCTTCTCCGTGTACAGGTGCTCTATAACCGCCCGCTCACACAGAGGAGCAGCACCTAAGGTAGTTTCTGTGACGGACAGCCTTAACTGCCTCAGCAATGGGATGAAACTAAAACTTATTTATGCCAAATACTGTGTCATTCTCAAAGATGCAATCCTGTTTACTCTTACTGCACTGGCAGCCAAGCTCTGACTGCCCCAGATGGAGCAGATTAATTCTGATGCATTCCTTCTCTCTGAATGTCATCTACTGATTGTGGCTTTGTAGCCCAAAAGTTTCACTTCTAACTCCACCAAGTGTCAGAAATCATGGTATTTATTAAATCTCATTCTACATTTGAGATTGGTGATAGCTTAAAGAGTAAGGTTGTATATATTGCAAGGTCAAAGTGAATCATAAAACAACACATTAAGGCTGGCTGTGCCCGTCTTGAATCAGGTGTCACGGGGGGAAAGTGTCTCCCAGAAGGGAAGAGCAAACCAAATGCGGGGAAGGCAGAGCTGGAAAGACCACTGCAAAACAAGCATTTCCATTTCCCCTTCAGAGGCCTCCCACCTGGAACAGCATGGGAAGAGGAGCAGTTCCTATTGTCTGTGGCCCACGGCTGGCAGCATTGTGCCATCTGCTGATCCACGCAGCTGTGCTGGAGCCTTGAGGGTAAGCAGCCATCCATCTCTGCCCACAGCCTGCTCTGATTTCAGCACTGCTGCAGGAGAGTCTGAAATGCAGGATCTGCTCGGCTCTGCTACACTCCACCTGGAGCCAAAGCCAAAACCACGGGATACCGAAGCGCAGCTGACCATTGCATTCGTTTCTTGGATCTCTGTCAAAAAGCTGTTCCCCAGAATTAAGCTTGAATCATGGCAAAGAAAAAAACAGACTGTTTGCCCTAAAGTAGGTTCCTGCAAGCAACAGCAAGTGGTTGGTGATACAGGCCAGCAAACTGGTGCCCGAGGGCTGCCCAAGGAGCTGCCAGTCCAGCCCAGTTAACCCCTTCCTCCCGAGCAGGCAGCCCTACATTTGTGCTGGGCAATTGCTCGCCTCCCTCTGACCGAGCCAGCATTCTTCCAGGAATTCTGCCTGTGCCGAGTACTGGGAAAGCATGTGGCAACTCCATTCGCTGCGTGTGGCCAGCTGTACAATTCCATTATGCAAATGACAATGCTGATAATTAAAAGTGTTTATCAAGTAACCACAGAGGAATGGGGCTCTCGTCCATGACCAAGCTGCACTCCTTGTCATGGTGGGACTATTTAATGTGCCTATCTGTTATCTTTGGTACAACTGCCTCGGGAGTTATCCAAGACACTGGCATACAGTTACTATTTGTGTAGGATATGACTGACCTCCACAGGGTATTGACAAAATAAGGTGTCTGGCATTTGCGATTTGGCATTTAACACCTGGAAATCAGCTCTGAAAATTCAACCTATTTTTCACTCCTCTTCTAAAAAAATTAATTTTTGAAATATGACAAATTCAGCTAGAAAAACGGAAGAGAAAATCTGGCCAGGTCAAATGCAAAAAAAGAGGCTTCTATGGGGCCTATTGTAACATTGGTGTTATCTCAGATCTGTTTCAAGAGAATAAAAACCAAAACCCCACAAAAAATCAGAGAGTATCCACTAGCAATATAAAGTTTAAAAAGGAGGAAGAATTGAATGAAATACTGAGAGAACTCTGAAACTGATTGATTTTCAGATGGGAATATATCACACCACAGATTTTTCACTCACAACCACTGCTATAAATGGACTTCAAGGGCAAAATGATGTGGAATTCATTTGAAAGTAACAATTGGAGAAAAAACAAAAATGGAAGTGAGTTCAGGAATTTTAGAGCAAAGAAACCAAAGCAGGTCACCAAGCAGAGAAGTCCTGAGAGAGAGGGACCAGCTGGGGTCAGACAGGACAACTTGTATCCTGACCAGTGTCACATTCATTCCTCCAACCGAGTGACTTAACCTTACACTGGAGTGACCCAGACACCTTCAGAAGGAGGTGATGTTTTACTTCACACAACTATGAAGAACTAATTCCCGTTTCTTTGATTAGCCTCGAGGTTCCAGCTGGGATTCAAGCAGCTGTTTCCTGAGAAATAAGACTGTAACACTTGAAGTGACTGTCAAGCACACCAAAAGGCTTTAAGAGTGTACAACTTATTATTTGTGACTTGGACTGCCAAAATTATTTCCTCAAAAATGTCAAAACCAATTAATAATTTGACAAAACCTAAACAAATATAATCTTTTGATGACCCTGGCAAGACTTTTCGAGACAATTTTCCAGATATCCTGTCACCCAGTTGCTAGCTCTGAAAAAATAACAAAGTTCTAGAAATTATTTTTATTGTAATGAAATAATTTTACTCCTTTCTTGCTAAAATATGATACACTACTTCCTATATTCATCCTGAATTTTCTAGGGGGTAAGAACAGTGACATCAGCATAATGACAAAGTTCTGTAGTTCTGAAGGGAAGACAAAATGGCACATTTAACTATTTGTTAAAAGTTAGTAAATTTACTGAAGGTGCTGTATGACCCTGATATCTGATGTCTAAACTTGACAACATGGGTTCACATGGCTGGCAAAACACACCCGATGATTATTCTTTACAGACACGCCATGACTCTGAAATTTGATCCCAGGCAACTCTGAACTTTTGTGTGGTTCCCTGTTCCGTGGGGATCTTGGAGAGCTTCACTGGATAATACTACAAGGGCTGGGATTCCTCAAATATAAGCAAGGTGGGAGAAAACGCAATTTTCATACACCTATAAAGATCTTTCACTAGTGCTGACAGTTGTTAATTGCCACCTCTGTTATTTTTTCCCTTCCATTGGAAAACATGGTCCTCAACAGAACTCAGTCAGAATTTATTGTATAATATTTTGAGGGGAGAAAGAGAAAAGGTGACAGAAAATGTTGCAGTCACTTGCAACTGTTAAAATGTGTCTTGCTGGCAGCTTCATTTGAAGAAAAAATATAATCTCCAGTAAAAGGTGATTTATCACAACGACACATCTCAACACCAAGCTCAGCAAGAGCCACTTAATACACACACAAAAATGAGAATGAGAGGCAGAACACAGAAGAGAATAAACCCCCTGCATTTCTGAAACCTTCGGAAATGACAGTCCTCTTTTCCTCCACTCCCCACATAAAGGTAGCTTTCTCACCAGGCTCCCAATCCAACCCTCTGGTGCATTGTCTACTGATCTGAGTTGTTTTCATTGAAAGGGACTTATTTTTATGCTTGTTTTTTATTAAGTTAAAAAAATTTGTATCACACAAGAATTTTAAGAAAAAAAATACCAAATATTTTCAAGGTTTTGGATTTAATGACATTGAAATGGTGACCCTGAGATTAGCTCTGCTGGTTAGAAAGAGCAAGGTGCTAATGACACCAGGGACAGGGGTTTGGTCCCTGTATGGGCCATTCACATAAGAGTTGGACTCAATGATCCTTGTGGGTCCCTTCCAACTCAGAATATTCTGTCATTCTGTCAAACATCTGGCTACCATCTTTCCCCCTAAGAAATTAATACTCTTAAATCAAAAGTTGCTTTTTCATTTCATCAAAAAGCAATTTTTCTGGGGGAAAAAGTATAGAAAGCCTTTGGCAAGACATTTTTACTTAAACCGAATGAATTAGGAAGTCCTTACAAACGGGCTGGCTAACACTGCATTTGTCATGAGAGCAGTAACAGAATTTTGGTCTGTTCTCAGAACACAAGCTTTGCTCTCCTGCGCAAGAGCCAATTTTCCTGAGGTGTGAGCAGAGGAGGAGCAGACCCAGCTGAAGGGGTCTGACAGGGCACAGGGCTCTGCTCTCCCTGGCACACTGTCTGCAGGTCACGCCGTCCCTGTCCAAAGGCAGCGAGGTAACGATGTACAGCAATTACTGGCTTTGCCCCTCCTCAGCACCTCACACACAGAGAGTACAGCCCTTCCTTATGACACTGCCTGAGCTCACAACGCTCACAAAAGATGACATCCCTGGTTTAGAGGGCAGCACAGCGAATGCAATACGTACCTCCCGATTCTGTGACCTGCTCAGTCACAGACAGGACTGTTAGAGTGCTAAAATGAACTACAAGTGTGAAATGAAAACACAGTCACAGCTCCTTTCCCCTTTCTGAAGGAATTCATTGCAATATTTTTCAATGCAAGATGAAAACTGGCCAGATGACAACTCTGATTTAAGTCATCAGGTAGTGTCAAGGCTTCTTAAGAAGGAAAAAAAGTGGAGAAAAACCACAGGTGCAGGACTTATAAGCTCAGCATCTTTCCAGCTACAGAACTCCCTAATATCCAAATATCTGCTAAAGAATGGCTCCATTCACTCACCTGCAGCACAGTCCTTACAACAAGGCCACTTATTCAGTCTTGGGTCCTAAGCAAAATCCTACAAAGGAAGGCAGTTTTATTTGGCATTGGCAGTTGCAGATATCAGTGTATCTTGCTTTTAGATTAGCTCAGGTGTGGTTTAAACAGTAGAAATAAGGGATATCGAGGAATTTCAGAAAGCCTCAGGATGCAGTTCCCTTCAGAGATCATATTTAAAGATGTTATATTCAAGAGCATTTCCTAAAAAAAGAATTCCTCAGTAGGCATAAACTCTATTACAAGTTGCATTGGGACAAAATTACAGTAATATCACTACTTTAAAAGTTCTTCTCAATTTAAGTCACCAAAAAAATAGAAATTTAAGCAGCTTGGTTCCAGATTTTCACTTCTGTCCAAAAAAGCTGGGGAAAGAATAAAAATAGCAGCAAAGCTATGCAGCAAACACTGTCTACTACTCTAGTACAAAACAACAGAACTAGCAATAAGCAATCAGAGCCGCTGAGTTTGTGGGAGTAAGTAAAGCAATGCACATATGAAACAAGGGAATCAGTGAAGTGTCTGGAAATGCTGTTATTTCTTTTAATATAGAAATACAAATTTGTTTCTTCCATTGAATCATAAGTGACCAATAGAAAAATAAAGATCAATGAAGACCCTAATGGTAAGCAACTGAAAATTACTGCAGCTGTATCTTTTGCAGCCTTGTATACAAAATACCCAAAGAATTGCCCAACAGATGCAAAAATAAACAAACCAACAAATGATGAAACAGCTCCCTGGCTGGGCTTTGTCTGCCAAATCTCTGCCTGGAGAGGACTTTTATGTCCATGTAATGAACCCTCAAAATTATGGACTTACAAAGGAAACAGCTGCTTAGCCATAATGGTAATTACCCTGGTCAGAGTGAGAGCACCCAGCCTTGAGGCTGCGGCTCAGGGCACCTGAGTGGTGCAGCACAGGACACAGAGCTGGGACTGAGCTGGTGCCACTGCCTGGAGCTCGGCGCTGACTCATCTGTGCCGTTTGTCACACAGCAGGCTGAGGACCAGCACCACGCCAGTGAGTCTGGCTGGCTGTGACAGGCCCTCCCAGGAAGGACTAAAGGCTGAGTGTGCTTGATACAGGCCATGGGGCACCATCAGAACCTGGTGGGATATCACAAGTGATCCGTTGTGGCTCACACATCCTATACACTTTGTGGCAGCTTTTAGCCACAAAAAAGGCTAAAGGTAGTGAGAGGTAGTGGGGGCCAAGTCCTTCTCCCACTGCCCTCTGAAGGTAATCCCAAAACCCACTCTGAGACACCATCTTGGGCTCCACAAGCAGAGAGGTACTCCCCAGCACCTGCAGTGTTACTGCTGAAATTATCATTATTGCACTTCTGTCATCCCCACAGCCTATGGACCTTAAAGCACCTCTGGGTGCACTGCTGTCCGTCTCACTGATGAGACTCCTTGCCCTCCACAGAAGGTGGCCCTGGCCCATCTGCTTCAGTAGCACCAGCTGTGTTTGAAGGGAGAGCAGAGTGTGTCCTGTCCTAAGCACAGTACGTCTTCCCCCAACAAACACTAGAGTTGGGGCAAACCCCAATAAAAACTAGTCAAGTGTCTTTCTCGTGGTCATTTGGCAACCTGGGAGTGGTCAAGCCTAGAAAGCAGGAATCTTGACTCTCAATTTCCTATTCCAGCTGCTAGAAAAAAAACCACTGCTTCCCACAAGTGCTATTCCCCATATTTCTCTTGATTGCCTGTATAACTGTGAATAGTCACAAATAAGACACTCCCTAAATTCTTCTACCCGTATTATCCAGCAGATGGAATCTGAGATTCCCATTAGCACAGATCCTGCCCTGAATGGTGGAGGCACCAAACTGAAATGGACAAGTGCTCTGACTTGTACAGAGCTTATCATTTTGGTACATATTTACCTGAGATAAAATCATCAAGTATTTATGCAGCAGCCGACAAAGGGGACCACTTGCTAACAACATCTGCCCCGTAATTCCATACTGGCACAACAATTTTTTGGCTCAGAATCCGCAGTGCTAACCACACAACACCACCTTGGAAGTGCAGAAATGTTCACACATAAGCTGCTCCCTCCAGCTAAAAAAGCACTCAGGCTGTAAAAGTTGCTCCAGTACTGCCATGCACAGTAGGGTGCCTTCAAACGTGTCATCTGCCAAATACATTTTCTGACAGAAAGTGATCTCTGTGATGATACTGGATCATTTCTGTATGAATGGAGTTAAGCATGGCTTGTAAGGGACCAGGACAGCAGTATTTCAAGAAGCAGACAACAGATTAGAGACAAGTGACAAGGCTGATCTCGGCAGCTGCAATTAACTGTCTTTCCTTCAGTCTCTCCTGCACAGTTGTAAGAAGGGCCACGTTTTCCTCCTGCTGATGAAGGTTGATTAGCAGTCAGGTGGGGAGAGGCTCTGGGGAAGGCATGACGCATTAATTAAATCACTTCTACCAGCTAAGTGATGACACTTTGATTTATAGCAGAGCTCATTCAACCAGACACTGGCATTTCCTGAGCACCAAGATGAGGAAAAGCCAAGCTGGGAAGCAGGTGGGAGAAGAGGACATGTGCACATAAAGGAAAAAGAACAAATTGTGAAGTAAATACCTGCAACTGGTGGACTATTTTTGAAAAAGAATGGTGCAGGAGCAGTGGGAATGACCATGAAACATGAGCTGGAAATTAGTTAATTCATGTTACTTTTTCGTTTAATCTGCATCTGTAAGAAAAGCTGCTTTAGGATAGTGTCTTGTAAAATTCTCTCAAACTAAACATAATACGTATTATCATTTCATAAGGCGCATTTCAACCTGACACACTCAGCTTGTGGCTCCAGACATGAGTCAGTGCTACCTTCAGGCACAACAGAAGCAAGCTCAGAAAGATAAGGTAGAAATCTCCAGAAGACAGAGCAGGACAGTGATCCAGGGGCCAGTTTCTGATGCTGTGCCCCAGCCCACTCCTGCTGCACCGTCTGACAAGACCAATGTCTCCTAAACACTGTGTTTCAATTTCTCTCTCTGCCAAAGGGCGATAATGTTATTCATCAACCTTTGTAAAGGGTTACCTTTATCCAACTTAATCTACTTTGTTTAGGATTTTGACATTTGAAAAGGCTAACTTAAACAGCCTTCCTCTTAGAAAGCTTTTCTTTTGGTGACACGTCTATGTATTCTGCCTTGTAAACTCCGTGGTCAAAATCACAAACCTTCAGAAGAGAGAAAATATTTCTACAGCCCAGAATCCAAAATAGGTCAAAGCGTGATTATCAGTACAGTAATATTTCACTCCCTTTTCTGAGTCAACCATGCTTTGGTAATTCTTGAATTACTTTTTTCCTCGAAAGCCTAAGGCAGCATTTGAGAACACTTAGCGCTTAAAATATTACACTTACTGTACAGGCCAGTGGTATTTTCTGATAAGACACAACTTTGTATTTTTGAACACAAAGGTTTGTTTGCTCACAATATTGTATAGAGTGAACATCCTTCTTTCATCTTTTTCTGAAGATATGCAAATATTTAGCAAGAATAATATTGGACCTCTTCAACTACACCAGGCTCAGCTTAGTTTCATACATGAAGAGATAAAATTTAAGGAAAACATCAAACAATTAGGTTGGCTCCAAGGCTGCATTCCTTTCAATCTATATTACTATCCTTCCAGGTAACCTGTGCTGCCTGGAGCAGGCAGTGGCCTCAGACATGACTAAGGCCACGTCACAGTATCTGCTTGTAAGAAGATTTAATAAAAAGTGAGTTCCTATTCTCTAACCTTAACTAACAAGCAAACAAAGGAAAACACAAACTCTCTCTACTCATATGGCTTCCCTAGCAGTGACCAATGGCAAAAGTACTGCTCTTATCGTAGATCCAAATGCCGATCAGTAAAAGATCTCATGAGCCCCTTTGCTTGGCACATGCAGCATGTACATTGATCTCATGAACTTTGCTTATCTAAATTCTATTTCTTCTTTCAGCTCAGAGCCTTGCTGTGTCTTCTATAAACAATTTCTAACTCTCAATGCTTCATCTTGTTTAGAAGTGCGATTACTGTTACCCTTGATAGTATCTTGAACTTTCCTAGCACATCCCTTAGGACCTCCGAGTGCTTTATGGCTAATTTACTGTGAGAGTCAGATATGAGAAAACCCTTTCCTGAAGCTGCAGGATCGAAGAAATTTGGGTCATAAAGGAACTCTGTAGTAGACCGGTACATAAATCAGTGTTCAACCAATCACTTTTGTCCTTGTTAATGTTGTATAATGTACTTGGCTTCTTTTGCATCATCAGCTCTTAATAACAAAAGACTTTAACACTGAATTTGGTAGGTAGCTAGGTGGGGGTGGGGAAAAAAGCTGGCTTGCTTTTAAATAGATCCACACGCATCTTCTTTTCATCATTAGAATAAATTTCCGGAGAGGTGAGCAGAGGTTTAGCTGCATGACTCTCATTAATGTTAACTTTATTTCAGTAATGAGGTGAAAGTACAATCACTGGAGCTAATATAATCAGAGTGATGAGACAAAAGTCTGCTGCTGTAAATACTGCTGAGGAAGATGACATTGACAATGCTGATAGGCAAGGAAAAATAGGTGTCAGGAGCAAAATGATACAGTGAGGGTGAAGATCATGCCTTTAGGTAAAATAGTACAGCTGAAAACTGCCAGGAGCTGTTGCAGTGATCTGAACACCCTGACACTGGTCACAGGTCCATCTGCAAGGGACTGAGCACAACAATCCTCAGCCTTACTGATTCCCAGAAAAAACTGAGGAAGCAGGGGGCAAGCAGTCCTGGGCCCTTAAAAGTAATTTAGGAAGGATAAGGAGAATTAAGTAGTAGTAAAAAGAAATGTTGAGATGAAACAAAACAGCAGGTGTGGGAAATCAAAAGCTATTGTGACAGCCCCAGAATACAATCCCAGTAGTATATTGCACCAGAAAGACCTCAGACAATGAAAAGTGAGAGCACCATCATGCCACTGCACTCCATTACTTTAGCTAATAGAATGATCTGAACTGAAAAAGGCTGGGAAGATTTTTACAGTAATTAGCAAACCTGTTAGTGCCCATTTTTCTTCTGCACAACACATGAACAAAAGAAAAGCAGACGCAGCTGTTAGGGGAAACTAACGGGAAGAAAAAGTGGGAAGGCAGACAATGAGTCGGGTAACTCTGCAGAAATAAAAATAGTAATTACATTTTTTTATTACAAAACCAGTACACGAGAATTTTTAGCTTTGCAATAAAAAAATACACTGCAATACTCTAGTAAATATATAGCACATAATCATCCACATCCAAGTACTACTAGTAGAGCAGGAACAGAGGAAACATAATGTATACATTCACTCTATATAATTCTTGCAACATTCAGTACCTCTGCAAGCAGCTCTGTATGACTTTATCCAGATACCATAAACACAGGACTGCTTTTTTTAAAATCGTGTGGAACTTATGCACTGCAAGCTGTTTGTACTGAATCCACGAATTTAACTTACAGCTACAAATGAAGTGCATTTATAACGACGTGAACAAGACGTGCCCTTTTCACTTGATTTCAGTGTCTTACTGACCCTCTGGAGCAGAATTGCTCTGAACCTGCTGATGCCCAGCAGCAGATCTTGGTGGTAAGAACTCACGCTTTTTGGGATAAGACAAAGCATATTTGGGTTTGCCATCCTAGCTTGCTGCATTGTCCTAGTCATTGTTATTGAAGAAATCCAACCAGAGCCAGAAGAGCCCTGATCAATATGTCTTTGTTGTGTAGCCCTGAATTAACTACATCTCACTTTCCTTTGACAGCGACACAGATCACAGGCAGCTGCTGCTTCCCCTATGAGAAACACGAATTCTGGAAAGCATATTCATTATCTGGCTGTTAAAAGCAACGGAGCATGCAAGCCTCACCCTGCCTGGGCTACCTGAGACATCAACAGCTCCCTTTGATTAAGTGACTGCCAGCTAGTCACCTTCTCACTCTAACCTTGATGTGGCAGCACTGTGACAAGTGCATACAGTGTAACATCACAAAATGTTCACAAATAGACAGCTTAATTTGTTTTAATAGCCTGGTCCCTTGCAGCATTTCACCGGCAAACTCTGGGTTTGAGGACAGAATACATCAGCTCTTTACACGGAACTTACCTGCAAGCCAGCTGGCAGGAAGCCAGGGAGAATCCTGATGAGGTCCAAAGCTCTCAGTCTTTACCCATCTTACAGCACTTAACAAATTCCAAAGGAATTCCACCCACTCCCAACTGCACCATTTTTAAGTTGCAGGACTCGGGATCTGAAAAACTGACTTTATGAAAATTGCAGCTTCTTAATACGTCCCCCGTAGCTGAGTATTACTTGTGTACCAAAAACACCCTCAAACCAGAAGGCGGTTCCATTTCATAATCAGAAACAACTAAGACACTATAGGTTGAAATTTGATTTTTATTTCACTCGTCTTGCAGTCGCTGTCAGTCGCCAACTCCCACAATGTTTTCATGGGTCTGAGAACATCTGTGGCTTTTTTTTTTTTTGTAGCTGCTGGAGTAAGATAGTTATGTAGCTTTTACACAAGAAAGAAAAATTCAACCTCTACAATTGTAAAGAGGAACTCAGAACTTTGAAACTTCATTGGCCCATCTTCAGATGATAAACAAGCACATTCTCGCTTATTTTTAAATTTAATATGGTTTTAGGAGTGGACCTGGCACGCAAAATTGCTGAATATTTAATGTTAGAACTCTCAACATTTGACATTGCTGTTTGAGTTCGTGTATCACCAGTAAATCATTTCACTTCCAACTGCCAAGCTTTCAAAAACAGGGATATACAAGATACAGGGAGAATCCAGCCTGAATTTAAAAAATAGCAAGACAGTAAAAAAGCCTGTTGAGCACTGAGAACTAGTCCTCCCAGACATCATTAAGCAAAGCAGGAGAACACTGTGTATATATATATTATATAATTATATATATAGTAATTACTTTTCAGCATAGGGCTGGGTTTCCATGCATCAAGATGAAGGGTCATGAGCACAACTTACCTGGGCTCATTTAGAGATAACAACAAAATTTTAAGTACCTAGTAAAGAATAAAAGCTTAACTGATGCTGGTGCTATTTTGGTATTATAAAAAGTTCTAAATATAAACTTATCACAGTAAAGATTCAGATCAGATAGCATGCACACCTTTCCATAAATCATTTATCTCCTGCAAGCAAACCTCATCTGCTGCTGGCAGCAGGCTGGGATATTGGAATGAGGACAAATGCTTTCTTTAGCAACATAGGGGTTTTCAGTAACTTTCAAGCAGATTTAGAACTCCTGTGGCTGAAAAAGTAAATGTATGTTTGTCAAAGAAAATTCCATATATTTGAGATGCTTTTGCTCAGTGGGATCCAGGTCCAAGAGCTGAATTTTTAGGGGCAAATGCAACATAAATGGGAAAATTCATACTCTGATTCCCAGCTCAGCAGACAGCACAGGTGTGGAGAAACACAAGTTTTCTCTCCTGAGACTTCGGATGGGTGTGCCTTTAACACAGACTGCAACCATGACAATATGAAATTTTGCATAAATATACAAAGTAAAGCTGGACTGAGACAATGGA
Organism: Dicrurus megarhynchus; assembly: GCA_013399195.1. Taxonomy (NCBI): domain Eukaryota; kingdom Metazoa; phylum Chordata; class Aves; order Passeriformes; family Dicruridae; genus Dicrurus; species Dicrurus megarhynchus. The sequence goes on from VXAD01010502.1 coordinate 147,012, forward strand.
AAGCCACAGGTAGCACCAGATTCATGTGGGGGTGAAGAGAAATTGAGGAGGGGGAAAAAAAAGGAGAGACGCCCTCTTTTATCAAGAGCAAGGAGAAGTGCTTTTCTTAAAAAAGCAACATTATCTCTAGGAGGAAGAATTCCCACTATCCTGTTTCAGCCTTCAGTAACTACAGCTGAGACAGAGCAAAGGCAAAGCAGGGGAAGGGAGAACATACAGAGGGGCCTGACGAATGGAGAAAAGAAAAAGAGAAACTAAAGCATTCAGTGAGCTGAGAGGAGAAAAATGAAAGCAGGTTTAGGGGTGGCAGGAGATTTCAAAGCAAATTCACATCAATGAGGGGCTGGGAAAAGTCGGGCTGAGGGGCTGAGCCTGTCCCACAGGGCAGGGCTGGTTCTGAGCCCCACACAGAGGTTAACACTGAAATACACCTTAAAATATGGCCTTTTAACCAAACATGAACCCAGAGGGCTTGTTGGGCTGCAGGCAGTGAGGCGAAGTGTAAGCAAAACTACAGCTGGAACAGGGACAAGGCAGCACCTCAGCGTGGCATGGCTGCCGCCTCCCTCAGACTCACCTCAGCGCTCCCTCGTGGGCCATGGGCTGCTCCAGCCCCTGGCTGTGGTCTGGGAATGGTCATGGAGCTCCGTGAGCCACAGGACACTGCTCCGAGGGCGACACAGCCCGTCCTGTCTGACAGCCTCGTCCCACGACGGGTTCATCACCGCAGCCCCACGCCTGACGGGTCATGGGGGCTGTGGGTGCAAGGGAGGAAAAAGGCGGGAAACAGACCTGGGGATGTGTGAGGGGAAAAAGGTGGGAAACAGACCTGGGGATGCATGAGGGGAAAAAGGTGGGAAATGGACCCAGGGATGCGTGAGGGGAAAAAGGTGGGAAATGGACCCAGGGATGCGTGAGGGGAAAAAGGTGGGAAATGGACTTGGGGATGCATGAGGGGAAAAAGGTGGGAAACAGACCTGGGGATGCGTGAGGGGAAAAAGGTGGGAAACAGACCTGGGGATGCGTGAGGGGAAAAAGGCGGGAAATGGACCCGGGGATGCATGAGGGGAAAAAGGCGGGAAATGGACTTGGGGATGCATGAGGGGAAAAAGGTGGGAAATGGACCCGGGGATGCATGAGGGGAAGAAAAATGGCAAACAGGAGCTGGAGGTGCATGAGGGAAAAAAAGGCGGGAAATGGACCCAGGGACGCACGAGGGGAAAAAAAAGCGGCAAATGGGGCCCGTGGGTGTCTGAGGGGAAAAAAGGTAGGAAATGGGAGCCGGGAGTGTGTGAGGGGGAAAAAGGTGGGAAACGGGACTGAGGATGCGTGAGGGGAAAAAGGCGGGAAATGGACCCAGGGATGCAGGAGGGGGAAAAAAATGGCAAATGGGGCCCATGGGTGCCTGAGGGGAAAAAAGGTGGGAAACAGGGCCAGGAGTGTGTGAGGGGAAAAAAAGACAACAAGGTCCCTGGTAGCCTCAGGGAGCACCACAGTGCCCCATCAGGTGTGAGGAGAGCACCATCTCAGCCCAGACAGTTGCTGGGTAAATCTATCCAATTCCTACCCCTATTGTGAGGGTCAGGGGTACTATAATAATTATTACTACTATTATTGTTGCTGTTCACAGAATCACTGAATAACGGGCTGGGAGATCGCCCAGTCCAACCGCCCTGCCCAGGCAGGGTCACCTGGAGCAGGTGACACAGGCAGGTGTCCAGATGGGTTTGGGATGTCTCCAGAGAGGCGGACTCCAGACCCTCCCTGGGCAGCTGTTCCAGTGCTCTGCCACCTTCCATGGAAAGAAATCCTTCCTCATGTTGAGGTGGAACCTCTCGTGTTTTAGTTTATGGCCACTGCTCCTTTTCCTGTCACCAGGCACCACTGAAAAGAGTCTGGCACCATCCTCTAACATCCCTTGGAGACATTTCTATGCATTAATAAGATCCCCTCTCAGTCTTCTGTAGACTAAACAGGCCCAGCTCCCTCAGTGTCTCCTCACAAGGGAGATGCTCCAGACCTCTCTTCATCTCCATCCTCCTCTGGACCCTCTCCAGTAGCTCCTTGTCTTGAACCATGGAGACCAGAATAGAACACAATACTCCAGATGCGGCCTCACTCGGGCCGAGTTTATTACTATTACTATTATTATTATTACTACTACTATTACTATTACTACTCAGTTATCAATGAGACTACCCCACTGTCATGTCTCTTTTCCCACATTAGCACCCAAGATCATCCAAGAGGTTTAAAACCCAGGCAGTCCTCACAAATAAATTTATTTTCTAGGTTATTTTAGGTAGGCAAACCAAAGGCGCAAGAGGAATTCCAGACACACACTCCATGCTTTTTCCTAGCTCAGTGTAATGACTCGTGCTCTGTGGTCGTAGGTTTGCCTGCCTTTTGCTGAAGGGAATCCAGCTCCATGAGGAGGGACCAGCCTTTATCCAAAGGCTGTGGTAACCTCTGCTGGCAGCTCCTGGCTGCTACACCGGCTGAGATGCTGCTAGAGGTGAGCTTGTAGTTGAACAGAAGAAAAAGACATCAGAAGACGTATTTTACCTTTGCTTACTCATACTTTCATATGCATTTGCTACTACAAGGGATTGGAATTTTTTAATTGAATGTGTATATTTAAGGCATCAGTGATTTAGATAAATTAGGACCCTGCTCATCCAAGTACGAACATGTTTATTTCCTCAGACAGTACTGCTTTTATTACCAAGCAGGTCTGTAACTGTAGTTTGCAGCTAATCTACATTATTCTGTTTGAAGACGTGGATACAGCATAGAGAGTCATCTGACATAGCTGAGGGATGCATTTTCTGCATATGATAATGTCAATAATGCTACTATTTTTTCAGTGTTTAAACAAACATGTCACACCTGTGACTTACTTATCCCACTTCTTATCCCACTTCTTCAAATGGTGACATTTCATATCTCTGTAAGACAGGTACTATTCATATCAGTTGATACATTAAGGGCTCCAGGTGAGGCCACAGCTGAAGCTGCAGGGACAACAAATGTTGTCTTTTTGCTCTGAGAAGTTTAAAATCAAAACAGATTTTGGGCGGGACAAGAACAAAATGCAGACAGTGGTATAGGATTCCCATTTACCTCGATTCCTGTTAGTGTGCCTTCCTCTGCAGGTGCATGCAGAGAGAGGGAATACATATGGGATAGATGAGAGCTGGGTTTTATTGGAAGTTTCCATTACATTGGCAAGAAATCAGGTGCTAGTCTTCATTTGAACTATTACCAGCAGAAACAGATTGCCATCTCATCCACGGAAAACCTAACACTTGCCTCTCATTCCATTTGCAACTATAGCTTGTGGTCTTCTATCTCCTTAATTGAAATACATAATAGAAAAGCTTCTACGAGGCAAGATATCAGCCAGAATTAATTTCTTCATTTTCTCCACTCTGAAGCTTTCTGTTATTTTACCGTAGCCGAAACAGCAGACCACAGCAACAACCATGCTTCACTCTGAAGGCATCGTGAGAATTCTCGCTTGACATACACTTCTAATCTACCAAACCCACGATTTCTAAGAAAAATCTGTGGCTGTACGACTGCCTCAAAATGGAAAACATCATGTAGACAATATGCATGTTGCTACAAGTCAGACCTTAATTGACCAAAAATATTAGATAGAGCTGTCTGTTTAATTAGACACGGATCAAAAATGAAGAACTAAGTACTTTCCCATCATTCCCTGCAGGTTTTGAAGTTGGCATTTCCCCCCTCTGCATATAGTTAGTTGTTTGCCTCGGGTTGTAAAGAAATGCAGAGGGCTGTTATTAAAGCACTGATAATTTGCTGAACTCCATCTTTTGTGGAACTTGCTGAGTTAGAAAATTCCTTTTCACCTCCTCCCCCACCTCTCCTTGACTAGAATTGAACTGAAGAACAAATATCACATTATGGTGCTAGGTAAAAGGATCAACTGTGTTTGCAGTTAAGTGACTAGCACAAGACAGAACAAATCCTACAACTCAAGTCTGTCCAGCTAAATGATGAGGGAGATTAAAAAAGCATTTGCTTTTTAGAAGAATATCAGAACAAAGACTCATGTTTAGGATTTGCTGTGCTTTAGTGCTTTATATGCAGAATTTGACTCCAGTATAGTTTGCTAGATAGTTCTCCAAGCAATCAGAGCCTGGAGAAAAAGAATTGCCACTGCAACGAGAGAGATTCTGAGAATGCAGAAAACACGATCCCAACTCATCAACTGTTCAGTGGTGGCCCCAAGTCAGAGGTCTGCATTTGCCATTTCAGCCCTCCAGCCCTTGATGGGAAGGATTTTTATCCAGTTCTCCATGTGCCATCCTAGAGAAGCAGTAGTGGGTTCTTTCAAGGCCAGTGGCTCAAGTTAAAATTCAGCAAAGCTGGCAGTTAGAACCTTCCCCTTCTGCCACAGCCTGCTGTTTCCAAACTGGTACAGCTAAATTCTATACCTGTTCCTCATCACATGTCAACTGCTACCATTTTTCACAAGCATTAATATTCCTGTAAACTACAGAAATCAGGGAGTACAGAATCCATCCAATTATCCCCAACACTGACCTCAGTGCAGATAAGCAGAGCTACTTGCTCCATCAGATGCTCTCATTAAATCTGCTGCCAAACACGCATCAACCAGCCCAGTCTCTCAGCTGACAAATAAAAAGGAGATGTCAGACACCCACAGAATCACCAGGCTTTTTGCAAGAGGGATGGACATCACTTAAACCACATAGAAGTATTATCAGGAAGCAAAGATTTTGACATTTCTCTCGTATCTTCCTAACATGAAGCAATCACTTGCATTTCTTCCCCTGCTCAATCCACTTTTGCAAAGGGCCTGATCTTTCTGTTAATCATTGCTAGAAGCATGCTCTCGTCTTAGATTAAAATGAAATAGATTTCTTGTTTGCCTCTACTTGCTTGCCTTTTTTACACATATTCAAGTCCTCCTCTGCTCCACTGCATTCTTCAAACTTACATTTTGGTACAGTTGCGTTGTAGCTCAAAGAAAGACATGAGAACAGGCCGTATTTTGGAACACAAATTTTTAATGATTTAACATGTAGTACAGACACAGCTGAACAGCTCAACTACCAAGGAGGGAGGATGCAGTTTCTGTCCCATTGGACGGACAATGAGCACAATGCACTTCTGATCACATCCTGTTTTTCTAGGAGAGAAAAGGGCCAGGAATTCCCACAAAGTTGTCCAAATTACAATGGTTCTTACGATTTCTTACAGTTACTGCTTCACGCAGTGGTATCACCTGCTGAGGAATTAATATCAAGTAGGAAAAGAAAGCAAGAGCAAGCCATCAGCATCTTGACCTCATCAGCACATGAAGTGCTGGAATATGTCTCAGCAGGAATGACATGATAGACCAAGCTGATGGCCTTCCCTAGGGAAAGTGCTGGAAACGGGTGAAGAATCTGTTTAACACTGAAAAGAGAAGCAACCTCTGCTACCCTCTGAAGACAGCATTTCACACTGCATCCTCACACTGTACCATGTCTGCTGCAGCAAGTTGCCATAGGATGGCAGCAAAGGGGAGACAGATTTTCAGTTGGATAAACTGCTAATGCTAAAGCTCTCAAGCTTTTGGAAAAACAAGATTTCCAAGACAATCTGCTGATGGAGCCATTATTTCACTTGATGACTTCCGGGAAAGAACAACAAAAACAATGCAAGTGGATTTTATCAGATGGCTGGTACTACTTCTCGTTTATATCATTTGTAATTGCAATAGCATTCTACAGATCTTCTGCAGCAGGATACTCCATCACTGTTTGTTTTTTGTGGTTTTTATCTTCAACGCCTCTGTAGACTTCTACATTTTTATTAAATTTTTATTTTATGCAGTTTAAGCAAGCACACACAAAGTCAAAATTATGGGGGAGATGAATGGGATAAAAACAAGAGAAATGAGGCTCTGCATATAGAGAGGAACAGCTCAGTTTAGTCTAGCACTTGGACTTTGCAGGGGGAGCAGAAATTCAGTTAGCATTTACAGGTTGTCTACCCACCTTTTCTGTGTTGTGTGGCCTTTAGAAGGAGAGAGTTGAAATTGCAACTTTAGAGAGCTAGGAGCAACTGTGGGAGAACCAAGGCTGTTGTACTGTCATTCTGATCAGGCCACAGTTCCAGAGTATGTCAAGTATGTCCAACAGCAAATCAAAAGCATCATGACTTTAGCTGAGCTCATGCAACACAGCTGTCCTCAAAGGAGGGCTTGCACCATGTTCTGATGTTCTAAACACTTCATGCACAAGGACATCATTAAACTGAAGTCCTACAACTCCACCCTTTTGCCTCCTGCACAACCAGGAGTGAAGTACGTTTGAAATACCAAGGCCTGAACAAGTTCAAGCAAACAAATCTTCCCTGCTCCCTGTCAGCAAGAGGACCAGCAAAGAGCTGCTCACAAAACCAGACTCCTCTTTGAGGAAACTGTTGCAGAGTAACAAGGAAAGTGTTTAGAGACAATAAACATCCCATCCCAGGCAGATCCCTGCTCTTCTCTTGTGCTATGGGACTTTGGCAGAAGAACAACTCCATTGGAGTTCTGAATGGTTTAAACTCACTAAGAGGAACATAAGTACTATAGTGACAAATCCCAATACAATTCCTTTAGGCTAAGGAGGAAAAAACTCTTACCAACTTTAGTCAGGATCTAAAACATCCCTTCTAGCTGACATAGCAAAGCAGGGATTGAAAGGCATCCACAACTAGCTATGCAAAGCGTCAATACTGTCAGCCAGTGACCCATATAAAATTAATAAATAATTCATAATTACATATGTAGTGCACACCATGCATGTCAAGAAGGGTTCCAAAGAGAGAAGCACAGCAGGCATGCTTTGCTCTCTAAAAGGAAAAATCCTCCAGTTACTACTGGTCACTCTGGAAAGTCTCTGGAATGCAGAGACACAACTGAACCTCCATCTACAGCTGCAAAGCCACATTAGATATTTTCCCCACGATGTTCTACAGCCTAGATTGACTCCATGATTCCTGAAATTTAGAGGAAGTATTCAAAGAATGCACTGGCACTGCAGCCCAGTACTAGCACTCTAAAGCAGGTGCATAATTAATTGAAGAAAGCAAGATTCAGTCCCGAAGGACTTAAGTTCCTTACTTCCTCTGTTCACCTCTGGGTTTGCCCCCACATACAAGACAAGCTTTTTACACTGAGGCTTTGGTAAAACAACAGCAGTTGTCTTGTTCTTCTGGATTCAAGTCTCCAGCTCCTTCCTTTTGTTGCTCAGATCCTGCAGCTCTCAAACAGGCAGGAGCTCTGGGGGATACTCGCCATAGCAGTACTTGGCAATTGGGTCTCTGTAGGTGTTCTCATGCTGCACACTCTGCCAGGAAGAGGAGGAGAAGCTTTAACAATACACGCACATTGAAACAAGGCATCCCTTCACCACGGGACAAAACCCACAGCATTTATGCATATGCAAAAAAAATCCCAAATTCTTCTACACATCAAAGTATCTTTGGAGTCAAAGAACTCTGCATTGGCAACATAAAAGAGCCAGTTAATGTATTACAGCACTGCAATGTTAACCAGAACCTCCTTTTGAGGAGAGTACCCAAGTAGGTGGGAACAGATTCAATAATAAAAAAAAATTAGATATGTTTAGGCAGTATCATCAAATGTTCTAAGCAAGCAGAGCACAATAAAGCTGCTACTTGAGATGTGTACATTTTTCTTGATAAAAGGAAGAGTTCAGATTTTGTGGGTAAAAAAATCCCAGTAACTTTGGAGACATTTGGAACTCTATCCTTTGTTTGCAGTCCACCCCTATTGCTACATGAAATACTGAAGCTGCAGGACATTGCCAACAGCACTTTCTAAAGGGGACAATGCTTACTTAGACCAAAACTTCTAATAAAATCACATGGGTAACAGAAGCTCACCTCTGTTCTTAATAAGCAAAAAAAAAATTACAACATAGTTTTCGAGTCGCTACACAGATGATTGTCAGCATATGGTAAAGTCTCCAACTGTATCATAAAATAGCATTCTGAGGCTACTGGGAACAGCTGTCACTGTTTTCATACTAATGAGATCTTCCCCAGAACTCATCCGAGATCTTCACTGGTCATTGAACTCAGTCTCTTTGTAGTTAAGCCCCTCTTTTCAAAAGAGAACGTGCAACTCGTCCTGCTCTACATATGTGCTTTGCCTTCAGACGGGCTCTCAACCGCAGCTTCAACTGTTATGAAAATGCCCATGTACATACAAACGTGACACACCAGCCACTCATAGGATTGAGCCCCATTTTCCAAGGGCACTTTCTTGGGCCCTGGACATGCGCTGGTGCCTTACCTGTGATGAAGTCCTACATTTGGCCAGACACAGCTCAAAGTGATCTTCCACTGCCATGAAGAGGTTTTGGAAAGCAATCGCTGCCCGGTTCAAGAACCGCTCCAGGAGATGTTGCTGAAGTGGACAGCAAAGAGAAGGCAAAAAACAGAAACGCTCTACTTCAGCAAGGAGTAATAAAGCCCACCCTAACCTACACAGCTCCTATCAGAGGAATAGTAAGCAACTCCACTTAGGATTTCTAGCAAGCACTGAAAGACTAATGCCTCAGAACCCCAGCAGTAGGAAAAGAATCTAAGAGAAGCTCACAGAATACGGGGAAGTGCCAGTAACAGAACTAATACTGGCTGGAGTAACTCTTCTGCAATCATTTCCCGTCAGCAAATGCAATTCCCCTGAAGCTGAAACACTTTGCAAGGCTCCCAGCATTTCCTCCCAAAGGTGGGAAGGATGAATTTTGTTAAAGCTTTATTTATAGCTTGCCATATGGTCCTTGGAGGCTTTCCTCGTCCTTCCAAGAAAAGGAACTGTCCCTCTACGGAAAAAGCTCTGCACAAAGAAGCACTTTTAGCCACAGAGGAACCCAAGCAGCTGAGAACACCTGGAGAGCAGGAGAACGCCCATGTACCTTGCTGGGCTGCAGGCAGCAGGACACGCAGTACTCGTACACGCTGCAGCAGCCATTGGGCAGGCAGCTGTCACAGCTGTACAACTTCGTGCTGGGCACGTTCACATTGCAGCAGCCATTCACCAGCAGGTCCTTCCTCTCACAGATGTAGCCTGGAAAACAGCAACAGGAGTAACAACTGGCAATGCATGCTCCTCTGTATGTTCTACAAAAATCTGTAGTAAGAATCACATTACTTACAAACAGGTTTGTTTATCATTTAGCAGATTATGATCCCACTCAGTCCTAAGTAGCCATTCTTTGAAACGCAGAGCAGCGTTTCAAACAGCCTGGTGTTATCTGCACAGCTGTTATATCCTACTTTAATATGTGCTGTATATGCAGCATGACTATTTAAATGCAGAATATTTAAGTTCTGACTTTTTTTGGGCATAGTTCCTTGTTGTGAAAGGGGAAGGGGATTGGCATTGATTGTATTGGGGAAAAAAAAATTACACACATTTTTTCAATGGGTCTGTGTCTGGATAATTCTCTTACAGTTCAACATGAAGAGACTTAGATTTAGCCATGCTGGATAGCTGTAATAGTCATTGCTGAGTGGAATCCTTAATAGTATAGAAATATGGTGTATAACCTTATGGAAACTGTACTACCACAGTGTTAGACTGTGAGAGATCCGTAATTTTTAGAGATCTTATGAACTGGCACTAAGCCTAAGTCAGGCAGTGCCAAATTTAACATTGATACAAATCACAAAAGATGGGGTGGGTTTTCTACAGCCTTGATTTGTGGTCAGCAAAGATCCAGGGTCTAAGCAACAAGCACAGGTGCAGGACAGGAAAGAGTCTTTAACTTCTACCACTTAAAACAAGTGGTTAATAACCTTGGGTTTACAAGGGTCAGATGAGCTTGTTAACCATGACTGAGCACTAATTACACCAGTCCTGAGCTGCCTCCATACAAGGCCAATAAGGTTTCCTCAATTACCCTCCCTAACCCCGCTGACAATAGAAGCACACTGCAGGGAGACACAAATAGCTCTGCAAGCAACCACAGTAAATTGAGCAGGAGTCAACGTTTGAGTTCTGTGCAAAGGTAACTGGAATTCTTTAAGGTGGTCACAGTCACACTCACACAGCCCTGGGCCTGAGCTGAACCTGCTGGGCCCAAGTCTGGTGTGCACAGAACCAAAGCATCAGCGTCTGCAGCCACAGTGAAATTCATTCAGCCAGAGGAGACAAGACCAAAGGCCGAGTAAAAATGCCTTAATAACAAGCAGTTGTTACATGAAAGTGCCACCAGCAGTCAGACAGGCAAAGCAGCGTTCAGCACTGCCACATCTAGAAGAAATTCTTAGTATCAACTATACCCAGTTCATCGGTAATGAGGAGCTTCCCCTGCACAGAGTTCCTGCACTGGTTACTCAGCTGACTGCTGTTTCCCGAACTGAACTTCACCTTCCACATGATCGGCTGCTCATGCTCCTGCACTTGGAGTAGATTCCGATCTCTCACCATCCTCTCTTCCTGAAACGAAAAACAGGAATGCAACCAAACATACAAGTTCCTTCTGCCACTTCAAGCCACGTGCTTTTCCCAGGATTAAAGATGCCTAGTACTTGTAAACTCCACAGCACAGGAAACTCCAGCATCGATGGCGTAAACAACTTACAACTTGTAGTAGCTTACTTTATGCTATACACAATAGGAAGATACACAGTCCAGTAAAGTGAGGGTATTCAAGGTCACCGAGGATCAGCTAACACAGCTGAACTCAGTTACAACCACAAAAGTAGTATATATTATATTAAATAACCACAATTGCACGTATTTCTCTTTCCTGAGCCCTTTGCCAGTGGAATTACCACTGCAAGAGATACAACAACTATCAAACCCATTGGAGATTTTCCAGTTTTGGTTCAAACCACTATTGCTGTCAAACACAGAATCAAGCATTCCTATTTTAAACTCTCGCGTCTATTAAATATTTGTAACGTTATTCTTACGGCAGCATAACCCAGGAGTTCGATGACAACACTTGAATAACAAAAGTCAGCCTGGGATAAGGGCGTTTTAACCCCCTCCGCGGCGTGTCGGGGTCGGGGTCGGGGCCGGGGCCGGGGCCGGGGCCGGAGCCGNCGCCCCGCTGGGGCACTGCGCCATGCATCCCAACGGGAATCTCCTTTCCCCACGTACTCGGAAGAAAAGGCCTCCCTTATGTCTCTCTGTGTGTACATATATATATGTGTTTATGTATAGAATTGTATTTATAGATATATATATGTGTATACCTATGTATATCTATCTATATAGGTATATAATGTATGTATATGTGTGTATGCATATATACAGATGTATATAGGTATTTATATGTATGGAACCATATTAATAGATGTGTGCGTGTGTGAATATGTATATACATGTATGTATACCTATATATATATATGTGTGTGTGTGTGTGTGTATGTGTATATGTATAGGACTGTGTTAATAGATGTGTATGTAGATATACATTAATAGATGTATACCTCTACATCTATGTGTATATAGATATGTGTATATATAGATGTATATATAAAAATATATATTATGATCTATGTGTGTGATATATTCTATGATATATGTGCATGTGTATATAAATACACTTACGAATATATGTGTTTGTTACAGACACACACACATGTGTGTTTGTAATGAAATGTGTGTGTGGACACAACGAAGGCAGAATACAACTCTGGGAGTACTCCCAGGGAGTGCCTGTGTAGGAAGCAGGCATGCAGGTGCCAATCCCAGAGGGAAACAGCCTTGTTGGATCATGCACATGGGCAGGGCTTGAAGCACCGAGGGTTCCTGCACCTCTCTGCCTTTCCCAGGGAGATGGAGAGGTAAAACTCTTTGTGCTGTGCTGAAAATGACTCTCTGCATGTGCTTCTTCCAGGTGGGCCTGTGTGAGCACTGGGGGCCAGGTGCTTGACAGCCACTGGCTTGAAGGACCTGTGATGAGCTTGAAATTTGGACTGTCTTGGACTGTCTGAAGCACTCCATCTGTGAATGTCTGCACACTCTTGGGATTCCATCTCTCCCAGTGTGGCTGGCACCTTTTGCCTCTGGATAAAGCTGTTGTTCAGGTACTGTGTTTTCAGACAGCTGGCAAACCTTCCCAGAGCCATTGTGCCTTTACACAGTACAGGTATAGGGCTACATGTTTATGTATATATTATCATGTGGTATGAAATGTTATAAATACTGTTATAACATTTTATATTCAAGGGTGTTTAGATTTTAGTCTTTACATTTTATTAAGTAGCTATTGTTGTCTAGGGCCATTGTCCAGAGTTTGCAGATGGCATTTCTGTAGATTAAAATGAATAAGTTGCCTGTTTAAAAGAATATTGTCATGACCTAATTGTATTTTTTTCGTAAAAAATATTTACACATTTTCTTTTTCTTCCTCCCTCTCAGTTTTGCTTTGCAAAGCAAGTTTCTGCAGAAGAGGAAGACGGGATTTCATTTCCCATGAGAGTGTTGAGCCATGCGTCACATCGAGAGCCACTGTTAGATGTCCCCCGTGTTCTTTGCCAGGACATGCCATCCCACAGCTGTACAGTCCTGGTGACTGCCACGTCCTGCAGAAGGGGACCTGACTAATTCCTGCCCGGCCTGGAGACCCGTGTGCTGCCATTTCCCATTCAAAGTTGTCTCTTTGCAAGTGTACTGAGAAACAAATGGGAGCTCGAGGTGCTCTGTCACAGAAGCAAATGATTCCTGCCAGCCATGTCCCCAGCTGAGTGGGTCCCACAGCCCTCTGCCCCCAGGGCCTGTGCCAGTAGCCACACAGGGATTTGCTGAGCCACAGGGTTCATGTTGAGCGTCTTGTGTTTTAAGGTTTTGAGGAAAATGCAGAGGCGGCACAGCAGCAACACTGACAACGTGCCTCCTGAAAGGTAAATCCTTCCCCTTCTTCTTTGCTCCATTTTTCTCTCCTGAGAGCAGTGTTCTGATTTAAGTGTAAGGGGTGTTTTAGAAGATGAAAGCTCAAAATCGAGGAAGGCGTCAAATTCCTGTGCATGTGGTGTGGCCAGGCTTTCTGCTCGAGTTTGGGGGTTCTAGAGACGGGTTTCCTTTTCTCCTTCCTGTCAGTTATTGATTGCTGCCAACCACAGTGTTTCAGGATGATCCAGTATGGCACAGCTGGGAGGCAGCTGGCTTAGCATGGGCAGGGTGCTTGGAGCGCTGGAGGAGGGATCCATGGCACAGTCCTGTGGGGAACCTGAGCACCATCAGTGTGCAGGGATGGGCCCGTGTGAACAAGAACGATTTACACTTCTCTTATTAAGGCGTTTAAAAAGTCTGCTGGTCTGAAGTTCCCAACTACTCTGACTTAGTGTTTTCTAAAGAGCTTCGGTGACCCTTTACATCTTCCCAGAGTCTGTATCTGTCTTCATGTATGTGAGTATTTAGAAGTAGAATACCTCTAATTTGTTTCTGTAATTATAACAGCAGCAAGGGAGCCTTGCCACTGTTGTTGTTCTGGTACTAAATATTCCCTGGTGCTTTTCCAGAGTTGGAGCATGACTTTTTTTTTTTTCCTAAAGAAGAAACTAATCTAATTACTCCAAGACAAAGATGGAACTAACGAATTTCATTGCTCTGCTTGAGCTGAGATTATAAGTGAAAGATCATTAGTAAATATTTTATTTTCTGCAGTGGTTTTGCAGTTAGAGTTGAAGCCTTATGTCATGGCCATTGCTAGCATGGTACCATTCTTAATTTCAGGGGGGAAAAAAGCCATCTTCAGTTTTTTTCTGCATGATGCTTCTGATTTTTAACAGGGTAAATCCATATTGTCAGGAACAGAGGCTGAAGTTTTTCTAACTGTAGAAGGAAACGCCGTTGCCACTGGTCTTTAGTTTTGTTAACTTTAGCAGCCTCACAATTTCAACAAACAAACCTTGTTTCTTTTTAAATATGTCCCAGATTAATTCCTTCCTGCTGAAAGCACAGTCATGTATCCTGGTAATATTATTCCAAACAATAGTTGTGTCTTTATTTGTAACACTGCGTTCCACCCAGTCTGTTTGTTACATTCCCAGACGTGAGTTGTGTATACATCCCAGAATTGTAGTGTTAGGTGTGAATTTAAAGACCTGGCTGATGAATATTTTGGACCAGAAAGAGGTGTGCAGTGTCTTGTTGACTTGATTCCTTGCTGGAGCCTGCAGAGAGACGGTGGGAATGGGGTGCAGCTATAAAAAGCCTTATTAGGAGTTTACTTAGTGGGAAGGTTTGCCCAGAGAGGTTTGAAGCTGTCCCCAGAGGGAGGTGAAAGGCAGTGCTCTGTGCCCTGTAAGTGCCTGGGGAGGCTTTTGAACCCATGGGAGAGAGAGGGTTGAGGGCCCTGTGTGTGCTGTCTCAACTTATGACCGCTATTCCTAAAGTTAGAGATCTCCCAGGATTAAAATCAAGAGAGACCAAAGCTCTGCAGCATGCCTTATTTGTGGGCTTTGCTTCTTGCTGAGGTTAATTTATTGTTTACTCTCCTTTTGCAAGTTAGACAAGTATTTGCTGTCTGTCAGGCATTTACTGCCTGGTGATTATTCTATTGTTGCCTGTATTGTTCCCTCTCATCTAAATTTCCTTTGTATTGACTTCTAGTGAAGAAAAACTATTGTTTTTTTCTGTTAGGATGAAGATATTTGTACTTTCTTTTTGTAATCTGGCTGTATTCCAACACACTCAGGAACCAGTTCTGTCTAGTGCCCAGTAATTTGGGTATATCCATGTCCAAATATCAAAAGGAATTTATCTGGACCCATGAGCACATCCTTCACTTTTGTGAAGGACACACAAGCAGCTCTCAACACTTCTCTTCCCCTGATGGTTCTGTCTCTTGTTGGTGCAGTTCATCAGTGGGCAGGTACTGATTGTCCCTAAATAAAGACGGAAGATTTTGGGGGTAACTCATTGCTTTGAATTAGCTTGGTTAATTTGTTTGTTTATAATATGACTTGACTTAGTGATGCTTGGCAAGTTCCATGGGGTTTCGTATGTTTTTCTTTAAATACTCAAATCATTATAGAAGATATTGGATTTGGTACTGGCTGTATTATTTCTTTGTTTTCTCCAAAAGTAAACAGGGCGTTTGGGAGCTTCATTCCTTGGGTGAAGGAACTGATGCATTTTGGTCAGGTCTGCAGAGGTTCTCTGATCTTATCTGAGGAGTGTGGTTACTGGCCGCTAGTTCTGCAGCTGCGACTTCCCGACAGCAGATAGAGGGAAGAGCATCTGTCATCTGGAGACCTTCGTATTCTGAGAGTGTGTGAGGAACTCTGGAGCCACTGCAGTCAGGGTTGGGCTGAAACACCACGATGTTCTGTGCACTCATTTTTATTTAAACACTTTAATCTCTGCCCACTGCAGAAACCGGAGCCAGACGGTCAGTTCTGAAACCAGCGTGGATGAAAGCGGAGTTTTTGAAAGCCTGAAGGCCGAAGCCTCCTCTCCACAGCAGCTGTTCTCGGGGCTGGCCGGGATCCCCTCGGGCACCATCACAGCCACGCCCTTCCAGTCCGGGCTGGTGCTGGGTTCTTCAGCCGGAGGTGGGGAAGTGTTCATCCAGATGCCAGCCCCGAGGGAGGAGGGGGCCAGCCGAGCTGAGGGAGCCCCGTTTCACCACCGGCAGCCATCCCATCACTTCCACCACGGCCACCACCGGGGCTCCTCTCTGCTGCACATGGCAGGGGGGGACCGGCACGGGCACGCTGAGGAGGGCACTGAGGAACAGGCTGGAACTCCAGCCCCAGCTCTTTCTGAGCTAAAAGCTGTGATTGGTTGGCTGCAGAAGGGACTTCCCTTCATCTTGATCCTCCTGGCTAAAGTTTGTTTCCAGCACAAGCTTGGTGAGCATCCATCCTTTTTGAACTGTGATTAGAGAGTGGTTAGGAGGCTTTATCAGGCTGTGATGTCTGATACATTTATCCATGTGACAGTGTCCAGATGGAGTCTAGCATGAAGGGAACATATTCAAATGCATGGGATAATGCATGTGATAAATTCACCCTACTTCCAGTCCAAGCTGTTTTCACCTGGGTCAGATCCATCTGTTTCCTGTGTGTACCACTTCTGTTCCTTTTCCTTATTTCTCCTTGATGTTCCTGTGAGGCTGAGGATGTTACCAAGGCTTCTCCCTCAGATCTCTCTCTAGGAGAGATGAGGAGAGCTTACGTTGGTGATAGCAAAGATTTCTGTGTAGCACAGAAGAGATCAGAGGGATGAGACTCTTGTCTTGCTGGCAGGGTGGTAGTTGTGAAATCAAGTCAAACAGCAGCAGCAGTTACACTCTGACAGAGCCTTTCCCTGCAGGAATTGCTGTGTGCATTGGCATGGCCAGCACCTTTGCCTACGCCAACTCCACGCTCCGAGAACAGGTTGCTTTGAAGGTGAGTTCAGCATTTTACCTTCTTATGTTCCCAGGAAACATTTTCCACGCACAAAATATCATCTGTGTTGAACCTTTAATTGCAGTGTAGGGCTGAATGCTGTTATATATGTACAGATCTGTCTTCTTCCTCTCTTCCCCATGCATGCTCTCCCACAGTTTCTCTCCTGCTTTTTTGTGAAAGTGTGGCATAGTAAAACAAATAGAGGACAGGTCAGGGATGTTGTAATCTGCATCTCCCTCTGCCTTTGACTGGCAGTGCCTATTCCAGCACTTCCCTGCACCTTGGTTTCCCATTATGTACAGCAGAGATGCTGTAGCCTATTTGACTTGTTAATGATGAGATTTAACTTATTAGCATTTAGATAATGTTTTGAGATGTTCAGCTGAAAGATTTCGTAGATGTATTGTTTGCTAGTGGCTTTAAAATGCTCTGTGCGTAATATGCTTGGAATATAAAGAAACCAGCAGATCTTTTCAGGTCTTCTCATCTTCTGTGTCAGGAGAACAGTTCAACAGCACTAAAAGCACAAGGCTAGAATTGCTTTTTTGTTAAAATTACATGAATGGCACAAGTGCATACTTGTATCTCCTGGCAGCAGTGGAATCACTGTGATCCAACGCTGAATGAACAGAGAAATGGCACAATCCAGTAATAGATTGCTGTTGCCTTGCACTCTGCACCTCTGTCTTTCCAGCAGTGTGCCCCTTAATCTGCCTGCTTTAAATCTCATCTTAACAGTCCTGGCTGTTGAACAGCTACAGAGACCTCCTTTCTTAATAAATCAGCCCAGAAGAAAAATGGTGGGTGTTTTCCTCTCAGGAATAAAATTTACTCCCCAAACTTACCGAGGGCCAAGACCCAGGACAATATCTTCTGCCATCCAGCTTCTGTCCGTAATATTCCATGTGTTTTGAAATGCAAAATTTCTACTTCTTTTGACCTTTCTTTATTTCTTCAATCAAAAATGCATGTTCCAAAATCTCCATGCTGTAGGATAACACCCAGATGTGCTGCGTGTAGTGATGGGGCTAAGCCTTCCACTGAGTGACTTTGGATCTATTTATAAAACACCCCTTTGATGAATTGTCACTCCAACCAGGTGACAACTCAGAATTTAGGACAATACGTGGAATGGACTTTTTTTAATCTGCTTGTCATACTGCATTTTAAATATCAGGAGATTTTAGATGTCCCAAGAAAGATCCCAACTTTGAAGATGCTTTCTGCAAGTAAGGCTGTAGTTTTCACCAGCTTACTTCAATTAATTTCTCTAAAGTTACCTCATTGAAAAGGTTAACTGAGTGAGAGGCATTTCTGCTTGTGTTTATATATGTCTTTACTTAGCAGACTACTTCTTAGTCCTGTGAGAATAAACTAATTACTGAACTCTTTGTTACATATTTGCATCCCCTGGGTTGGATTTTTCAGCAGTTGAAGGCTCAGCTCAAGTCTTGAGATTTCGAGTTGAAATAACTCTGCTTCTTTTCCTTGCTCAGGAGAAGAGATCAGTGTTGGTTGTCTTCTGGATCCTGGCCTTTCTCACTGGAAACACACTGTATTTGCTTTACACGTTCAGCTCTCAGCAGCTTTACAACAGGTGGGCAAAATTTACCTTGTACAGGATGGAAGCAGGTGATAATTGCCAGGGAGGAAAAGAGGGAAGTGCCCCTTTCCCCACACTTTGGGAGGAAGTGTGTGTGCCTAAAGGATCTGCTGTCTTTGTTACATCTTTGTAATATCTTTCAGTGCAGGAAAAGAATGTGTGTGTCACTGTCAGTGGATTGTGCTCCTATCAATAAAGGGCATAACCAGTGTATGAATGGGCCAGGGTGTGATGATATCAAAGCAGGGTGGATCCTTTTCAAGAGGGACCTCTGAATTCCCATTTTGACCACTGCAAGTGAACATGAAGTGCAGGTGTCAGAGGCAGATAAGGAATTGACCCGCTGATTTTCCTCCTCCTATAATAGTCTGTCAAGCTTGGAGCCTAGGACAGGAAAAGAAATAGCAGTGTTTTACTCCAGTGTTCTCAGAGCTTGGAGGCACTTGGATCTGAGGTAATTGAGATAGCCTTGCCTTTCAAATCCTGGCTAAATCAGTTCTCAAATACAGGAAGGTTTGTACTAATGGGTTTGGTTCAGCACTGTCCCTGCTTATTATAAAGCAGATAGGAATAATGACAGGTAGGAAGCAAAGAAAGGGGGAGAGCTGCAAGGCTTGGCTGTGTGGGTCTGAAGGTGAGAGGCCAAGCCGTGGGATTCCCTGCATGGAGCTTGTGGGAGGGAGGGGAAAGGAAGGAACAGGAATGGCAGAAAGGTGTGAAAGTGATATTTGTTTGCACCACAAGGTAACAGTGTGTCTCTAAGAAGGTGGTCAAGATTAAAAGCATGAATGGGTCTAGTTTAAAATAAAGGCTAGATCATCTAAAATAAAGGGGTTTTAGCAATTTGGGGCCATCCTACAGACAGTTTAGAGCATGGCTTGTGACCAGTGGACAGGCTGGGCCACAGCTTCATGAAAAGCCCTGTTCCTGTGAGTGCTGCAGTGGTGTCATGCTCAGGCTGGTCTATCTCTTGCTTGCTGTGTGGGGACCTGGGACTATTTACAAGCCAGGCTTGTCAAATTAGAAATGTCTGCTTCAGTTTTGTTTCCTTCTGGCTTATTTTTCATTTCCTGATTTTTTTTTCTGTTTTCTAGTGCATGAATAGTAGTAAAGTCTCTGATTCTGTTTCTGTTTTTAGGGTGTAATTTTACCTGTTGTGCTGTGCCAGTGTTGTGAGTATTTTAAATTCATGTTCAGGCTTTTCATTTTGGGTTGGTTACTTTACTTTGCTTTTTTTTTTTTTTTTCTGTTAAGTTTTTGCTTTCTACCTTGAGGCTTTAGCAGGTAGATACCCTGTAGGTGAATCCTGTTTTTTCAGCCTGAGTAGGGTCTTGTTCTCATTATTGCTCTAGTCAGTAGCTCCTGCACATTGCTGGATGAAATTCTGCTGTCCCAGATTCCACTTTTTTAAACAGCAAATGTTCGGCCCAGTAAATGACATTATGTAAGGGGCATGACTTTTTTGGACCTTTGGTTCAGGTAAGAGTATTAACAGAGCCCAGCTCTTGTTCTGCTTCAGGCAGTGGCCACTGTCAGAGCATGACACGTGTGAAGTTCTGACCTTTCTGCTGTGTCTGGTAGAGTTTCCTGTGTCACCATTTTATTTCGTGTGCACAAGTAGCTTTAGGGACTGTGCCCTTGTGGCAAATCATCCTCAGAGGCTGTGGGGGTGTTCACTGCCCCAGGGAACCAGAACTGTTCTGAGCAGGACTTCCAGGACAAGTTTTACACCCAGATCCAATGGAGCAAGCCTGAGCACTAAGGGCACTGTCAGCACGCCAGAGGCTCTGTTGCAGTGGGAAAGGCAGGTTATGGAGATTGCTGTGTTCCAAAGCAGACTTTATAGGTGTTTGGGTCCTGTTTTGTGACAGTGGGCAAACCTGCTGGCCTCAGTAGAAGTGGGCAAGAGCACCAGAGGCCCATAGGAACCACAGGTCTAATTTGCATGTCTTCCTCCTCTTGCCCTTGGGAGCTTCCCTGAAGTTCAGGGGAGTTTCTAAGCTCTCTCTAGCCAGCAGTGGATACAAGAAGCATGAACAAGCTTCTCCTCAGTGATGTTTGAGCTGTGGTGCCTCGTGCCTTTCAGCCTTATATTCCTGAAACCCAACCTGGACAGGCTGGACTTCTTCGACCTCATGTGGATCGTAGGCATCGCAGACTTTGTGCTGAAGTACCTCACCATTGCCCTGAAATGCCTCATTGTGGCCCTGCCCAAGATCATCCTCGCTGTCAAGTCAAAGGTAGGAGACTCTTCTTGATGCACAAACCTTTGTCTTTGATAAGCTGATACCTTTACCACACATTTGCAGTGTGGAATCAGAGAATTGTGGAGTGATTTGGGTTGGAAGGGACCTTACTGACCACCCAGTTCCACCCCCTGCCATGGCAGGGACACCTCCCACTGTCCCAGGCTGCTCCAAACCCCATCCAGCCTGGCCTTGGGCACTGCCAGGGATCCAGGGGCAGACACAGCTTCTCTGGGCACCCTGTGCCAGTGCCAAATATGGATGGAATAATAAAAAAAATTAAAATCTCTTGATAAACCTTTGGCAGAAAGTCATCTGGGTATCGAAGTTTGGGTTTTGAGCCATCACAGGCCTGAGCAAGGGTTTGGTACTACCAGCAGTGATTAAAGTCCAGAGAGGTGAGGTAGGAATTCCTTGAGGAGGAACTGGTGCTAGCAGCCAGATAACTGCTTCTCTTACTGACTTTAAGTCTTGTCTTCTGAGTAATCTCTTTAAATTCATATTTCTAAAGCAGGAACCTCTTCATGTCATGGGAAGAAATTGCAAGTATTTGTCTCTTTGACTTTCCACTTGGGTCAAAGAAGTAACTGGGTTAAACTGAAGCTACTGATGCCACAAATGACAGCACCAGTTCTAACCATGGGTGAAGAAATATTTTAATTAAATGCTTCACGTATTTAAATGTTCATGAAACCATATGTAGACTAGGCCTAACTTGAAACTTTCACACTACATTCTCTCTTAAAATACTTTTTGATATGTTTTTACTTTTGCAGATGTCTCGTGCTGCCTCTTCCTCCACTCAGTAGCGTCCACATTTCAGTGGCAAACGTAGCAATGTGTATTATTTGCGTTCAGTAAAGAAACTTTCTGGCAGCTGTTGGGATGAAAGGCACTCTATAGATGCAAGGTACCAGCATTAATTGCTGAAAGTCTCAGGCAGGGCACTTCAGGGGGTATCTAAACTGGGAATAGTTTTGCTTAGAAATGACATGGGTGGCAGGGGAGTTGAGCAGTTTGTTCCTGCACAGCAGGGCTATCTGAGATGGTTATTAATTTATTTCTGGCAATTGTCCAGCTTTTTTTTTTTTTCCCCTTCTATTATTATTATTATATTTTGGGAGATTAATGTGCTGGGTCAGAGCATAATCCAGCCTGGGGAGGGAGGGAGAAGTGATGTGAATAGTCCTCCCAAGATAAATTGCAGTGTTGGAAAAGGTTCACAGCCTTTGCTTGCTTGTCTGAGAGCCATCCCAAGTACTCATTAATCCTTGTCGGGAGAGAAGAAAGAGAAGGGGTCTTTATTTGCAGCTCCAGTGAGAGGCTGGTAGGATCACATCTGTCAAGGGCCTATAATGACTCAGAGCACAGATGCTTCATTTTTAATACCTTTTCCTGGAGAGCAATGTGTCTCACTTTTTTTAAGCCCCTTTTTGTCTTAGGATGTTGTGGATGGTCTCACTGTCCCCTGACACCTGAGACTGCTGTTAGCCACCACTAGATCTGGATTTGGTTTTCTCCCCCACTCTGCACCGCAGCCATTAAGCCAGCCAGGGATGAAATCTGGTGTTACAAATTAAGCAAGATCAAACTGGGATGGGAGAGCTCCAGGAGAACCACAGGACACCGTGGAAATTGTAATTGGTAATCACATAGCTGAGCTCCTTCCCTGAGCCTGGTGACACAGCTGACTTCTGAGGCCAGCACAATGCCACACAGATGAGGGGTTTTAAATGGAAGCTTTTGCTCTGTTAGAACACTTCTAGTGCAGTTTAGGCACATGAACTTTGACCAAAATTTTTATCAAGTTTTTTGCTATCTGCTGTATGAATACTTGCCAGACCCAAAGTTATTCTCTTCCTCCCAAAATCCTCCTGGTAGTATTTCTGCTTGAAGCCCAGCTTGGAGTTTATGACCTTCTAGGAGGTTGTCACTTAATGCTAACAGGCTGCTGGAGAAATACAAATTTAACTCAGTAGAGCTAGATTTTTTCAAGTTGTGTATTTACAGGTAGTGAGAAGTTTTTGTGCCAGTATAACTACTCAGAACAGCAGCCTCTTGCTCCCCTAACAGAGGGCCTGAAGTGGAGGTTGCTGCACTCTGGGGGGTGGAGTTCAGCACAGAGGGATTTAATCCTGAGCTCTCTTGCAGTCCCCTCTTGCTGGCAGTCAGCAGTAGATCCTAAAACTTGCCCATGGATGGGGTGTGGGGAACTTTAATCATCCTGCACTCAGCCTCTGAGCTGGCTCTTCAGATTTTCCTCATTTTGGAAGTTCAAAGGCACTTGCAAAGCTAGCCTGGCTTTTCCTGCTGCTCCTTGGGATTTTGGTCTTCTCTGAATACTGTGTGGTTTTTGCTTTTATTTATCAGTCTTCATAGCTCGCTTCACTCTTGTCTGTAGACTGAACACCAACAATTTTTTGAGTCTTTTCTCAAAGATTGTTTATTCCAGATCTTATCCTCTTCTGGACTGTCTTCATTCCCTCCCTGTTTTCCAGACCATTTCTCCAGTCTGTCAAGATGAATCTGGAATACAGTCTTTCTTTCCGTTGTGTTTACAGCCTTTCCCAGTTTAGTGTCAGCTGTACATTACTCTGTTCCATCAAGATCATTAATGCAAACAGTGAATAGCCCTAAACTCTGCTTACATCAGTAAGATGCATCTTTTCATTTTGAAAGTAAACACATGAAAAATCTGGGTTAGAACACTCAGTTCTCCCCATCCAAAACACCTGGGTCATGTGTTCCTAGTTTGAAAAGGAAGGGCACCTTTTGGTCTAAGATGACGTTTGGATCTACGCAGGGAAAGAAGAACTTGTGAACTGCAGAGAAAAGCAGGAAAATGAAGGTAACCCCAGCATCAGACTGACCTCAGAGCTCTGGAGCCTGTGGAGTTTCCAGGAGAAGGATCATACCTGTGGCTGGAGGTGTCCCTCCCTCCCCCCGAGCCCTGCCAGGCACATCGAGCTGGGTACAAGTTTCAGTAACAGCTGAGCTCATCATTCCTTTGGAAGGGGGGCTTGGCTCCCACCCTGCATGCTGAAGGCTCTCCATTAAAAAAGGCAAATAAGATCATTTGGTTCAATATAAAATGAATTAAAGTAAATTAAACTGCAGGAGCCATGTGGCCTGCAGAGGCTTCCATTGTTGTACACAC
The DNA here is from genome assembly GCA_013399195.1 of Dicrurus megarhynchus. Taxonomy (NCBI): domain Eukaryota; kingdom Metazoa; phylum Chordata; class Aves; order Passeriformes; family Dicruridae; genus Dicrurus; species Dicrurus megarhynchus. Next base: position 170,431 of record VXAD01010502.1, read on the forward strand.
ATCAATGGCAGCTTTTCATTTGCACTGCTAAGGAATGACAGCTTGAGGGGGGTGGAATTCAAAATAAGGAAATAAATAATAAAAAGACACAGTTGCCAAAGATTTCACTTAGGAAATCCCAGGTGCCTGCAAGTCTCCCATCCCCTCCTCATGCTGTTGTCAGCAATCTGAGCTGGAGAAGTGAGTAAAACACGGAGGGGGAGGAAGAAAGAAAACCAAACCAAAAAGAACTGTGAGAAACTGTTATCCCAAGTTCTTCCATATTTGTATCCCTATCTCTATAGGGGACAAAGATACCAAGGACATTTTCATACACAAGAAAGGCCCTAAGAAGGAATTTTCTCTGCATGCTCAATGCAGGTGTGCAGCCAAGTTACAGGGGACTGCGTTTCCAGGAGAGTGAAAATGCAGGAGGAGAACACTGACATTGGCCCCTCACTGCAGCTTTGAAAGTATTTGCTTGGTGGGTTTTTTCAGTTGATTGTTTTATTAGTGCTTTTTATTTTTAAAGTACCATCTCATCAAGTCTGGTCAGAGAAAACTTGGCCTGGATGTGGCAGCAATTTCAAATTCTGCACTTGGACCTTGGACCAAAAACCTTCTTCAGGAGCACATCATGTTTCCTGCCATAGATGGGTACAGCTGTGCCATGGAACCTGGCACATTAAGTTCCATATTCCTTCTGAAGCTGCACCTTTTTTTTTTTTTTTTGTCCTAAGGGGGAAAAAAAAAGGCTCTTGGAGCATTTGAGTCCTCTAAATATACAGAAGCAATAAAAAACCCACTGGGAACTGGCACACAGATGATGTGTAATAAAAAATAGCCAGGCAAAGATGTTCCTGGTCCTTGTCTGTGCAATATGGAAGTTATTCCTGCTCTTCCCTCACAGCGTAGCTGAAGTGGTGTTCCCAGACAGGTGACAGCCCATCCTCCCATTCCCCTCTCCTCTCTGACCTTGGATCCTCTCTGGAGGAACTCACTCACAAGCAGATTCACTCTTCATGGACAGCAGTCTGAGCTTGGATCCTCTTGAGCCACGGGAACTCCAGGATGTTCTGCAAGGACTTTTCCCTGCTGCAGTCTGGGACTGATGTGCTGTCCCAGAGCCAGAAGTGTGGGATTTATTATTTACACAATTAAAAAACTAACTGAAGCATAAGAGCAGGTACTGAGGAATGGAGACTCCTCTGTCCCCCTCCCTAAACATGCTTTGCAAGTCACTGCTACTGAACTTTAAAAAACTCTTAAGTGCTTTCCCAGTTTAACTTTCCAGTTTAAGATACGAAAGATGTTATTTTCGGAAGTGTTGTGCACTAACTAAAATTCTCATTTTCCCCTGTAGTCCCACCTTGACATTACTCCTCATTAGTCCTGCATGGATTTTCACCAGCATCCTCCGTGCCACAATGCTGTTTACTGCTCCTGCCCAACACTTTATCTGTTGGCACCGTGACCTGGAATCTCAGCAGAGCCTGCTCTCCTCTGATCCAAATTGCCAGCAAGTCTCCGAAGTTTTGTCGAGCATCTCCCTGTTTCAGAATATGCCCTAATACTGCTGGCAGCAGAACAAGTGAGACTTGGAGCTTCCCTTGAGTGCTAATCACACCTTGCAGTTGCCTCATTGCAACTTCTCTCACTTCCCTTGCATGCCCCATTCTAATTCCGCTGTGTCAATCCTTGCTGTGCCTCTCTGTTTCCTTGTGGGGAGGCACACGTGCACTGAGGCAAAGCCTTCTGTCAAAAGAGGCTGCACGGTGGAGGCTCAGTGAGGCTCTGGGGGAATTAGCATTGCTGCTGCAGCGTGCCCCCTTTGCTGTGTCTAGGTTGGGATTCAATTTTTAATTATACTGTTCCATGTTATTTTTCTGTGAGACTTCTTCCCTCCATCACCACGCCCCAAGGATGAAGGTGAGAGATTGAAAGAAGCTGTTGCAGCAACTGGAAAGTTAATAGGAAACAAAGAGACTGATGGAAGAACGTTCTACAAGTTCAAGTTGAATGCTACACTGGAGAATTAAATCCTGTCCTTTACTTTGCCAAATAATTCCTATGTGATCCTAGAAAAGTCAGGTAGAGCTGCAAACTGAAGTCAGTGGTTCAGCTTTTAATGGTAACGTGATCTATAAAATGAAGTGCTTTATAAAAAGTCTAATCCCAGGCATCTGAGCTTGGACACCAAAACAGCCTTACCCTGACCTTTGTCTTTCTGTGTCTCAGGTTCTTATTTAGAAAATGCAGAGAAAATCTGTCCCTGAGGTCAGCCAGCAACGTGAAAATTAGGGGGTCTTAAAAGTGTTTTCTGTAGTGCTGATGTTGTAAAGGGACTGAAGAAATTTTAGAAATGTGCTCCTCTGAGCAGAGCTCAAATGGCAGGAAGGGATCAGATGCAGATCTGCCTTCAAGTAGTGAGGATATAACAAAATACCAAGAAGTTACATGCTCAATGTGCAAAAATAGTCAGTGCATTACAGACTGAAATACTGCATGAATGGAAGGAAGAGTGCAATTGTATGAAAATGCTGAATTCTCCTCTTTCAAAATAAGTGCTTGATTTGAAGTATAAAAATGGTCTTTGTATGTGGTGAAGGAGGTGCAGAAAAATGGAGGGTTATACACAAGTCATCGACTTGCTTTTTTAACAGAGCATTGAAAAAAAGGAATCAAAATTTCACCATGTGGTATCTGAGGCTCATCAGCAGAGCTGCTAAAATTAGATCCCAGCACAGCCCTTCCCCACGTGTGCTAATGAAGTGTTTGATACCAGCAGTAGCAGCAGCAGCTCTCACAGAACTCGGAGGAAGCAGGGCCAGCACTGCCCTTCTCCCTTCTTGGTCAGGTTTAACCCTTGATGAGAGCAGAGCCTTTCTTCTGTTACCTGACTTACCCTACTTGGCAGCCATAATTTCGGGTAATATCCTATTTAATCTCTGCAGCTCAGCTCGCTCTGCAGGGCTGGCTCCTGCACAGTCCAGTCCTGCACTGGGGCTGGCTCACAGGCTCCCCAGAAAGATTTTGCTGATCTTAGAGAGCTGTTCAATCTCTCTGCAGTGCATTCCAGAGAAAATTCCCAGATTTACACGGATTTTTATGACATAGGAGGAGTCACCTAACAGAGACAGGCCTTGCCTTATTTCAAGCTGTCGTGCCAAGTCAGATGCACAGGAGAAATAATTATATTTGTGCTTCATCTAACACGCAGTGCTAGTCTTGAAGGGGAAAAAAAGCTGGTATATTTTAGCTGAATTTTTCAGACAAAACACAGCTCGAGACAAAGATTTGACTTTGAAAAATATAACCTAGATAGCCAAGAGATAACAAAGCTGAGAAGTGGCAGACAGGTATGTTGAGTGTGCTTACCACTGATGGGTGCTGTCTGCAGTAAGTTGCTGTATCAGAAATGTACATTTTGCTGCTGAAATTTTAAGGAATAATCCTCATTTTCCAAGCTTCTGGCTCAGAAGGAGGGCCTCACTTCTGCAGCAGCCCTTTGTAGAATTATTTTGGATTTTCTGGCACTTTTCCTAGTTTAACAAAGGGGCTGGTGTGGTGCACTGAGATACCTGACAAGCCTTAGAAGTTTCTAGTTCTCTTCAAGTGATGCTCAGCTGTCCTTGCATTGCTCCCTCCCTCCCAGCTGGAATCACTCTAAGCTTATCAACATTTAATGGTCAGGTGGGTGCTGTTAAGGGGCTGCATGGAGGGATGCATCCTTTCACACTTAGCTTCACTCTTGGGAGGCTGTGCCCGAGTTTCTAGCTGCTAAAACATCCTGGTACCCTGCAGTTACCGCTGCAAACTGAAGGCTTGCCTTAGAGAAGGGAGTTCTGAAAGCTCTGGGGAGGCTGGAGAAGTTGTGGTTAGATACTGGAGTTTATCACTTGCTGCCACTGCCACCTCCACAGCCTGTCCGTGCTCTGGGGCTGCCTTGGACCGGGCTTCCCTGACATCTTGCTGTGGACTCGGGTGTTTTAGTGCCTCAGAACCGGTATTGTAGAAGAATTCCAGCCCTGATGCCTGAGGTGCTGGATGCAGCAGCTCTGTCTGATGCAATGGGAGAGCAAGCAGTGACCTGTCCCAGCCCAGCTGCTGGGGAAGCAGGGATCAGTGAAGGATGGTGGGTGGGAGGAACAAGCTGGAGAAAGTAAAATTTGCTGCCTTCAGCTTGCTGGGAGCTTTCATCAGAGCCGTGTGGAGGGACACGGTGACAGCGTTGTCATTTCTGCCACAGGAGCTCCCGAAATAAACGATGATTGCATCGAAACACGAGGCTGGAGAGAGACCTCTGTGCTAATTTAATAAATTGCTCGCATTTAGGACCCCAGATTGTTGCTGTTACGCGTTTGCTCTGTGATGCCACCTGGGATCAGTGCGGAGGAGGGGATGGGCAGAGCAGGAAAGCAGCCCGGGTCCGTTAGCAACCGCTGGTGTGACCTCACTCGTGTCCCGGGGGATATGAGATCATGAGCGTGCCAGAGCTCTCCGAAGGATTCGATTTGTTGGGAGCAGCAGGATGGCCTGCGAGTGATCTCATCCCGAGCCCCCGGGGAAGGGCGCTGGCTGTTGCCAGCCCGGCTGCGAGGACTTAATCCCCATCCCCACCTCACCAATTAGTGATTGGCCTGCGATGACATCACTGATGACAAAGCTAACTGGGACAACACAGCAAAATTCCAGGGGAATTTCCCCTTCTCCAGGAGCTTAGCGAATGAAAGGATTTTCACAGGACAAACCCAAATCTTTCAGTCCAGATAATGTCATTGCAGATTAAACATCGTTCTGGGCTCAGTTTGCCACCAGCTGTCCCTGTAAACAGCGTGGGACAGAACAAATCCTTGACAGGGCTGGGGGTGGCCCTAAATTAGACACTTTTATTCAGGCTGTGGTGAAGGTTGACAAAGGATGTTGCCTATTCTTTGAGCCTCTTTTGAGAGAGAAGATTTCAACCAGCACACTTCCCCCTCCCCACCTTTTCTTCCTTGAGGTCTTCAGGAAGATTTGGTCTCTTCGAGTTTTAAATGCCCTGAGGGTTTAATTTGCAGCACCAGTCTTTATCTGTGCACTGCCCAAGAGCCAACGCACACCTGAGGGGAAGGGCAAGGATGCTGGCAAACATAATTAATTTGATTCTTTAGGGTTACCTAAAAAGTTGTCAGGAAGACTAGGGTCACTTCACATTTAATCCCTGTACTTTCAGAAGGGCTGTGTGGTCAAAGACATCTAACTTGCTTTCCTTTTCTCACAAATAATAGTGGCCACAATTTACATCATATTAATCCCATGTTAACCTGTGCTTTTCCGCAGCATTGTCCAGATACACAATTTATTGCCTATCCATAACCTGCTCCAAAGTTTAAAATTCCAAAATGCAGCGTAGCTGTGTCAGTGACAGAGCCCTGTGGAGGAATGAAGGGACATTTCTCCTTTCTAGGCACAGAGTTCCGTGGCTGCAGAGAAAGCTGCATCTCCTGAGTATGGTCTCTGCACCATTAAACAGTGCAGTGATCAGTGAACACCAGCCCTGCACAAATTAAACGTTCTGCTTTTGGCTCGCTGATAATAATCACGTCTCACTTGCCTGGTTGTCTTGCAGGGAAAGTTTTATCTGATTATTGAGGAGCTGAGCCAGCTGTTCCGCTCGCTTGTCCCCATCCAGCTGTGGTACAAATACATCATGGGAGACGATCCGTCCAGCAGCTACTTCCTGGGCGGAATCCTGATCATCATGTACAGCCTCTGCAAGGTGAGCACCACCTCGTTAACACCCGCGGCCAGCGTGGCAGGAGCAGGGGAAGCAGCACAGCGGAGGGGACAAACGCACCTTTGGGTTGTGGCTGTCCCTGCCCAGGGAACTGCAGCGGCTGAGGGCACCACGTGCTTCGGCTGCCGAAGGCATTTTGCTTCCCCAGCATGTGGGCATTGCTGAGCCGGGGGAGGATCTGAGGCTGCTCACCAGTGTTGCATCAGACTCATGAAGTCACTGCTGCTCCGTTAATCCCTCTCTGCAAAGGCTGCAGGAGAAGGGGAGCCGGCCTTGGGGGAGCAGTGCTGGCAGAGGTGTTGGCTGGCTCCACACCTCCAGATGTCACACAAAGGCAGGCTGCAGTTACATGTTTGTCTCTAAGCTTTCCCGTGCCACTCACAGCTCTGAGTGCAGCAGAGAGAGGGACATCCAAGTCCTGCCTGGATAAAACAGGCAGCTCTGCCCCATTCTAGGTCCTGGTCTGGCTGATACAAGCGATGGACAGGAGTAATTAATGTTTCCTCAAAAATAAGAACGTTGAGAGCACAGAGTCTGTACAGTTGGAAACGAGTCAGTGTGATTTAGTCAGAACAGTGCCAGCTCTGAGGTCTAGAAATAGTTGCATTTCTACTGGTGTGGTGTCCATCCCTCTGAGAAAGGCCAGGCTGGCTCCATCCCCGATACCTGTCTGTGCCTGTGGCTCTGCAGGATCAGACTGAAAAATGAAGAACAGATAATACATCCAAGCTGGAAACAGCTCAGAGGAACAGAGCAATGCTAAATTATAGTGTAACTCTGTATTGTATAGGAATAGGGTCATGCAGCCCCTCCTGTCAAGGACTTCACAGTTCTTGTGAGCAAATTAGGCAGAGGAGGTCATGGCCAGTGAAGTGATTTGGTCCCAGCAGGTCTGAGACCAAGCCAGGAGCAGAGCAAGCAGTGCCAGAACAGGAGCACATGAGGCCAGTGCAGCTCCCTGCACACCCCTCCATCCTCAGCTCTTTCCTGCTCTTCTCTCTGTGCTGTGGGACAGGATTGTTGGCCCTTTCAGAGGTGGCATTGCCTGGACCCAGGGCACTGTCCAGCCCTTCCCTGCCCTTCTGGCTTGGCAGCTCAGGTGTGCAGACCACAGACATACAAGAGCAAATTTCTAGTGACCTTTCTTGTGTCCCTGCTTGCAAAAGTAACTCAACACCTGGAAAAGGGATGCGGTTCCACATGCCATTTCTGCACCTGGAGAAGCTCTCAGAGGGGGAAGATGCTGGTGGGGACTTCTGCTCCTTGGAGCAAGGGGAGCCAAGCTCAAAACCACAGCTGACAGGGCAAGGGCCTCCCCAGCCAGGGTCAGACACAGTCCGACACCTCCAGGGCAGAGCCACAGCAATGAGGCAGGTGCAGGGTGAGGATGAGGAGTCACTGCAGGTGCTGGGGTGGCCACAGCAGTGGGATCTGGAGCAAGGCACAGCTAAACTGGATACCAGCACCTTCAGAGCCCAGCTCAACCATGAGCTGAGACCTCCAGGGCCGAGCTTAAATAGAGCTGCTGGGCCCAGGGGCAGGGGCTGTGGGAGGAGAGCCCAGGTGAGGCTCCTCAGGCCCTGGCACAGGTGGGAGCAGTTCCTTAGGGGTTAAGTTGATGTTTCTGTCCTGTGAAGCCTTTATAGGGAGTGTTGGGGTGATCTAGATTGGAAAAGCAGCTTCATTTTGGACAGTTTGTGTCCAGGTCAGGCTTAGCCCTCTGCACACCAAGGCTTTGCTTGGAAGCAAGGGGAAAGGGGGAGCACTGGGTGTGCCCATCCCGTTTACAGTCACCAGAGCTGCAGCTCTGGTTCCTTGCCTGAGACACTGAAAACATCCCCAGAGAAGCCCACATTAGCAAAGCCACAAACCACATTAGAAAAACCACAGAAGCCAATTTGGCACTGAGAGCTTCTGTGCTCCTGGCAGAATTCCAGGGCTCGGCTGGGGCTGTGTCCCCTTCCCCTGCACAAAGGGCAGGAGCACTTCCAGGAGGTTGCATGGAGCTGCTGGGAGCTGTGGTGGTGGCTCTGTCTGGACTGTGTAGCCATCAACCTCTGGTTTTGGAAGAGAAATCCCAGGTGTTCACAAGTAGAGCATCCAGGTTGTTTTTGCCCTGTCCCAAGCAGTGAGTAACCCAGTTGTAAAATGATGGCTGGTGCAGCAAAATGCAGGGCATGGGTGAGAAATGGACGTTGGACCTCTGAAACACGCAGCTTTTGGGTGTGCAGGGAGCTCCAGAGGGAAAGAAATGAGCGGGGAATAGGGGCTGGGAGAGAGGAGACATTGGAGCAAAGGCACTGGAGTCACGCTGTGAGCAAAGCAATCGGGAAAAGCTGGGAATTGCGCTGTGGAAAAGGACTGATCCCCATCCTTGTCAGGTGCTGGAACCTCTGAGGCAGTGGGCAGCCTCAAGTGGTGGCTGCTGAGTGGAAGCATTACTGGAAGGACCCCGGGAGCCCTCTCTGTGCTGACTGGAAGCGTTACTGGTGCCTTCATTTGCTTCCACATCCATTGCAGGATGATCTCATTGGCATTCCCTGCAGTGAGCCCACTTAATCACGCTCACCAAAAATCATCAACAACAGAAAGCCAACTGCAGCTCTCTGTGCCTTTGCAGTGCTGCTCCAGCTCTGCACCTGCAGCATCACAGCCTCCCCTGCCCTCAGGTGACAGACAAAGCTCCTGCTGTGCCACCAGCCCCAGCTGATGCAGGGCTCTTCCTTGTTTAGTTCAGTGTCTTTCCCTGTGCTCTGCCAGCAGATAGGGAAGATAAAGATGATGGACTGGATTAGGTTTTCAAACTGTTTTCCCTTGGTTTTTTTACCTCTCCCCTTTCCCGTTCCCTCCCCTTCCCTATGGGATCGGGTCCATTTTAGCCCTTCCCTACTTGGTGGGGTGGACAATTGTCCCCAGCACAGCCTGGTGCCAGCCCCTCTTTGTGTCCTGTCAAGTCCCCAGTTTGCAGTCAGCTGCTCCCAGAGCTTTTCTGGCCACCCTTCCCCACTGCCAATTCCCATTTATTACATATTTCATGATCACCATGAAATCTTTTTTGGCACTATTGTTACTTTTTTCCCTCTGAGTATCCATTTGGAGAGAGTTTGCCAAGTTTCTGGACTCACACACACACACAGAGGTTTTGTGAAAATGATCTAAAATGGGATGTCTTTTTTGCAGTCTTTTGACATCTGTGGCCGTGTGGGAAGTGTCAGGAAGGCGCTGAAGGTCCTTTGCACCCCCCAGGTAAGGAGTTAAGTGTAGAGGAGCAGTCTCAGGGCTGGGCCTTGTTCATACTGGATGATAAAATTGAAAATTGCTCTGTGTATGAGGACCACAGAGTGAAACAAAGCTATCCCATGGCTGGACAAGCTGGGGGCTCCTGTCAGGGATGTCAGGAACCTTTTCTGACATCTGCCCTGCCCCAGCTGTGGTGAGAGATTGTTCCTGTTCCATCTGATTGGAAGCTCTGCGTAATACGGATTAATCCAACTGCAAGGAGCTGACAAAACTTTGTAGTGCTGAGTGTGGGAAGGACTTTGTGGTGCCTGGTGTGCGGTGCCATTGACACAGGAATTATCCCAGGCACTGCATTCCACAGGGCTGATATTTAGATCTGCTGCCGTGACTTACATTTTAAAAGGGTAAAATCAAAGACTGTAGAGGAAAAGAACCTCATCAAAGTTTGCTGGAGCTTATCTTGCTTATTCCCTGGGCTTGGGCTGGTCATTTTCCCTCAGCAGGTTTCTGTTTCGCCTTAATCTGTTACAGACGGAGAAGCAACATTTACCTCCCCTGTATCTAAAGAGAAAGTGGGCAGCCTGTGGGTGCTGCTGCTGTTACTTTCTTCTATTGTCTGCTCACTAATAACAATACCTCCCTCCATCTAAACACCCCTGCAAATGATGCTGAATTAATCCTCTCAGCTCCCTGTTGAGCTCATTAAATTCCGTTATCCTTGCTGCACGAGTGGAGGCCCTAAAAGATGGAGTCAGCTCGAGGGGAAAAGCAAACAGGGAGCACAGAGCTCCAGACTCCCTCTGTGCCCCTTCCCCAACCAGAGTGACACGACACCGGTGTCCTTGTGGGGAATCTGGGGGTGAAAAGCAGTGTCTTTGTGCACATTTACCCTTCTGATCCTTTGACATGGGGTTTTTTTCCTTCCTCTCCCTGACAGACCTATGGGGTCCGTGCCACCAGCCAGCAGTGCAGTGAGGCAGGAGACATCTGTGCCATTTGCCAGGCAGAGTTCAGGGAACCTCTGATCCTTATGTGCCAGGTAAGACCCCAAAACTCCCCTGCTGGCATTCCTTCAGTGAACCCCTGCAGTGGGGAGAGGCACAGCCAGCCTGGGAACTTGTGAAGTCATTTGCTGGGTCTTGATCCAGCTCCTGGTGGATATTTATTGCCCTGGATAACCCCTGGATCATGGCAGCTGAGCTGCTCTTGGGGTGACCGTGGCTGTGGGATGGACAGAGCCTTGTGGGGCAGGGCCTGGAATGGGCAGTGCAGATCCTGGGTCTAGAGTGAGCAGAGTTTTACCTGCCCTTGGGGGGCTGGGTAGCTTTAATACTCCCTTTTGATAACAGGGTTATCAAATTAAAGCCATGCTGTGCATCAAAGGTGCCTCTTAGCCTTGCTGTGAACATCTGTGCAGATGTTTCCGAGCTGGAAGCCCCAGAGAAGCTGCTTTTGGATCTGCTTGGCAGAGCTGGGATTCTGAGGAGTGACTTCACATTTGTGGAGTTCTCAGCTTCTCACAGCTCCTTGTGCTCCCTCCTTGCCCTTTTCCTGCTCTTCCAGTCTGGGACACTCCAGTGGGTGCTGGAGAGAATCCGGGGAGGGGTCAGTGCAGAAATGAGAGGAGGAGATAAGGGGTGAAAACTGACATTTGTGGAAAAGGGGAAACTGGGAGCAGAATAAAGCAAATGCAAGGAGCAGGGGGAAGAAAGGAGTTGTTGGAGCTCAATAAGGACTTAAATAACTCAGGGAACTGAGGATGGAAACGTGGTAGAGGAAACCCTGTCAGCCCAGGTGTTGTAGGCCTTTGGAATGTTTCTTTCTAGTGCTATTATTACAAACCAGCTTTGGCAAACTGGGGCTCGTTTCCCACATCCTGGGAGTGTCAGCTGCTGCTGACAGCCCCTCTGTCCCCAGCACGTGTTCTGTGAGGAGTGCCTGTGCCTGTGGTTCGACCGCGAGAAGACGTGTCCCCTGTGCCGCTCGGTCACCGTGGAGACCCTGCGCTGCTGGAAGGACGGCACCACCTCTGCCCACTTCCAGGTGTACTGACAGCAGGACAGCCCACCAGGGCACAGAGCGGGAAAAGCTGGGAAATCCCGGGATCCTGTGCCCCTGATTTAGTCGCCTGTGGTTTTGTTTCAGTCTTTCTTCCAGCTCTGAGCCAACGGAACAATTGTGACTGGCCAGAAACTTTACCCTCAAAGGCAGGGAAGGTGTGGGCTGTGTTATGGCAAACTCCAGGATGTTTCTGGAGCTTACATGGTTATAAAGTGTCTGGGATGTTTCCTATTTTCCTGTCCTTTTAGTATGGACAAACACCGTGTGTCCGGGGCAGGGGAGCTGTGACTGCACGTGCTGAACAAAGCTGTGCTCTGGCTGAGGAGCTTCACGTTACCTGGCCCTGCATTCCCTGAATCCATAACTTTATAGAATTACACAGCACCTCTGAGAACTCTTCCCAAGCAGTGCTTCAGAACCTCGTGTCCAAAGTTGCAGTTGGAGAAATGTCATTTCCCAGCCGTTTTTCCAACTGATTCCACAAATGGCACGTGCTGTCACCTAAGAAAATCAGAGGGAACTTGGGAAGGACCACACCAGTGTAGCTGGAAATTACACTCCCTTTCCCTAGGAATGTTTTTCCTCTTTAATTTTCATGATGAGATTCCTGATTTCCCAGTCTCTGGGGAGAGCAGCGGAAGGTTAAAGTCAGGTTGGGTTTGTCTGCATGGAAATCCAGCTCCTGACCAAGAGCATCTCACAAACTCAGCGTCTCTGCCGTGTGCTCCTCAGCCAGGACCTGCCTGGGTCCTCCGGGGAAAACCAGAGCGGGAGCTCCTGGAGGAAGAAGGTCCCTGGCAGGAATTAACAGGAATGAACCCCATCCCCGTGGCCGAGGTCTCTGCTGAGGTTCTCCAGCAGCACAAGGCCTTGGAGGGAGCTGCTGTTTGTTCTGGAGCTTTCCTGTCCCCAAACCACCTCTGCTCCCACCCCGTTAGGAACAGCAGCATCTTCCCAGCTCATTGCCATGGAAATGGCTCAAGGTGACAGCTCCACCTGAGCCATCAGCGGGAAGAGGCTCCTGGGGGAATGAGGCTGAGTCTGTGCTGATGGAAACTCCACAGGGGAAGAATTAAAGCAAACGGGAGCTGATGGGAACAGGGTTAAGGCTCCACATTTCTTTGGAAGTAACAGTTCAGTGTGGCTGAGGAGGAATGGTGAGAGGCAGAGCCTGAGGTGGGGAAAATCCAAATCTGGCTTGGGAGCAGAGGAGGAAAAGCTTTGCTCTCCAAAACAAAGTGACATCAAATTCTTGTCAAATGCATCCTGTGGAAGTGGAGAACTAAGCCAAGGACTCTCATTGCTCTCTGCAATGGGAATAGCTTCCCTCATCTTTGGGATGGGGGACACAGTTCAGAAAGGCAGAAAGCAAGGTTTTCATTGGGCATGAAAATGTTACATGTGATGGCCTGGAGTATGCACCAGGAAAAGGGGAAATGAGGATTCCATGGGCAGGGAGTTTCTGAAAGGCTTCAGTGTCACTTTGCAGTGCCAGTGAACCCAAGGATTTGTGTTCCTGCTTTCAAACTGTTTGAAAAGCTACTTCTCATTCTGAGTTTTTCCTAAATGCTCCTGGAAAATGTGTTTGGAGAAGTGTAGGAAAAGGTCAGTAGGAGCGGAGCTCTACAGAGAGCATGGGATACACTGCTTCAGAATTAGTGCTTTATTTGGTGGTAAGGCAGGAAACCAAAGGGAAAGTGTGAGTTTGCATTCTTAAAGTTTTGGGGGTTTTTTGGGAGGACGGTCCTACCTTCTCCTGCAACATGACACTTGGACCAGAAAACATCCAAGGGAAACTTCCATTCCAATGACAGCTGCCGGGAACCTGTTGATTTCCATGGGAAGGCTGTGGATGGAAGTTCCTCTGAGAGAGGAAATAAAACCCGGAGCCTTTTTTTGCCATTGAACAGTTATTTTTCTTTTTTTTTTTTTTAATAAATTCCTTATAAATATGTACAAAGAGTCTCAGCATATGAAATTCCTTTTACAAAAGAGAGAAGCCCCATCCAGCCAGGACCGGGAACCTCCTGGAGCTCCGGAACTCCGAGCACAGGCCCTGCCCTTGCTTTGGTGAGGGGGAAACCTGCACAGTGACCCTGCTGGAGTTACATCCCAGTGGTACTGGATCAGCAAAATGCCAGGAACTGGGCATTCCCTGCCTGCCACTCCCTTAGCAATGCCCCGGGACAGACTGGGGAATTTGCAGTGGCCTCAGGACTAATGAGGATGGGGAGGGTTTTGTGATAAACTGTGGGGAATGACTGGAAAAGGGGTGCTGTAAAAACCCAGGGAATTAAATCCCACTGCAGCTGGGCTTGCTCTGCTTGGTGCCACCTGTAACTACTGATGGAGTAACTAATAAAGGGTGTAACTAATAAAGGGTGTAACTAATAAAGGTGTAATTAATAATGGTGTAAGTAATAATGGCCATTTAATCCTCAGATGCTTTCAGTGAATATTTATCAAGCTCCAAAGTCACTTCCTGTAAATATTAAAAAGCTTGGGAAAGTCAAGCTCTCCAGTAATTCCCACGGAGTGGACACTGAAGTCACATCAAAATTCACTCCTGTACTCAAATAAATATTGTCAGGGAAAAATATTCACCTGTTTGTATTTTGTGGTGTAGAAACCCAAGGCAGGAGCAGCAGGTGAGGATCCCTCCCCTCCTCTCAGACTGCCTGGGCCTAAGAGAGCCCAATTCCCATGGTATTTACAATTCCCTCAGCCCCTGGATCTGGAATTGGCACGGCCAGAGTCTCCTCACCTGTTGTCATGCGATGGAAAGTTCAGCTCACACACAGCAAAGTTACACAGGAATGAGGCTGAGTTTGAAGCCTGGATTGAAAATCAAATTTGCTGGGAGCAAACTGGCTCCAAAGAACGTTGTGCACCTGCTGGGGAGCTGGGATACAGCCAGGAGGGCTGGACATGGACAGCAGGGTGTGTCCAGGGTTTGAGGTGAAGCCTCAGGTTCTGTTCTATACATCGCAGGCTCCTGGCGGGATCAGGGACGGATGCTGTGCAGGAAAATGGAATCTTAAGGCAGATGTGCTATCCTGTCCTCATCAGGGCCGTTCTCACTGGGCAGGGCAGTTTTCCAGCTGGGAAGTGCCTCAGTCCAGGCTGTCTGGGGACAGACACTGCATCAGTTTAACCAGTTCAGTTTGTGATGGATTTCAATAGCAGGAACTGCTTCTGCTCATGCTGAGGGTTTAAGACCTTTGTAACTTTACTGTGACATGGAAACGAAAACTCACAAATCAGATGAAACTGACTCAAGGAGTGTTTGGGATTTAGGGGAACTGCTTTAGCAAAGGGCTCGGCTCAAAGAGGAGCTCCTGCCTCCCTGCTCTGAAGCACGAGCGGGATGGGATTGTCACCCCTCCCCACTGGCAGCTCCCTGGTTTGGGTGATTTGCTGGATGTTTGCCTTGGGCACACCGAGGTGTGTCACAGCTGGTCCCATTCCGTGCTTCTTTACCTGCAGAAAATAATTCTAAGGGAGAGGAGGGAGGAACGTGGAGCTCATGGGCCAAGCCCTGCCCTGGTGTAACCCAGGAGTCGCTGGTGCAGCCCAGAGTTCAGCTGGCCAAAGGAGCTGTGAGAGCAGGTGGGAGGGAGGGCAGCTGATCAGCAGCCCACACCAGGCTGCTCTTTTACCTTGGAATATGGAATTCCAGGTTGTGCTGGAGCTGCCTCGGCAGAGAACTGCTTTAAAAATTCATGAAGACTTCCCTGCCAGCCGAGCTGTGCGCAGACCATGAGCTCATAACTGCGCTCTCCTCGCTGCTGAAACCTGAGAGGGCTCTGTTTTCCCGTCTGGAGAGCACTCCCCGGCCTTCCCAGCTGACCAAACCCAGGGATTGCTTGGCTGCTGTGAGAAAACAAAAGGGCCAGAGGGGAACTGTGCCGGTTTCCTGCCCACAGGAGGGAACAGGGAATTTCCAGGGAGTTCACAGCACCCTTCCCTTTCCATGCAAACACCAACCAGGGGCAAAGCAGATCTTGTAGAAAGGATAAAAACACCCCTTGTCAAACATGGAGGCGTTCAAGGATAGCAATTACAGCACAAAATGTAAGGCTCTGACAAATCCGTACCCTTGAATAAGGAATTCCAGTTCTGTACAGGGAATTCTGGCTACAAAACAACTTCACCCTCGGTTCATGCGAAACATCCACTTTGGAACTACAGAAGTGAAGCAAATCAGGAACAAAGCAGGATTTGGGGTACCAGACCTGCTCTGGTTTCCACGTGGGAAGCACCATAGATGTTCCACTCTGGGCAGGACAAGTCTTTAACATTTTTTGCTGACTGTTTGGAGCCCCCAAGGAGAGCAATCCCTGGGAGCTCTGAGGTTTGGGAATTTTTACAGACAAGCCTGTCCACGGAGGGTTGGGACTGATGGAGATCAGCCAATCCCCGCACTGGGGCTGATCACAGATTTGGGGGCTCTCCCAAGGTGGGGCCTCAAAGGCAAGGACAGAACTTCCTTTCCTTTTCCTTGGCTGTGCTGTTCCAAGGGAATTGAAACACTGGGAGCAGCCTGAAGGCTGCAGCCCCCAACAGCCAGGACAGCAGGAGAGCCAAGGGCAGTGCCAGCTGTATGCACAGGGCAAATGGAATAATGCCTCTTCCAGGTGAGAAGTTTATTACATTCAGAGCTGATAGAGGTGAGGAATCTGTGGGAGAGCCTCTGAGGGATGTGACCCAGCTCCAGGCCTGTCCCAGGGCTGGGGAGGATGTGCAGGGCAGAGCTGCAGGGGGTGTCCCCTAGAGCCAAGTGTCACATCCATGGCTCCTGTTCAGGAGGGAGTTGTGCGGTTCCACACACACAATTTCACTCCCACACTCCAGGGATTTCCAGAAACTGGTATTTTTAAGGCTCTGCCCAGCACTGGCAGCACTGCTGGAATCAGCTGAGGCTCCTCCTTTTGTTAGAAGAATTTGTCCTTGTTTCTGTAGGAGACTGAGCCGGGATGGGGTTCAGGATGCTGAGGATTACTGAGCATCAGGCCAAAAATGGCAGGAAAACGTTTCACTGGTCCCTGTGGCTCTGAGACCATCCCAAGGGTATGGACAGACAAACTACACGGAGCTACACCACCCCTCCCAACACTGCACATCACCTGCGGCAGGGCAAGGTTCTTCCCTAGGAACACTCTGCTCTTCCAGCAGAGCCCTTGCTGCTGTTTGGGAATGGACTAGGATCAGTAACACCCAGGAAAACGTGTGCAGGGGCTCCAAACACTGCAGTGAATATTTAATAAAGGGAGAATTTAGCTTTCAGATTGCTTAGAAACATTTCTCCTGCAGCACTGGCAAATGTGGGGTCTGACTGGACACAGCGGCCACTCGGCTTCTTCCTGGGCTGGGCGAGGGGTGGGGGAAGTGTTTTTAAAAGACAAGGAGCCAAATTTCCTTTAGAAATCGGGTTCTGACATTCCTTTATGCCTTTAAAAATGCCCTCCCTGCCATGGCAGGGTCAATTTTCTGGTGCAAATACCTGAAGGTAGGAAAAATGTTTCTAAAAAACTGTGCACGGTCACTGCTGTATGTGGAAGGTACCCGAAATCTGACAGGTAGTTTTGGCTGCAAGGAAAAAAAGTGCTCAGTACTAGACTGAAAAAAGCCCTTTGACTTCTAAGGCCAAGTTCTCCTGTTAACCCCTGCTCCAGTGATCAGTCTGGATAAGAGTTCTCTTCCCTGGTTCACAGGATTTGGGACTGAATAAATCACCATGCAGGAGAATTCCCTGCTCCGGAGCTGTAGGAAGTGCTGCTCTAGCAGACTTTGATGTGCACACTGCGGTGGAAAGGGCTCTGTGTCCTTTCCACCTCAGCGCCTGCTGCTTCCCAAGCTCCACACTGTCAAAATTAAAAAGAACTGCTCCAAAGAAAAGGAGTTTTATAAAGTTCTGGGCTAGATTATTTGTTTTGTCTTAGTTTCTGCAGAGATTGAAAGAAAGAAAAAAAATAGCACCTTCTCGACAAGTCTTATTTTTTGCTATCTTGTGTATAAATATCAATAACCAAAATAGATCTTTCCTTGTCCCACGTTTCAGAACATCCTCTTGGGGAAACTGTAGCACCACAGAGAGGCAGTTTAGCCCCAGACAAATATTAAATGTAGCACCAGAGAAACTAAAGTCATAGGAAAGCTGCTCTCCCCTGGTGCCAGAGCATGAATATTTACACACACAAACTGCTGTCCGAGCTGCTCCGCACCCGCTCCCCGCCACGCCTGGGCCGTGCCCGCGCTGCAGCACGTTTGGAATTCTCAGGATTACTAATCTGGGTGTAGAGATTCCTCCTCATCCTGCTGCATACGTGGGCCAGCAGGGCAGTGGGTGGTGTCCAGCAGGGCCAGCAGCAGTGCCAAGGCTCGGCCTGCAGGAGCAGGGCTGCTCACAGCAGCGATCTACAGGGAATGTCGCTTACGCTCTCGACAAGGCATGCACGCGTCCACGTCTGCATACACAGGGTTACATTCTTCTATATATAAGCAGGTTTTGTGTCTCTGGTTTGCTGCTGGGCCCTTGAACAGCTCCTTCCGGGCAAATCCTCCTTCTCACGTTGCCCAAAGCACTTCCAGCATCTCCCACTTCTTTCTTTCTCTCCACTCTTCACAGCTGCTGCTCAGGCTCTGGATTCCCTGGAGGAAAAGGGGCAACAATTTTCTCCAAGGGCACAGGGTTTGCTCCAGCCTAAGAAAGCAAAAGAATGGGGTTGGGTGTTAATTATGTTGATGCACTGGGTACAATAAAAGCTTCTTTTAAATTTATGCTTGAACCCTCCTACTAAATTTACGGACAAGAAGAGGTGTGGAATTTACGGGGAGGATGGATTGTGGCTCAGACAGGAGACGATGCCTTTGGCCCTGGGTACTGCAGATTTCAGCGAGCTCTCCTCTTTGCAAGGCTCCTTTCGGCTGCTCCATCTTCATTTAAATCACGTTAACAAAAATGCAAACTTTTAGGGAAGCCATTAAATTTCTTCCAGGTAGGCAGTGGGGTGCATGGAGTATCACAGGAGACTGGAAGAACTCACTCATTCTTGGCTCTGCCACTGATTAGATTTGTGGCCTTGGGCAAACCACTGCCTTCAGTTCTGCTGGAAAATGAGGGCACTAATAACTTCTTTGCCTCACAGGTGGGCTGCGAGCCTTAATTAATAAAGTGCTCAGAGAAAGGCACCCATCTAAGTGCAAATTAGCAGAAGAGGTGCCCAAGGGGCATCTGCTGCAAAATTCCCATTTCCCAGCATTTAGCCCCCAGTTTGTTGACAGCAGCCCTTGCTGGGGCAGATCCCACGGATGTCTCATTGGCAGGCTGTGACAACGAGCGATCCTATAAAACTCTGCACGGAGAAGTCTCCGCCGGCCGCTGGGATGAGGTGACTTCACCGGCTGGGAGAGGCGAGGGGGAGCCGCTGGCGGTGCAACTGCAGCAGCTATGAAGTCACAGCGTAATCAGGGCTGGCAAACAGCTCTGGGGCAGATCCTGAGCTGCCTTACCCCAGAATCCCTTCCCTTCCTGCTGTCCTGGTCATGCCAGCGGGAAGGTGGCAGGAGACAGCCTTGGAATGAGCTGAACCTCCAGGGAAAGAGGTGAATTCTGGTGCTGTCACAGACTCTGAGCAGAATCACAGAGTATCCCTAGTGGGAGTGTGATGATCCACAAGGATCATCAGTCCAACTCCTGACTCCAGGACACCCCAGCAATCCCACCCTGTGCCTGAGAGCATTGCCCAAATGCAGCCTTGGGGCTGTGACCTTTCCCTGTTCCAGCCACCTGGAACATCTCTGGTTCCTCAGTAAAAGACTGAACCACCTCTGCTTTATCCCAGTTCCTGCCAGCTGCACACAGGATGTGGCAATTCCAGCCTCTTCCTCCCTCATTCCTAGCCCTGCTTTCTAGTTTCGAGGAATCTGAAGCAACAGTGGGAATAGCTGGAAGGAGGAAGGCTGGGATGAATCATCCACAGGTGAAGCACATTTCCATTTGTCAGCCAGCCCCATCCCAGGGCTGCTGCACCTCCGTGCTCCATCTCCCACATCCCACCTGCCCTCTGAAGTACCACAGCATCCTAGAGTGGTTTAGCAGAGCTGCTTGGCTATTTTGGCAGAAGGTAAACAGGAGAGGTGTTTGCTGTGTGAGAAGGGACAAACACAGCTACACAAAACCAGCAGCTGGGCTCAGAGTCGCTGCAGATCTGTCAGGGACAGCCCAGGGCTTGGAAGGTGCCCCTGCTCAGCCTCTGGAGCTGCACGCCCGGGACACAGCCCTTCCTGCATCCCTCACCGGCTCAGGGACAGGCACACAGCACCGCGGGCTTCTCCAGACCTGGGAAACACCACGAGGAGGGGATTGGGGCACCTGCACTCCCCACACAATGCCAGAATTCCCCAGAGCAGGGCACAGCTGGGGCTGTGAGTGTGGCACTGTACAAAGCAGGAGGATGTGGCTGCCTCCACTCCAGAGGTGAGATATTTACTCAAGTTACGCTGGAATAAAGAGTTCAGGAGTTGATTAAAGGATTTCCTCCACAGTGAAACCATTTAATCCTTATTTATTATTTCTCCTGTAGCAGCACCTCCAACTGCCAAGCTCTGAACCCTTGTCCTGCTGTGCCACCCATGGCTGGCGACAGATCATCCGTGCTGTCACCGTATTTGACAAACTGTCTCTCTGTGTCACTTAACGTATAGAAAATCTATAAAAACCTGTAAAAGTTGATAAATCCTAGAACATCTTGAACTCCAAGCGATAAATCTGCTCCAGGGCAGGCAAAGAGCTCAGCACAATGTTTATGCATCTCACAAGCCCCATTCTAAGGGCTTAAATGGCTCTTAAGTTTTGCATCAGCCTCGTGCTGGCCTTCTGCAGGAAGGTGAATTTCATGGAAAGAATAAAAGAGAACCCCAGAATCCTGGCCCTGAGCCCATCTCTCAATAAACCAATTTTGAATATCCTAGGCTGTGTTAAAGCCATTTCTGGGTGCATATTGGCTGCATTGCCAGTATCTGACTCATTAATGGAACATACTTTGAGCCAATTCTGATCTCATTTACAGCACCGTAAATCCAGGGCAACCCAATTGACTCCAGTGGAGTTACTCCAAATTTCCCACAATAGGCACTCAGCAGACAGAGCAAAATTTGGTACTTTGGGTCTGAAAAAGGCTGAGGAAAGCCAAACTACATCCCATTTGTCCTGGGGTGGGTAGTAAGTTGGACAGAGAGCCAGCATATCCCTTCTGCAGAGCTGCTGAAAAATTGATTATTTTATGTGTCATTCTTAAAAGGCTGAAACTTTGGGGAAAACTGTCCACAACTCTCAACATTTTAATTTACTTATAAAATAAAAGGAATTATGGCTGAGTTCCTACACGAGAACTGCAGTGTCTATTGGAAACACGGATGGAAGTGATAAGAAAAAATTCATTTCCTTTGAAATTTTTTCATGGGAACTGACATTCCCTTTGGTGATGTACCCCTCTCTGCCTGGGCATTTAGGGAGAGGCAGATTTTGCTCAGAATGTTGCTCTCAACCGTTGCACAAATGAAGCAATAAGGTTATGAGACAACAAATCCCTTTGGTTGCTAAACCACCTCAGCCAACGTCACCACATCCCAGTGCTTTAACACACACAGGCAGCTCCACTTCCCAATTATTTGGAATTCTCCAGCCTAATCCCACAGCTTGCTAAGCTGGTGTTTACCAAAAAAAACAAGCTGCTTTTCTCATGGATGCTGAGTGGGATGGGCATGAAACGGCTCAGGGAGGCGGTCCTGTGTCTCATCTCAGCACTTCTCTGGTTGATCTTTATTCAGGGAGAGGAGGAGAAGCCACCTTTGGGCAGCACCTGCACGAAGCCAGAGCAGAGTTTGAGCTCCCGGCTCCAGCAGCAGCTGGAAAAAGGAGTTCTGCTCACGGCTACTGTGTCAGCATGGAACTGCTCCATTTAAAGGGATTACACGGGCCACTCACTTGGCACACATCCCACTGCTAATAAGCTGAATAACAGTTATTGATATATTGAAAGGGAAAAATATATCCAGGGGCTTGGATCGCTGAGGGCACGCTGGAGGCAGGGACAAAACGAGGCACAATCGCTTCCGTCCTCACGCAGCAGCAGCTTAATGAGGGAACAAGGGCTGGGCAAGAGCCCTGTCAAATTCCCAAGCAGCCCCATCCGTGTACACTCACACTTCATTAGCATCTCCGCGGGAGATGGAAGGGGAACTTGGAAGACCGAAAAACAATTAGGAGGGGGTTCAAGAGTACTAGGGAAGAACTGGGAAGAATGGTGTGCCCGGGAGATCTTCGCACAGAAAGACCAGGGAACCCAGACAGTAAAAAAATACATTGGGGCTCCAATCCTCCCACAAAGACTGTCCTGCTTGGCCACAGTCCACCTGTGGAATGAGCCATTTCTGGGCTGCTGTTTGCTTGTGCAAACTCTGCTGCTTGTTTATCAGGAGAGTTAATGTTGAAGGTTTCCTTTATGCAATTTATCTGTGAGGCTGGCACGAGGGTGGCCGGGACCTTTGGCCTTTTTGAGCGGGATGCCTGCCACTGGGAAGGGCTGGCTTTTTTCTCATCCAGGAGGATAAACAACAGAGCCTGCCTCTTTGTGTGAGGGACACACACGGGGTGCACGAGGCTGGATGTTTGTCCTGGTGCAGAACCAGCTCTCTGCATCTCCACTGCCTCTGGTCCTTCGTTTGCTCTGCTCTCCTGCACAGCTCAGTGGGACACCTCCAGAAATCTTATCAGCCCAGTTTTAATACAGATGATTAACTGCACTGAGACTTTGGACAGAGTGGCTCTGCATGAACCTCGCAGCAAACAGTGGGGGGAATTCCTGGCAACACAGTGGGCATGGAATCAGGCTGGTGGAGCTGGCAGGGACAAGTAGGGTTTGATTTTAATACAGTGCCACTCCTGAACTAACAGAGCGCAATACAAGTGACACCGTATGCCAAACTGGCACCTGACAACTATACTTCATGCCCTGGTTGGATGTTTCAAGGTGATGTCAGATTACATATCACAAAACTGCCAGTTGCAAAGCATCCATCCCCAAATCCCAAGCACGATCCGCAGATGTAGGTTGGTCACACGCAGTGGCCCTAATCCCGCTCTCGCTGGCATCACCCAGGGCTGTGAGAGCAGGAGAAGTTCCCTGGAGCACGGGATTATTCCCTGAGCTGTGCTGTTGTGTGAAGCCACACAGAGCTCAGGGAACAAGCACCAACCTTCTGCCTCAGAAGCAGTACGTACACTCACAGCAGCCAGCGCTGCTGCCTCTTGAAAAAGCAGGAGGGGAACTCGAGGAATAACCCAAGCTGAAACTGGCCTTTTCCTCTTTTCTCCATTCCTTCTGCAACCACCAGATCACGAGACAAAGGCTGACTCTGTAGGGCACTCATTAACTGTACAAGTCACTCTCCTCCTGCCAGCCCTTCCATGAAATCCCAAGATCACAAGTGTTTAGAGGCTGGGCTACCCAGCTTGTTGCAGGACAATGTTATTGTCACTGCAGAGTACTCTGAGGATGGCAGAAAAATGCCTGTTTTGTTCAGAAATACTCTGCTGAGGTAATCAAATGCTGTCTTACCTCATCTCCAAGGCTAACCCAGCTCGCTGCACTATCACTAGGGCTCCGAGGCTCTGCAGACAGTCAGAAACCTCCACTGGTGGGAGCAAATTACTACTCAGGATAAAAAGATTATTAATGGCCAGAATAACCCAGGAACTGAGGTGTAGATGACATAGTTAATTATTCTGGGCTTGCATTGTATTTTCATCTGCAGCTTGGTCACTTGTGCCTTAGAAGCGTGGCAGGAGTGGGACAGGTTGCACACAGGGACAGCCAAGAGAGTGTCCCCAGCCTGTTCATCCCCACATCTCACACCTTTATCCCTGAAACTGCTTCCTATCACACACCAGGAGCTCCTCTTCAGCCTGACATTTGTATTTGTGTCCAGGAGCATCTGGAGGCAGCTCAGCACATCCTGTCTGTGGCAGCCTTTGAAGCTGCGGGCAGGATGGTGCTGCCCATGGAATTTGCCTCGGAGGCGCCCAGGATAACTCTTGGCTTTTCCACAGCCTCTCAGCAAAGCCATTTATAAGCAACTGGTGGGCAGAAATGGAAGTGAGGACTCCAGGATCAAAAAGCAGAAGAGACTGGGGAAAAGAATAGTGTCTGCCCAATAAACCTTCACAAAAATTAAGACTCCAAACAGCTTTGGCCTCATGGGATTGCCAGGAAGTCTGGGCTGAGCGTGTGCATGGATCACCAGGGCCAGCTAACAGGCTCCCTCTGCCAGCCCTGCTCACCTGCCACCTTCTCTGCTTGGGATGGAGTCCCAGACTGGGCAGGGAGGAAATTCCCTGGCTTGGTAGAAAGGAAAGGACATTTGAGACATCAGACACGGGAGATCACTGCAGTTCCCCCTTGGATTTCAACTCTGAGCTCAGAGAGGCCAGCAAGCCAGACGGATGGGTTTGCTTCCAAACACTGGAACCAAACTTGCCACAAACTGACGGGGAGGGAGAGACGTGTTTGCTCTGCTCCTGACCTCAGTCCCACACCACTGACACCACCTCTGAGGGCTTTGCTGGGCACAGCCCTGCAGGCACCATCCAGTGCCTGCTTTTATAGAAACTGAGGCTTTGATTCATCAAAACCCTGCAGTTTTGCTCTGTTTTTGTTGCAAAGAAAGCTTTCCAAAGGTGACCAGTGGAACCTCCTGCCAGACACAGCAGTTGTGGCTCAGATGGATGACAACAATGCCCCCCCCAGTGCACACACACACAGTGCAAACACACAGACCTGCTAGAAAACCTCATTTTTTAAACTCTCTGATAACCCTACTTCCCCTCCACGCTACCCTATCCAAGCTGGTGGGAAACCAGCACACGCTGAAAGTTAAGACATGCACTGAAATTGTTCCCTGAACACAGACAGACACTGGGGGGTGTTTATGATGCAATTTAAAGCACCCAAAAGAGGAGCCCGTGTTCCTTAGGTCTGTGGCGACAAATCCACGACCCAAAGAACACTACAGAGCACCCAAAACCCCTGAGGTGACCCCATGTATGCTCAGTATCCCTGAGTGCTCCCAGGGCTGAGGATGCAGAGCTGTCCCCACAAGCCCTGGAGCTGTCACCAGGATGACAACAACGAAGGTTACAGGACCAGAAATGTCCTGGTTCCCTACTGCTCGTTTGTTCGGTGGCTCTGGAGCACAGAACCAGCAGTAGCTGGGCTTGGGTGCTTTTCCTGGCCACTGGGTTGGGACCCAGCTCGGGGAGAACCCCCAGCAGTGGGCAAGGCATTATCCAAAACACAGAGCCAATGCCTCAGGCTGCCCCACTGCAAAGTCCAGTGGAGACATTCCATCACCCAGTGACCTTAGTGATGGGTGCCCCGCAGCACCCGCGGCTCTAAAGCTCACCAGGGAATGGCAGGACACAGGGAAAGTTCCTCCACGCAAAAGAGGGCTGGAGGTTTGGCAGGCACGGGCGTGCGGGGCATCCTCCAGCTCCCGGGACCGGCAGCCGTAGCAACACGGGACCTGTTCGGATCCTCCCCCCGCACCG
Organism: Dicrurus megarhynchus; assembly: GCA_013399195.1. Taxonomy (NCBI): domain Eukaryota; kingdom Metazoa; phylum Chordata; class Aves; order Passeriformes; family Dicruridae; genus Dicrurus; species Dicrurus megarhynchus. The sequence goes on from VXAD01010502.1 coordinate 195,099, forward strand.
CTGCCGGGCATGGAGCTGAAACTGCCCCACGAGAGCACGAGTGGCGCGGGCGGAGGGAAACCACAGGCGTGGAAGCCGTGAAAGTTTGGGGAAGGGGAAAGAGGGTTGTCTGGGGAGTCCTGGGAAAGGGGAGAGGGAAAGAGGGAAAGTGGGGATGGAGGGGATGGGGGGAGAGGAGGGAGAGGGGGGAGAGGGGAGAGCGACAGGTCGGTGCGACCTGGCACCGGCA
>VXAD01010502.1:195772-254657 GCA_013399195.1 Dicrurus megarhynchus
CGGGGATGGAGGGACAGCACGGGGATGCGGATGACGGTGTGGGGATGGAAGGACTTGGGGGGAGTCGGGGGAACAGTGCTTGCGTGGTGGGACATTCTGGTATCCAGGGATGGGGTGAGAGTTCAGTGGGACAGCGTGGGAATGGATGGATGGACAGCGTGGGGATGGAGGGGACCGCACGGGGATGCAGGGACGCTGTGGGAATGGAATGACAGTGTGGGACAGGGAGTGGAGGGAACGGTGGTGGGACGATGTGGTGGGACATTCTGGTATCCAGGGTGGGAGTAGGATGGGACAGCACAGGAATGGGGGGATAGCATGGGGGTGGAGGGCACAATGTGGGATAGAGGGGACAGTGGGGAAGGTGGGACAGAGGGGACAGTGTGGGGATGGAGGGACAGTTTGGGGATAGAGAGGACAGCGTGGAATAGAGGGGACAGCGTGCGGATAGAGGGATAGTTTGGGAATAGAGGGGAAGTGTGAGGAAGGTGGGACAGTGTGGGATAGAGGAGGTAACATGGGGATGGAGGGGACAGTGTGGGGATAGAGGGACAGTGTGAGGACAGAGGGGATAGAGGGGACTGTGGGACAGAGGGGATGGTGTGGGAATAGAGGGACAGCTCGAGGCTGCAGATGACTGTGGGCTGGAGGAGGGGACAGCGAGGAGATGCAGGGGGGCAGTGAGGAGATTACACAGAGCCGGAGCCGATTTCATCACCCTCAGCATTACGGATTCGGATCACATTTCGGGTGGCCGAGGCAGGAGCGCGCAGCCCCCGGCACTGACCCGGGGCACGCGGGGCCTCCCCCGCTGCCAGGGCACAGGAGCAGGGCTGGCACCCCCGGGCAGGGCTCCCGACCACACGCCAGCCCCGGGTGGACACGGGGTCTCCCTGTGGGGCAGGAATCACCCCAAACTGGCCTGTTTCCCCCCCTGCTTTGCAGAGAAACTGCTGCAAACCTCCTGGCAAATCATCCCGGTATTTCAAAGGGGTCCAGGGAGAGCCTTCTCTTTCTTCCCAGCCCATCCATCCTCCCTGGAGCAGCCCCACATCCTGCTGCAGGGGCAGCTCCTGCTCTGCAATCCTTCCCTTGGCAGGGCTCACCAGCATGTGCACCCCAGGGAGACCCCTCATCTAAGTCCCTCCAAGTGATTGCTTTGTAGGGAAAACAAGTCATAGAGTCACAGACTGGTTTGGCCTGGAAAGGACCTTAAATGTCATCCCATCCCACCCCTGCCATGGGCAGGGACACCTTCCACTGTCCCAGGCTGCTCCAAGCCCCGTCCAGCCTGGCCTTGGACACTGCCAGGGATCCAGGGGCAGCCACAGCTTCTCTGGGCACCCTGTGCCAGGGCCTGCCCACCCTCCCAGGGAACAATTCCTTCCCAATATCCCATCCATCCCTGCCCTCTGGCACTGGGAAGCCATTCCCTGTGTCCTGTCCCTCCAGCCCTTGTCCCCAGTCCCTCTCCAGCTCTCCTGGAGCCCCTTTAGGCCCTGCAAGGGGCTCTGAGCTCTCCCTGGAGCCTTCTCCTCTCCAGGTGAGCACCNAGCACACATGGCCAGGACATGGCCAGCCCTCACCCACCTGTCTTTTGCAGGTTTTCTACATACAGGAGTTCCTCCCCTAAACGAGGTAGTTTGGGTTCTTCCTGGACACCTGGTCATGTTCATTAAGTTGGGTTTTATAAACAGCACAGGCAGCAACAAGCTTCAGAGGAGAGAAACCAGCAAGTGGCCAGTGAGAAGGTAGAGGTGGACACCAGGGTAGGGGTACAACTGCACAAGCTGCTGCTGAGAGTAAGGGCCGTGTTTTACAGGCTGTTCTAGAAGGACCAGCTGCTTGACTTACACCAACACATCACTCACCTGTTTTATTTCCTCGAGGGCTCCACAGGAATCGTGCTGAAGACTTGAATGCTCATGGCCTCTCTGCTCCCCTGGGCAGCTGGACTGGCTGAAGCGGCAGAAGCTCTGCAGCCGCGGTTCAGCATCATTTGAAACGCAGCCTTTGAGCACCAAGGTGTGTTGATACTGGAGAGGAGCTGAGCCAACTCCATGTCCTCCCCAAGACGCCATTAAAGTGGCGGCTCTCGGGCTGTGGTGGCTGCAGGAGCTGGGTGTGATTCAAGGCAGCAAAACACCTTCCCAGCGGGTGTTGTGGGCACGGCAGCGGTGGGGCCACCCCTGCCCGCCAGCTCGGCTTCAGAGTTGGCCAAGAGAAAGGAAAAAATGGTCTAAGCGGGGTACATCGGTCACCCAGAGCGGCCACCTCCACAGGCAACAACCCTGTCGTGGGAGCGGCTTCTCCCCGCGGGACCGGTCGTGGCTGTGAGGGGGCTGAGGGCTCCCAGCGCGGCTCTGGGTGCCCAGCGGGACCTGCCCTCCCCCCGGACACGGCTGAGAGGCCTGAGGGCTCCCAGCGCGGCTCTGGGTGCCCAGCGGGACCTGCCCTCCCCCCGGACACGGCTGAGAGGCCTGAGGGCTCCCAGCGCGGCTCTGGGTGCCCAGCGGGACCTGCCCTCCCCCCGGACACGGCTGAGAGGCCTGAGGGCTCCCAGCGCGGCTCTGGGTGCCCAGCGGGACCTGCCCTCGCCCCGGCCATGGCTGAGGGGACTGAGGGCTCCCAGCGGGGCCCAGACCCCAGATCGACCCTGCCGTCGCCGCGGCCTCGCTCAGCCTCCCGCAGCTCTCTAGAGCCAGGCCGGGCCCTTAGACCGCCATCGCGGTCCTCGTGTGGGGACCACAAAATGACAGCCCCGGCCCCAACGCCGGCTTCATCACCGGCCCCGGTCCTGGCGGCGGCGGCGGCGGAACCNGCTGCTGGCCGGTGGCGCTCCGGCCCGCCTCAGCCCGGCGCCCGCCCGCCCCGCCGGGGAGCCCGCGGGAGACGGAGCCGGCGATGGGGACGATCTGCTGGGGCAGCTGATCCGAGACCTGGTAGGGCTGCGCGGGGCCGGGGGCGGCCCTGGGGCTGTGCCGGGGACAGGCCGGGCCCCAGGCGGGGAGGGCGGCCGCAGGGTCGCCGTGGGGCCGGGTACCGGAGCACGCAGAGGGGCTCGGCTGAGGGGTCGCTGCGAGGCGGCGAGCGAAGAGGACGTTGAATTTGGGTTCCTCGGTGCTTGTTTATAACCCCAGCTTCTGAATATATATCCTCTTATAAAGTTTTAACCCTTCACAATCTGCTCGTCCTATGTAATGGCACAGGGTGGGATTGTTGGGGTGTCCTGTGCAGGGCCATGAGTTGGGCTCGATGATCCTCGAGGGTCCCTTCCAACTCGAGATCTTCCATGGCTCTATGACATAATATTTTTTTTCCTCTTAAGATTTTTGTTGTTTACTCAGGCAGTTTGATGTGAGTGCAGTAATTAAGGATATCCTGCCTTGTGACACAGCAGCGTAGTAAGAAAACAAGCTTTAATTCTTTAAATAAAGGAATTCATTTGGAAATAGTCTTAAATACAGTTCTGAACCAGTTATTTTGGTAAATCCTCTAAATGCCATAGAGATTTTATTTACAGTATAGGAAAACTAGGGGGGAAACCCATTTTCTTCTTTCTCACTAACCTCACTATGACTAATTACTCTTTGCTTAAAAAAATTAAAAGGAACAGATTAAATTTCTGTCTGCAAGGCACAAATTAATCCATTTACAGAATTAGTGCTCCATTAGCACACAGGAGCCCGAATCTGTCTCAGAGGGGCTGGTTGTATCTGAGTTTTGGATTCATTCCAGTAGACCTTTAGACAGGCTGGTGCTGACTTAACATCCCCGCTTGCCTGTGCTGAGGACAAGCTGCTGGGATTTTTGGGGTGTGGGAAGACCGGGATCTGTCCCTAATGTTAGGGTTGCATTAGAATGGAATCAGTATGAGTTTGTGCTGTGTTCTTATGTCCACTGTTTGCCTTCAGAACCTCAGGCAGATCCCAAATCAGGATCATCCCCTGCCTTTGGCACTTTCCTAACCCCCCTTCCTTTGTTTCTTTGTAGGTCTCTTCTACAGCTACTCCTCATTTAAACCTGGACCCTTGGCAGCAAGAAAGTAGAAAAAAAAGGCAGTTCTGGGTTTATTTGAAGCAGGGTATAAACTGCTTGATCTTGCAGATCAGTTGATAAAAAGCCTGCATAGCTGTTTTTTGCTCTTTTCCCCACCTTTCCCTAAAACACCGTTGGTGTCGAGTGTTGTGTCAGCACTGCTGTGTCTGCAGGCCCTCAGTCCTTCCAGTGAGACCTCTGTGTACATCCAGACAGCCCAGGATCTGCTGCTTGGACGTGAGTCAAGTCCAATTTGGAAAGGGCACATCCATGGTGGGTCCGTGCCTGAGCTCATAAGCCTGGAGCTAATAATCCTTGCCCAATGGCTCCTCTTATTTGTTTGGGCAGCCTGTGGCTCCAGAACGGTTCCGTGGCTCCTGGATCTGAGCGGGATCACATCTGGCCAGCTTGGAGCCTCCCTGCATGTGGCCGTGGAGATGTTCCCTTTGTGTTTTCCTTCGGTGTCCCCGTTGGAAATGGATGGGATTTAAAGCACACGGAAGCAAAACAGCCTTCCTGCAGATCCGCAGCGGGGAGCGGAGCCAGCGGCCCTCGCGCAGGGGAGGGAGAAGGAGCTGTTTGTGCAGGGAAGCTGTGGGTACGGAGGGAGGGCAGCAGCAAGGTTGGCTGCAGGTCCTGCTTGAAGTAACTTTAGAGCAAGTGGGAGGTTCCAGCCTGTGTAAAGTGATGTTTTGTTGCTAAAAAGACCTGGTGGGAACGTCGCCCGTATTTGTGTTGTCTAAACACTTGCCTAGTGTAGAATATATTTTGCATTAAAAACCACACCACCACGTTATATTGTGATTTCCCTGAGTAACTCTGCTTTAAATAAACCCAGAATATCCTTTCTAGTCTACTTTGTTGCTGCAAAGGGCCCAGATTTGGATGAGAAGGAGTAGTTGTAGAAGAGACCGACAAAGAAACAAAGGTATGAGGATTAGGGAAGTGCCAAGAGGCAGGAGATGATCCTGCTTTGGGATCTACCTGAGGTTCTGAAGGCAAACAAGGGAGATGGGTTTTTACTGAGCAGCTGATTTTGTGCGTGAGGATTGATAGACAACGATCAGGAGCACCTGGAGGGGACAGAAACCACAGAAAACACCAGAGAGCAAAACTGATGACATAGAAGTGGTCAGAATCAGCTGATTTTACTCATTTTCTATTATATAGTATAAAAATTTTGACTATCCAGACAGGATAAGAGAGAAGACAAATCTTGTTGTGCTAACTGCAGAAAGAAGATGTAATAATTATTATGTAGTTAAACCAAACAAAATACATCTAGGAAAAATCTGTGCTGCATTTAGCTGTTAGCTTAAATTGATGGATTTGGCTTTAAATTTTTGTTCGAGACACTCGATCAATTAAAGGAGGAACATTTCATATTAAAAAGACATTTTTATGTTACTAATGAAAGAAACTAACATCATCTCCGTTCAGTTTTATTTAAAATATTTGTTCATTTTTCTATCATGTGGGTTTGAAATCTTGTAAGTGAAATTAATAATGGGCATATGTCTTCAAAGTGCTTATTTATTGGGTCTTTTTGGCACTGAAACCTTTGCCAAACTGTTTTACTAGAACTTGTGTCTTGCCTTTCTCTGCCCTTTGAAGGGCCATGAAAGGGGGGAGAGGCAGAATAATTCCTGATGTTTTCGTGGAGCTGTGATGGCACTGAGGACACACCATCCCTTCCCCACACCCTGGTAACTTCTCCTGCTGTCAAACTCTGTGTTAAACCAGCCTCACAAATTATTTTCTCCTTTTCCCTTTCCAGAATGAAATCAATGAGGTTCCTTTCTTCGATGTCCAGCTGCCTTATGAGCTGGCACTGAAGATATTCCGGTACCTGGGCAAGGCTGAGCTGGGAAGGTGCGCTCAGGTAAGTGCTGCTGGCAGTTTGCTGCTCTGATACCGCTTAAAATTGGCAGAAATGGTGAAAAAACAGACACCTCGATCTAGGGCAGGGGGGTGGTAGCCCAAGGAACTCAGCTGGTTGTGCTTTCACTTACAGGAAACAGTTCCAGAGCTGAATATTGAAAAAGTAATGGTACATGAGCCGAGTTTACAGCTGCACTTGAGCAGAGTTAAATAAAACATCTGTGGCTTGGGCAGAAGCGAAGCCTCAAAATTAAAAATAAATAGTGCAAAAATACTTTGATTCAAGTGGGTGTGTTTAGAAGCATTTTTGATTGAAGTGAGTGTCTTGCTGCAGTATTTAGAACTCAGCACTTGGCAGTGCTAAGGGCATGGCAAGAGCTGCTCCTCCCACTTTCCAGCGTGGGATTTGAACCACAGACACTGGAGTAGTAACTTTTTGTCTGCAGTATTTTTACGTGAGGCTAAATTCTTGAATGACCCTGATTTCCTCACCCCCAGCCCTGCAAGGGGTTTATATTTTTCTTTTCTGATACTTTCAGATAATGCTCCCAGCAGTCAGTACTCGGGCATGGTCTGTAATTTACGTGTAGTTGTAAACTGCCTGTCTCTTCAGTAGCTTTACTGAAACACTCACTCACACCTCATTCTGCTTGGGGTTGTTCAGCCCACACTGTTGGGCCTCTTTATTTCCTTTCTTCACACACTGAATGATGAACCCCCTCTCTGAATGAGTCTTCAAAGCAAACTTAATTGGCAAGTGTTGATTACCCTGTGAAATCAAGCAGAATATTGTGGATGTAATTCCAGCTTGTCCCGTGGCCACTGTTTCGGGTTCCAGGCTGGTGTTCATTAACTCTTATATACAAAGCACATCTTGCAACTTCACAAAAATCCAACCAAAGCCATTCTTTGTGTTACAAACAGTCTAGGGCATGGTTTGAGTGGAAGAGGAAAATGTTACTGTGTGAGAAGTGACAGACAGGGTCTGTTGAGGATGGTAAAATATTCTGCAAATGGCCCAGGCTTCTAAAGGAAATTGGGCTTTTAATGTTCAGTATGAGCATGTTGTCGTGTTAAATAGCTACAAGTGGCTATTGCTTAAACCTTTGACTCGCTAATGCCTTTTAGGAACAGGGACTGTTAAAAGAGAATTAATTCCTCGTGCAGGGCTGCTGTTGCAGAGGAGAAAATTCTCTAGGATTATGTTTTGATGCTGTCCAGGACACTGGAGCTTTCAGATATGCTCGAGTTTCTGTCCCTTGAGGTACAGATATGCCATCAGTAAAGGCCCCGGCCCATGACATGGCACAGGGTTGCATTTTTGAAGTGGATTAGTTTATTCTTTCACTCTCTTTTTTCCCCCCTCCTTAGGCATGATCAGTTTACCTCATGGCATAGTGAAAAGATTGCCTGGTGGAGGGCTGCTCCTTTTCCCTGTGCTTGGGCTGCACTGGGTTTCTCTCTCCTTCACTTTGCTTTTTAGCTTGAACCTGTTCTCATAAGATGTGTTTTAACACTGAGACAATTTTCCACGTCTCATTCTCTTCCCAAGTCATTGTTCCTTTGTGGCAGCTGACAGGTAGCTGAGCAAGTGCCCAGTGTTTTACAGGGCTTTCCCAATCAGATGAATATCCAGTGCAGAGCTGGCTTCTTTTTAAGTGTTCAAATAAAAAGCAGAGCCATAAAAATAAATAGCATTTTCATTTTTCTCTTGGTGGTTTTGTTTTTGGAGGGGGGGAGCCCTCTTCTGTTCCATGGAAAACCCTGCTGCTTTATGGCGTTATCCTAGAAAGGGTTTTTTTATTAAGGTGCCTTGGGATTTCAGTGAAATTGGGCCAGTTGGTGGAATTGGCATCATGATCCATGTGAGTGCCTTTGGAGAAAACCTGTTTGCTTAGTTCTTTATGCCAAATTGGTAACCAGCTAACAGCAAAGGAGCCCGACTGCAGAGCCTCTCTGAGATTTAATCACACCACAGACTGTCTGGAGAACTTTAATTTCACCTTGATATTTCCCTCTCCCTCGCTCCCCCACAGCTTTTCTTTGATTTTTGGAATTTGGCCTATAAAACACAACCTGTCTGTGTGGCACTGGAAATACAAAAGCCTGTAAATAGCAGTGTCCTCAGTGCCTGAGCTCTGGTGGGTCTGCAGTAGGGGGCTGACATTCAGTAGCACTCACCAGACCAGTCCCTGTTGATATCCCACATTTGGAATTCAAGGAGAAAAGTATGCAGGGCTTCAGGTAGCACAGAACAGACCAGAGTGAGGCAGAATTTTCCCCCCTGAGCACCTTTTGATTGTGTTCTGAGCACTGGCAGAAATATCTGTGCCATGAGTGACTCCTGTGAGTATGAGCAGGTTTGGGAGCAGTCACTCCTTCCTCCTGGTCATGATGTAGAGGGAAAGGAAAAACCATCCCTTGGGACACCACAGGTGTGACAACCTGAAATGTCCTTGGGTTATTTGGGGCTGATACTGTAGGTACATTAATTTTACCTGTGGCCTGGGGACCTGGCCTTTATGCTGCCAGCTTTGGGATAAGGGGATGTGTCTGAATCCAGCAGCACTGAATTTTGGCAGTTTTGTTTCTGAACAGATCAGTGGGAAATTCCCTTGACCTGTTAGGTTTTCATCTTAGAGAAGGTTTAGAAGTGTTTACCAACACAGGAATTGTGTATGTATCTGGGGCAAGGAAGACTGTTTCTAGGAATTTAGGAGTGAATTCTTGTGCATAAATCAAGAATTTCAGCTGTGTGCCTCCAGGGCTTCTGGGATTGTCAAACTGTTGAGACTTTAATGTTTATACTTTTACAAAAAGAAACTTGGGTGTATTTTTTTGAGCATGGTTTTGCATCAAGGTTGTTCATGGGTGAAAGCAGTCATCCATCCTCCTTGTGATTCACAGAGAGAGCAGAGAAATGGATGGATAAGGATATCCCTGCCCTGGGCTGATCCCCCAGCAGGGGAGAGGGGGATTCTGCCCCTCTGCCTCACTCAGGTGAGACCCCACCTGCAGAGCTTCCTCCAGCCCTGGGATCCCCAACATCAGAAGGACCTGGAGCTGCTGGAGCCAGTCCANCCCAGGGCTGTGAGCAGAAAGGATGAGCAGCTTCCATCAGAATGGGTTTGGATTAAACACTCCTTGGCACTGTCTGCTGTACTGAGCTCAAAGTCCAGCTAGTTCTAATTGAGGCCCCTGGTCTCAGCAAATGAGCCTTGACTCTGCCTTTGTGTGTCTGGGGAAGAAAATAAACCTAGTGAAATAAAAACCATTATCAGATGCAGAGGGATGAATAAACCTTCATTAGGATTTGAGCCAGTTGATTTAGATGGGATTAGAAGAAATTTTGGATTTGATGGAAGAGGTGGGGTTTTTTAGGGGAAAAAATATCCCCCAGGGGCAAAACCAAATAGCAAAGCCTATGTCAGCAAAAGCCTTTGAAGTCCTTCAGAACATTATTACTTGCTGAACTGTAAAATATAAAACTGTCCCTGTGTGGAGCTCAGGGGAACCCAAACTTTCTTTGCTGAGAACGGTTGTAAAAGGATAATAGGAACACTGAAGACAAAATTAAACTCAGGACTCCAGATCTATAAACAAGTCTGTAAGATGTTGTCATTGATCCTTGCTGGAGTTTCTGTGTAGTTTAAATTTGGAAACAGTTTTAACAAGAGCTTTGCACATCTCAGCTCCTCTCCAACACCCAGTGTTTGGGTGCATGTGAATAAAGCCATAACGCCCTGGCTTTTGGGGCCTCACCTGAAACTCCAAGTCAAGCAGATCTAATAAAGCTGACTTGAAGCCAATGGCTGGTTTTAATGCTGCAGCTCACAGTGGTGCTGTAAAGTGAAATGCTTGAGACTCTTTATTAGTGATTTCGTGCAGCTGAGCCTCGCTCAGTGGGGTTTTACAAGGGGTTGGCATGCGAGTTTGGGGCTGTAAGAAAAGGCTGGGTTAGGGACCCTTTGGAAATCCAGGCTTGTAAAGCAACAGGGTTCGCTGTAATTTGATTGAAAAAAAATCAGGATAGGATAGGATCTTTATTCCCCCTGAAAGTTGAAAAGGCAGTCGAGATTTTATGTAGCTCCCCCCTGCCTTTTCTTTTGTTTTACTGTCTTTATAAAATGCTTTTAAGACCTTGAAACTTGAAAGGTCTGTGCAATATTGTCTGTTTTGGCAGACTCAAAGGTGTGTGTTTATTTTTGATTTTTATTTTGGAAAGCAAGGCGAAAGCTGGCCTGGTTTGGCTGTGCTTCCCTGTGCGTGTGCTCAGCCTGTCCCTGTCAGGAAAATGTGCTGCTGTCTGGGGAGGGGGCAGAGGTTCTGCCTGGGGAGCTCCACTCCTGCACCACAGCTGCTCTTTTGGTGTGTCAGCAGAAAGCTGGTTTGGGGTTTGTTTTTTTTTTTATTCTTGGAGCAATAATAAAGATATTTATCCTACTTTCAAATCAAATTGAGAGCAAATTCCTAATGGTTTGAATTTGGGATTGCCTCTGTTTGGTGCTTTTGATGTTGCTGAGTGTGTCCCTCTAGGGACAGGAGCACTCAGCACTGCTTTTGGATGCCAGGGTGATGTGTGTTGCTGGAGAAGCCTCAGTGCTGCTTCTGTCGTTTCAGGGCATTGTTATGGCCCTGTGCAGGTTGTTTCCTTTGTCAGAGGATGGAAGGGGATTGTCCCTCCCTGCCAGTTTGCATCGAGGTCTCTGGGTGATTAAGAGCATTCATTCTGCTGCATTTGGATATTCCTATTTGAGCACTGCTCTTCTCTGTAGGTCTCAAATCTTAAAAACACTTGCAGGTGACTCAGATCACCCCTTTTTTCATCATATTAAACATTTCGTGGGTGTGTGTGACTATGGAAGAAATGGCAAATAAATATGAAGACATGGTCCTGGGAGAGTTTGTGTCCGTGGGAGGCTTGGATTCTTGGCATAATCTGGGGACTGAAACAAACATTAGATGCTTAATTGTAACTTACTAAAAATGATGTCAGTCTCAGAAGGTTGTTTTAATCTTTTTAGAAACAGAGCACAATTGATTGCTGCTTTCACCAGTCATGGCTTTCATTCGTTACCTCTGTTTTTTTAAATTAAGAATTACAGAGGGAAAAAAAAAAGCTACTTAAGTTGGCTCTTACCTCTTGAATCTTTAATTCTGAGCCCACAATTGATTGTGATGAAGCTGTTCTCCCTGGAATGGGCAGCAACTTGAGGCTGCTTGAAAAACTTAATAATTCATTCCTATTTATGCATACCGTAATACAATAGGTTATGAATCACTAATGTCATAGCCCTAATCAGGCATTGTCAGTGGGACTTCAGAGGTATGGTGCTGTGATCTGAGAGGGTTTCTTAGCTACAAAAATATGAAAATAAATTCATGTTTTTGCTCTAAGCTCACAATTCCATCTTAATTGTTTTCTTGCTGCTTTTCCCTTCAAAATTTTCCAGTACACTGATATTTCAGGTTGGCGGTGTGGCCACTAAACTGGTGTCCATGTTATGAGTATAAACTCAGTTATTTCCCAAAGAACCCACAGAAAACAAGCCTTTTGTTAAAGGTTTGGTGTTTTTATACACTCAGTTGTAGAAAGAGTGAACAAATATATTTGTTTAAGTAAGAATTTCGTCTCAGTGCAGGCCTGTATTGATTTATATGTTTATATTTCAGATGCTATTTGATGTTTTATATTAAATCTAATTTTTACTTATAAATTTATGAGAGCTCCATATATAAACCTTGATTTCTAGGTCAGCAGGACATGGAAAATCCTTGCAGAAGACGAAGTGTTGTGGTACCGGCTGTGCCAGGAGGAGGGATACCTGTTGGATATGAGCATCTCCGACCATTCCTGCTGGAAGCTCGCCCTCAAAAACTGCAGAGCCAGAGAACACATGTTGAAAACCAACTGGAAGGTAGGAGGGAATTTCCTTAAAGGGATCCAGGTGCTGTGGAAAAATGGGAACCTGGTTCGAGCAAGCGGGAGAGGAGAGTTGGTGGTGTGTGTTGCAGCTCCTTTTTGCCAGTTGAAAGGTGCTGGGGGGTTTTTGGGATAGATGTGTTTTCTCTCAGCAGCAGGAGCAAAGCTGGGAGTTTCCCAGCAGCAGATTTTGGTGGGTGAAGGAATGGGAACACCAACCCCTGTGTCCTCTCTGCAGAACCGCGTGGGCGCCGTGAGCCAGCTGCGCTACGAGCCCGGCGGGGTCCTGTGCGACGTCCACTCCTGCGACGGGGTCGTCATGGCCGGGTGAGCACCGGGCTGGGCACTGCCCACTGCACCTTTTGTAGAGTGTGGAATGCCCACCCCACCTTTAACAGAGTGTGGCATGCCCACCCCACCTTTAACAGAGCGTGGCATGCCCACCCCACCTTTAACAGAGTGTGGCATGCCCACCCCACCTTTAACAGAGCGTGGAATGCCCACTGCACCTTCTATAGAGTGTGGAATGCCCACCCCACCTTTAACAGTGTGTAATGCCCACTCCACTTCTTATAGAGTGTGTAACGCTCATTCCACCTTCAACGGAGTGTGTAATGCTCACTCCACCTTTTATAGAGTGTGTAAGGCTCTTTCCATCTTCACCAGAATGTAACACCCACTCCATGTTCACCAGTGTGTAATGCCCACTCCATGTTCACCAGGCTGAGTAAATCCCACTTCACCTTTACCAGAGCGAGTAAAGCTTGCTCTATCCTTACTAGGCTGTGTAATGCTCACTCCACATTCACCAGGCTGTGTGATGCCCACTCCACCTTCACCAGGCTGTGTGATGCCCACTCCACCTTCACCATCTGAAATCTCAGGTGCTTCTTTTAGCAAATTCAAAAGCAGCACCTGTTTGAAGCATAACAATGGATTCACCTGCAGTTCCTGAGACAGGCTGTCCTTAAGTGACTGATAAAGGATGGTTATCTACAACTTATCTCAGCAGCTCAAATTTTTATTGAACTATCCCAAAGTGATCTCATGTACAAGTAGTCCCTGTAAAAACTCAGGTGCTTTCTCATGAACTCCATCTATTGTTTTGCTGTGGAAGCCCCCCAGAATGTATGAAATATTTTACAAATCTACTGAAAAACGTTCCTTTTTGAGTGTTTTTCCATAAAAATCTCTTACTCATAAGGATATCTTGTCACAGCACACAAAAATAACTTTAGAAGGACTGTTACTTTTCTCCATTCTTACTTAAAAGACAACCTAGGAGGAAAATAACCCACCCAAAAATAGGTAAACTCAAACTTCTCTTTTTCTAATACAGAAGTTTTCTGGACCTTAATTTAATGTTAGCTATTAATTTGGTTTAGGCTCTTAAATCTGATTTTAGGAGCCTCACAGATTTTTGGAAGAGGTTATTTCCCTCAATAAGTATGAGGCTTTACTGTGTTCTGTTTGAATTTCACAGGTTCAGTCATTAGCAACCCTCCGGAAATCCCATGAGTAAATAAAAATTAGGATATCCTGGGGAGCTGGGATGCTGTCCTTGATATACCAGAGGTCCATGTTTTATGGTAGCACTTCATATTAATGGTGTGGGATTAGAGAAAACTCCTTCTGAAATACTTAAAATTCACACTCTGGTTATAAGAAAGGTGCCTTGAAAACCTTCATGCATGGAAATGCTTTTGAGTGCTCTTGGACAGCTGAGAGGAGAAACCTGAACTATCAGACAGCAAACCCCACTTGTCTCCATGCTGCTGCCAAAACCTCCAGCTCTTCTTTTCCTTCATTTTCTCCGTTGTATTTATATCCAAACATGCAGTGGATAGGAGTTATGCAGATTAAATTACATTTCTTAAGTATTAATAAAGGTTATTAATCTCATATTAAACTCAAATAGTCCATGTTTTAGCTCGGTGTATTACAGGGTTCACATAGTTCCACACACTCTTTTCATATTGGTTCTCCAGTTCCTCCAGTATCTCCTGATTCTCTTGGTGAATTTACATCAGGGATGTGGTACAATTAAATAATTCAGGTTCCTGAAAATAGGTGAGCAGGTAAGAGACCACTGAGGGAAAAGCTGCACGTGTGTATCCTTTAGAAAAAGCAATGTTCACTTAAATGACTTTCCAGTAATTTCTCTGAAAAATGAATTATCTCTTTATGAAGCTGTGAGCGTGTATTTGATAAAACAACATGGGGAAATAAGAATTCAGCTGTTTGAATTTAGCTGGTTAGTAAATGAAAAGTTTAGAGTATCAAAACGCAAAATGTTATATCCTTTGCTGTTTACTTCTTGTCCTTCACTCTGCTTTGTCTCTTAATTTGGTAAATGGTAAATATCAAACAAGGGAGACTTTAAGTTGTAACTAAAACTTCCAAGGACATCAGCAAATTGTGCAGGGAAATACTTTATGTGCGTTTGGGAAGTGTTTAGGATATTGAGGAATTTGTTGGGGTTTTGTTGTTTGCTGTGTTTTTGTTTTTTAAATCCAGCCATAACCCTCCCCTGTCTCTCCCAGCTTATAAAATTGTACTTAATGGCATTGTGCTTTCAAACTTGTCATAAAAGTGTAATGAATCTGGTGATCAATAGCAAACTGTTGCATTCTTTCAGTACTGAAGAAGTAATTTAATAGCTGAGGTTTACAAAGTCAATTCTCCTCTCAGTATAAATATCAATTATCTGTTACGTTTGATGATTCTCTCTCCAGTTTCACAAACACTTGTGTGCTCAGCTTAGCATGGGAATAATCAGTGATTACAGAGGGACCTGTGTGTCTGAGCTAAGCTGGTGTGTGAGTTTGCAAGGCCTGAGAAGTCAGTGGTGCTCCAGATGCTAATCCAGAATTGTGGGGCATTTCCCAGGGTTTTTCTGTCCAGTGGCTTGGGACATCACTTCTTTCTTCTGTCTCAGTTGCTGCACTGGAGGCTCAGGGCTGCTCAGTTTTCAGCAGGTTTTTTGGTCATAACTCCCTCAGCCACTCCTGGGGCTCCAGCCCCTTCCCCAGCTCCGTTCCCTTCCCTGGACACGCTCCAGCCCCTTTTTGTCCTGAGGGGCCCAGAACTGGACAGAGGGTTGGAGGTGCCCCAGGACTGCCCAGTGCTTTGCCCTGGGACACCCAGGTGTCTGTGGCCTTCTTGTCCACCTGGGCACAGCTGGGCTCGTGTCCAGCTGCTGTCACCAGCACCCCCAGGGCCTTGTCCACCTTGTGCAGCCACTCCTCCCCAAGCCTTTAGCATTCTGTGGGGTGACGGTGGCTCAGGGTAGGAGCCGGCACTTTGCCTTGGTGATGTTCTGCTCCACAACTTTCCCTGGCCCTGAGCTCAGGCTGACAGGCCAGTATTTCCCTGGGCCCTCCTTCCAGCCCAGCTTCTAATGGGCATCACAATTGCTGACTCCAGTCCCCTGGGTAAGTGACCTCCATGCTGGGAAAGGATGGGAAGGGGCTGGGAGAGCTCTGCCCCGCTCCCTCAGCGCCCTGGGGCAGATCCCATCCGGCCCCATGGGACTGTGTGTGCCCTAAGTGCTGCAGCAGGATCCCAGCCATTTCCCCTTGGGTCGTGGGGGCTTCATTCTGCTCCCTGGCCCTGTCTGCCAGCCTGGGTATCCTGAGGACAAGAAGAGCTTAATTCCCTCAGCCTTTTCCTCATCCTTTGTCACTGTTTCTCCCTGATCCGATAAAGACGGAGATTCTCCTCAGCAATCCTTTTGTTGCTGATGTATTTATAGAAACATCTTTAATTCTTTTTCTGGCAGTAGCCAGATTAAGTTCTAGTTGGGCTGGTTGGAGAGAGGAGTTCTAGCTGCAGAGAGCAGGAATGCTGGGGCTGGTGTGTTTTGGGAATCTTGAACCAAGCCTGGAATCACTGATTGATTTGGACCTGTGCTGTGCTGGGCCTGATCTTGTCATCTTCACTGTCCTGCTTCAAACTCTGCTGCAAAGTGGAATCATTTTTAGTTCAGTGTATTTTATTTTAGCTGTAGAGCTTTTGAATCTTTCTGAAAGGGAATTTATACAGGTTGTGGGCAGAGTGACTTAAACCAGCAGCTCCAGGTGTGATTTATAGAGGCGCAGTTTGAACGGGGTCAGGAGCAGCTCTTTTTTACTCTGTGAAGGAAGCAAAGACACACTACACAGAGAAATGCCCCTGTTCCATGCACTCTCCACTTCTCCCCACGGTGCTGCCCAAGCTGAAGCCAGGAGATGGCAGAATATCAAGGATTGATTAAGTGCAACCCAAGCTGGGAGTCGAAGGTGGCTGCGAGCAGCTCCCCTTTGTGCGAGCGCGGCGCGGTTGCTGCCTGACATCAGATAATTCAATCTGGCCTGCACGCAGAGCTTCTTGTGTTTGTCATTAAAATTTCATCCCAGTGGTTACGAGGCTTGTTTTCTGGGTCAGCCCCTGAATCCCTTTTCATTTGAGCCAGTGGTGGTTGTGGTTACCTCACTCCCAATCAATGTTGTATTCGCCAGCCTTTCTAGGGTTACACGTCTCGAAGGATCTTCTCTAAAGGGATGATGTTCTCCCCCTCATACTCGATTCAAATGGAGTCTCAGCCCTAAGTCAGAGCTTACTGAAAGCAATTATATAGCTGCTTGCCTGGCTTTTAGAAGTTCCTACTGGTGATGAGGCTCACTGTGTCTGATGCTGTCATTTGCTGTACAGAATGCCTGGATTGCTTCACTTTCTCTTACTAAAATCTGAATTTATCTGGTTTTTTTTTAAGCAAATGCATGTTCAGACAGTAAAATTGCTACTTTTTTGCTTCTTTTTTTTATTCTTGGCAGTGTAGTCAGAGGTTGGGTCCTCCTGGACAGAGTGATCTCAGAGCATGCATCTGGTCCTTGTTTGACCTTGTCATTCCAAAGGATCCCAAGGTGTGACATGTCCATGGCATGGTGTGGGACTGTTGCTGCCTGACTGGCTCTGAAATACCCACCTGAGCCCTGTGCTGACCTTGCCTTGTGCTGGTGGTGCCTCTGTCCCCTCATGGCTCACCCCTAAAACCACCCCAAGTGGGCATGAGGGGGATGTGTTAATTATTTAATGCTTGCAGAAAGGGCACTGTGGCTTTACTGCTGCTGCTGCTGGTGGTGGCTCTGAAAATAAAGAAACAGAAGAGGCCCAGAGTCAGACCACCCTTCCCAAGACCCAGGACTATAAAGTGTCAGCTTTTCCTTTTTTTTTCCTTCAGTTTTCCCTGACTGAAGGAAGAGTGGTGGCCTTCGTGGTTGATGAAGAGCTTGGCCACAAACTGATTTAGCACATGCTATGAGGAGTCCCTGCACCTCTTACAGACTGGGAAATCAGCCCTGGGTTCTCTTGAAATTTTAATTTCAGATGTTTTCCTCCTTCCCCACTAAGTACTGCCAGCTTTCCTTGAGATTTGGGGAGTTAGGACTGGTGAGATTCATCTGCTGATTGCCTTGATAAACCAACAGAGTCACATTTCCTCCCCTTTCAGGGTGGAGCACAGGTAGTGTTTCCCCAAGTGATGCTTGATAAAGGCAATGAGAAGCTAAGGAAGAACTCGCTGAATATCCTATGTGGTTAGTTAGGGGAGTCTGGATATTTATTTCTCATGCTGACGTCCTAAATGCTGAAATGATTTTATACAGTTGTCTTCGTTCTGGTGAGTCTTGGGACCGCTCACAAACAATTTGGGCCTTTCAGTTGAAGTCATTTTGAGCAACATCTACACACAAGCAGCTGCTCCTTTATGGCGAGTTCCTTTGTTCTCTTCCATCACCTCCCACTCCACTTTCCTCCTGCTCAAAGGTGACCTGCAAATGACTTTTTAGAAGCTGGGTTTGCCAGTCTCTTTAGTTTCATAATGATGTGTGAAACTAGCCCGAAAGGCTTGAAAACACTTCCCTGCACTTTTTAAAACTTCAGTCAACTCTCATCTAATTTGGATTTTTTGCTATAGGGCTTGTGGGTTATTCTCAAGGTATTTATTATTAGCTCTTGCATCTTAATTCAGTGTGCAGACCTGAGGAAACCAAAATATTAATTAGTAATGAAAATGAATCAAAGTTAACAAACTGAAGACTTCTAACAGCCTGAATAAAAACCCCTGCCTTGTTTAATTGCTTAAATTTCACTTGTATGATGGCACAACTTTCATAGGCTTCTCCCTCCCCTCGCAGCGACCTCGAGCCAAGACTCCAAACAAAGCAGAAGGTGACAATAATTGCTTTTTTCTTCAACCTTCCCCAAACCTTTTGTGCTCTCTTCACTCATCCTCACCATTGTTAAGGAGCAGTGTCAGGCCTCCTGTTTTCCAAGCACACGGGAATGACATCATGGGTTCAGAGGGTGACAGAGGAGCAGGGGCTTGGGTAGGGTTGTGGTAAGTGCCAGCCAGGTTGGCTTTTCTGTCAGCTCCTGACAAAGAGCCTTGCAGGTGAAACCAGGAGGAGCAGCCTGATGCTGGCTCTTTGTGGAAGCTGCTTTTCCAGCCTGCCTGGCCACCGAGCTCTTGGTTTACCTGCGGGGGTGTGCTCAGCGGTGCCTTCAGTGTTTCAGTCACAGGCACTCATTTTGAGCTTGTAAATCCTGGTTTTCTACTAAGGCCTGACAAACCCATCGTTCTTTCTACTAACCTTGCTGAAGATTTCATTTTTGCTCTTTGGGCTGTCACCATCAGTGCCTGGAGTTGAGGTGCTGCCTCTCCTTTTTGCTGCTTGCAGCGTGTTGCAGTTTGTGTTCCCTCCACCGAGCAAACAGATCGATTTACAGCATCCTCAAATGGTGTTTTCTCACCTCTGTCTGCAACTGGAGCCATTGTTTTAGCTTTTGTTTGTCCTTTGTGACATAAGAGGGCTGATGGAGGTGAGCCTTCCCAAGTTGCATCATAATTCCTCCTGAATTCTTATGGAAAAGATAATGTTTTTCTCCTGTACCCACAGTAATTTGTTTCCTTGGTAGAGCAGCTGCTTTAATTAATGATGCAAGGCACTGGAACCTTGATCTAAGGGATGGGAGATTTTTGGCCTTAAAAATCAAATTACTAGAAGCAGTTTGGCTTTTTCTAATTTCTGCTTTTATAAATGTTCATTAAAATGTTTTCCTTACAATACAACCCTTTGGCTTGTTTCTGTTCCCTTGGTGTGACATTTGCATGCACTGAATATAGGAGGTGAGGCAGAGGCAGTGAGGATGGTAAAATGTTAATTTTGTTACACATAACAGAACTACACACTGCAGCAACTTAACCCACTTTCTCGAGTGATAATTTCCTAAATAAGGCCCTAAAAACGAAGGTAGAAGCTCTCTGCAGCTCCATTTCTGTGAGGGGTCCACAGATGGGCGTGGGTTGGTAAATTGGAAAGTCGGGTTCCCAGCAGAAGAGTTTGGGAGCTGATCATGAGGATGCTCAGAATGGATTTCCTACATGCTAAATCTGAAAGTGCTTCCAGATCCATTTTGGGACACATTAGTCACATTTTTCATAGCGGCACTCGTATATCAAGCAACCCAAAAGAACATTTGGATGAAATCAGGGAGATTAATTTTCTACCCTACGTTCTTCTACCAGCATTAGGACTGTTTAAAACTCTGGTTTTGGTTTACCCCCATCTGTTTTTCCTTGTGTTTTATGGTGTAGCTTTCTGCTATGTAACAGAAAATTTTCTCTTCCCTGTTCCATTTGTGTTTTATTTTTGGCCATTGTGTTCTATTTATATTCCTTTCTGCCATGTAAAGTAGTTCTTTTCTGCTACCATTTGTTTTTCCTGAATCCTTTCCTTAAGGAATCCCTCAGCCAAGCTACCTGTTGGTTATAATTGGCAAAATCCGTGTATCCAAATACCTGGGGATGAGAACACAGGGAAAATTTGGAACTTTTGCCTCTTCCACTCTTTGAGGCACCTCACCCTGTGGTAGATATTTCTAAGGAGTCCATCATTTATCCCTCACTTCAGAGGAGTACAAAGAAGGTGCTAGAGTCCCTTTAATTCCAGTATCTTTAATTGTGATTGAGGTACCTCCCAACATGCCGTGGTTCTGATGGAGAGGTGTTCTGAAATTGGACACTGAGTTGCCACTGCCTTACTTGGGCCTTGGAAAGAAAATGAAGCTCAGGAGCAATTTGAACCAACTTGAAGGCGTTTGGGCTTGGGTTTGCATGTTTAATTGGGCCTTATTCTTGATCCTGCTGAGGGGGGCACTGACTGATACCTTAATTAAACACATGAAGGACTTGGAGAGTTGCTTTTGGTGGAATAAGGATGAAAGCTCTGAGGTGCTTGTTGGAGCAAGACAATGCAAAATACTCATTATTTGACTTGCTTATCAACAGGCATCCATTTAAACAGAGACTGTTACTGGAGCAAAATTCCTACTGACTTCAATAAAATGCATTGACATTGTAAGGACTTCATAATAAGATCTTTTGAGTATTAACAGATGGTCACTGACTGCCTGAAACAAAGTTGTTGGGTTTTTTTCTTTTTTTTTGGTTTGTTGATCACCGCAGGTATCTGGAAACCGAACAGACTTTGCCTTCTGGAAATCAGACCTGACTGTGAGACAAAGGGGGTTCTTTCTCCTTCCTTTTCCTTGCCATAATTTCTTTAGAGAAAAGATGGAAAATGTAAACTGGTTTCTGATGTGTTTTATGAGAAGTCTTTGGTCACCAGCCCGACTTGGTGCAGCCAGCCTTGCTCTGGAGGGGTGTACTTGAGGCAGCACCAAAAGTGAGTGGCACCAGCATCCTGTCTGAACAGAAACCCAGCGAGGGTCTTGTTGACCCTCTGGTTTGAAGTGAAATTCTGCAGTGCCAGCAGTAGCCCAGCCATGAAGGAAAGCAGTTTGTCTTTGCTGCTGCCATGGACTGAACGAGTGGAGTCTCGACTGTTTGGAAAATGTTCCTGTTAACAGTTTTTCTTTTGTGTATTTGTCAGTTTATATATTAGTTGCAGTTGTACTTTGCACAAACACTAATTAGACAGCCATCAACACTCAGGGCCAAAGGCTTACTAACAATGCAACTGTGATAGCAGTGTCTTAATTGGTTGAGTATAATTGTCATTAGGCAACCATAAAGACATCTGGGGCTCTGGAGAGAGATCAGCCTCCCCCTCCTCCTCTTCCCCAAATTTGTTCTGGCTATTGCTATCCAACACAGTGGAGCTTTTTCAGATGAGATTCTGTGTTTTGACCAGTTTCCTGATGTTTTTCTCCTTATGAAATCGTCTGCCTCTTCAGCACCACTTCATTAGAGCCGTGCCCAGCCTCCAGCTCTGCTTCTTCCCACATGTGCTCTGCACTCCACCACCTGCTTCCCAGACACTCATCGTGGGGCAGCAGCAGCAGCTTTTAACCCCCAGCTCCTTCTGCTTTCACTCACGTGAGAGGGCACGAGCGAAATGTTCATGTCATTACTGCCAGTAAAAAGTAGTCAGAATGCTTTTGGTTAGTGAGTTGGTATTTTTATTGTATATGAATTTAATTTTTTCCAGTTTTTCTGTGCCATATGCATTCCACCTATTGTTGCTCCATTTCAGTGAGGTTTTGATGCGTCTCTGTAAAGTTTAAGCTGAATCTCCAGGCTAATTTTTACAGCTAGATCCGTATCTGGCCAGAATTACAGAACTGGCTTGTTGAGGAGAAGTATATTTAGAAAAATACAGCTTGTCTTTTCTCCTGCTGCTGCTTCTCATGTGTCTGTATTGGAATATTCCGAAGAACAAGGGCAAAGTGGAATGGGAGTCCAACAAAGAAGCTGAGTTACTTGGGTGGAGAGGCTCTGTTGAGCATCAGAGAAGGAAAAATGTGTCTGTGGGTAGGGAGAGCTGGGAGCCAGGTGTGGTGTGGATGGAAGGAATCAGGGAAGGGGTATCAGGAGAGGGGGAAATTGGCCTTGTGAGCAACAGGCTTCTCGTTGCTCCCTGTTGTGCTCGGAAGAGCAAGGCTTTGGACAGCCTTTCTGAATGAAATGAAGCAGGTGTCGTCTCTTCCGGGGTTATTTTAGGGTTTGGGGTTGGTCTGTTGGGTTTGCTCAGTGCGAGTGTCTTGTATCAGGTGTTGGAGTATTTACCTGCCACTGCAATAATCGGCTCATGGCACCCATCAGGGGAAAACAGCAGATGCTGAAAGCTCTGGGTAGCAGAGCAAATAGGATGTGTTCATTGTTGTGTTAAACTGGAAGGGAGTTTTGGGTTGGTTTGGGTGGTTTTTTCACTCCAGCAGAAAGCTAAGTGGGCATTTCATTGCCATCGTGGTAGAAAAATCCGTTAACTGAGGGGGTTCGGAGTGCTGTGCTCGTTCTGGGGCAGGACTTGCATCTGGGCTTATTTCATTGAGTGATCCAAATGAAGTTTTCAGGACAAAATGTAAAAGTTATGGTGGGAAATGAATAGAAATCTTGAAATCACCTAGAAATAGTGCAGTGTGTTCTTCTCTCCAGCCATCTCTATTGATAGGGCAGATTTGCCAATTATCTGCAATAAAGCAGCCTTTTTATTTTTTTACAGCAAGGCAATGCTTTAATAGTTTAAAAGCCTTTTGTTGTGGTTACAAATTGAAAGTGTGGTGCTCTTTACAACAGCATTAAAAGCGGGGAGCTGAACCATTAAATTTTTTTTTTTTCCTTCTGAATTGGATTCATCTGTGTTTGAAATTCTTCCAGTTCAGTCTTGGTGCACGCTGGAACTGGGCAGTGGAGGAGCTGGTTAATGTCCCCCATTTCCCCAGGCTGGTTCCCTGCCCAGACCTGGAGCTCCACTTGTGTTCCCACCATGGTCTTGTGGAACATCTCTCCCAATCCTTCAGCTTTGCTGCGTGGGACTGCACTGGGAAGGGTGGGAATGGTGGGAAATGGGGGAGGAGGGATGCAGGAGGACTTAGGAACCCTCCTGAGGAGCTTCTCCTGTGCTGGCACTGCGGGGATTTCTGGACAGCCACGGGGGAGGTTTGGTGGGCTCTTGCAGGGCTCTCCCTGGTCTGTGTCACGACAGGACTGCGGGGAGCACCACGGCCAGGATGCTCTCAGGGATGGTTGGGCGGTGTCCCAGCCCACTGGGGCACAGCTGGACAAGCTCTGGTGTCCTGCAGGTCCTGCCAAGGGCTGGGAGAGCGCAGCGGCTTCATGGCACAGGAGTGGGAGCTCTCCAGCATGTGCTGATCCCTCAGGGAGAGGAGGAGGAGGAGGAGGCTGCAGGGTGGGCTGATGCAGAGCCAGCACAAACACATCAGAATTTGAGTCAAATTGATTTCAGACTAATGTCTGTGGTGCTGCTCCAGTTTGAGCTTGGCTTAGAGGTGGTTCAGGTGGTTCTTAGTGAACAAAGAACGGTTCAAACTAAATTTTGACTTGATTGAATTCTGAGATAAAATTAATTTAAGGGTTTACTGTGGTCCTGTGATGTTGGATCTCCAATTCCAGGATTGCAGTCATTGCATTGTTATTTTTGGTGGGTCCCTTGTGTTCCATGTTGTGTGGGGAAATCAGATGCAGTGTGCCCTGAGAATTATCCAGCCCTGGGTTTCTCCTCTTCTCCTGCCATTTTCTCCATCTCTTTCTTTTTACATCTCCAGCCTGGACTGTGTGAGAGCTACGCTAGGAGGAGATGCTGTTCTTCCTTGTTTATTTAGAGATGAAAACAAATATTGTGTCACTGAGTTCTGTCCATTCTACCAGTGTTTTATGTCTCCCCTGAAAGTCACTTTTCAGTGACAAGAGAATTTTGGCTTCCCTTGGGAGGAATCTGCTGCTCTTGGCAGTCAGGAGAAGCTTGAAAACACGACCCCAACCAACCCTAACATAAGGAAACAAAAATCAGCTCAAAATTAAAACGCTCCCAAAACATTGTGTGCCTCTTGTTGAAGGGGACTGCAGCAGATCTGTGCAATCACCTGTCCTGTTGTGGGTTATCTCCAGATTTTGAAGCAAAACGAGCCCTTTCCAGTTTTGCAGACTGAAGATATTTGTTGTGATCTGATCCGCGCTCCGTGTCCGATCCAACGTGAAACATTTTGCTTTGGGGAAGCTTCTTTCATGGTTTGTTCTTCTTCAACTGTGCAGCTGTAAATTGGAAATGAAAGCAGGATTCACAGGGGGGTTTGGGCCTGGTTTGCAGAGGGAGGAAGAGGGACAAGTGTCCCACCCTGGTCTCTCATTTCCCTGTGTGTTCCCCTGTAAAGCACAGCAGAGGAGGCAGGTGACAAGGACACGGTTCCCTCTCTTCCTGAGCAGTGCAGGGGATTAATGTGCATCTCTCTCTGCCTGACAGATTTCACCACTCCCTTGGGCACTTTAATTCCTTCTGTAAATTGGAGCCTTTCCACCAGGAGATGTTGGGAGTGATCTGCTCCCAGTACCTGGAGCCCTGGGCATGGCACTGCCCAGAGAACTGGGAAACCTGCGTGCAAGTCCCACACCTGCTAAACCTTCCTTTCCTTCTTGGCCTGTGTAATTAACTGCTTTGTTTTCCTCGTAAGCACAGCCAGATTCCCAACCACCAGACCTCTCAGCCTTGTAAGAATTGTTCTTTCATAACACTTTTCCCCCAAAAATCAGGATGTAACAACAAAGGTGACAGAGCAGGAAGCACCTTTGACTTTCCAGAAGAATCCCAAGTGTCAGCTGTGGCAGAGGAAGACATCTGACAGCGTTAATTATCACAGTTTTGTCAAAACTGGCCTTAAATAATTACTGACCTGTGGTCTTTGACCTGTTGTAGAAGAAGCTTCTTCTCTGCTTTGCCTGTGATTGTTTTTCCTTTAATAGTCTCTTGTGTGGGCATAGATGGCCCAGAGCAGTTTATCTGTTGTTTGCTGTGTAACAACCTTCATTCGTTCAGATATATTCAATATTATCTGGAAAGTTTAGCTCTGTTTCTTTATTTCCTCATTGACAAGCTGATGTTTAACTACAGTTCTTGGGATATTTTGGTGAGCCTGCTGCAATGAAAGAACTGCTGCCTTAATTCTAAAGAGAGCGCTTTGTTGAATTAATTAATTAGTCTTCAGAGATGTAGATAGAGTGATCTGTTGATGAGACATCAAGAAATTTCTTCTGTAAGAAGAAATTCTTCTGTAAAGAGCAGTAGGTTGGGGGTGTGCTTGTATGGACACAGGTAAACGCTCTGGTTCTACACAACCAGCATCACAAGTCTTGAAAGACTGAAAAGAACCAGTCTGAAGTTTTGCCATGATGTAATTTAGGCTTGTTCCTGATTACCTTTTTTCTCTTGAGCCTGGCTCTCCCTGTGTGTTATTGGATATTGATAGTGGTAGCTCAGTTGTGTGGGTCACAGAATCACAGAATGAACTAGGCTGGAAAAGACCTTTGAGATCATCAAATCCAATCTGTGACCCAGCACCTCCTCACCAACTAAACTATGGACCCGAGTACCACATCCAGGCTTTGCTAAAGCCCTCCAGGGATGGTGACTCCACCACCTCCCTGGGCAGACGATTCCAGTGCCCAGTCACTCTTCCAGTGAGGAATTTTTTCCTGATGTCCGACCTAAACTTCCCCTGGTGCAGCTTGAGGCTGTGTCCTCTTATTCTGTCAGTCATTGCCTGGGAGCAGAGCCCGACCCCCCCTGGCTACAACCTCCTTTCGGGGAGTTGTAGAGAGTGAGGAGGTCACCCCTGAGCCTCTTTTTTTTCCAGGCTAAACAACCCCAGCTCCCTCAGCTGTTCTTCACAGGACTTGTGTTCCAGAGACTTCACCAGCCTTGCTGCCCTTCCCTGGACACGCTCCAGCCCCTCAACGTCCTTCCTGGACTGAGGGGCCCAGAACTGGACACAGCACTCGAGGTGCTGCCTCACCAGAGCCCAGTACAGGGGAAGGATGATGTCCCTGGCCCTGCTGGCCACGCTTTTCCTGGTCTTGTAGCTCCAATTTCAATTCACCTGCCTGCCTTGGTAGACCTGGTGCCACATTCAATAAATGGGACTGAAATGGGCAAAGCTGCTGGGTTTGTGCACAGAGGACAGGGGGAGGGTCAGTCTGGGAGCTGTTTTAACCCATTTTTCTTCCTGCCTTCTGCTCCAGCCATCTCTTTCCAGACGCTGTGGGGTGAGCAGTGCCCTTGTTTTGCAGGTACACCTCGGGAGAGGTGAGGCTGTGGGACACCCGCACCTGGGACTACACAGCCCCCGTGCTGGCAGCAGTGGCGGGCCCTGGAGGGGCTGGAGCCCCGCCACACGTCTCCTTTGTGAGGATAAACAGCTCCCTGGCTGTGGCAGCCTACGAGGACGGTGAGCAACCACAACTCTCCTCCCTATTACAACAACAGCAACAACAACAACAAAAAGGTTTTACGAAAATGAAGCAGCTGTGCTCAGCTTTTTGTGTGTCTGTAATCCTGTGTATCCACACACACGCACACACTTGCTTTTATGTGAGAAAGTTGGCCAATAACCCTAAATGCATTAGGAGGAGGCATTGGAACATAGCACCCATTAAAAGTGAGCTTTAATTCCTACTGGAGCTGCTGCACAAAGCTCGAGTGCCAGGCTGTAGTCCAGCCAAGCTATCTTAAGCAAATAACTTGTTTTGCTATAAAAATATTAAATATTCTTCCACCAGCCTTCTCCTCTGGCCAAAACTCCCTTGGGGTGCTGTGGAGCTTTGTTATGGGGATGGTGGTAAACTTGGATGTCTGATTAATCCCCGTCCCTCTCGCTCTTGGCGTGGTGTGTGGATGCACTGAAGGGTTGGTTTGCAGCACGGGGTTGTCATTATATACTTGGATTTAAAGAAATGAAAGCTTTGACCTAATATTTAGTGAAACCCTCATAAAATCCTGGTTGTGTGCATTGTTTTAAATATCCTTAGAGGTTTTCTGTAATGGACAACAAGAGCCAGAGACCAACATCTTCTGGATGTGGGAACAGCAATTAAAAAAGCCAGGTTTGGACAGTGCTGGCCGACTGGGATGCTAAACTGAGGGGCTCAGGCAGAACTCAGCTCCCATCATCTTTCTTTAAAATGTATAATTGAACACTTAAAATGGCTCCTTGGGTATAAATAAAGAGTATTTGTGCACTTAGAGAGCTTTGTACACATACTGTCTTTGATCCTGGTGTTTCTACAGGTAAAAACAAAGCAGAAGGTGGATAATCCAAACAAAATCCCCAATCCACACGTTTTATTTTAAAAGCAAATTAAATGCTTTGTGTGTTTTAGGATTCTCAACATCCTTAGCTGTTTTTCTAGCTTGGATCATGCCGGGATGGTTTTCTGTGGGTAAAAATTGTGCATAGGCAACATTTTCTGACAACAGCAAATCTGGTGTTATTAATATTATTTACTCGAGTCATAGGAAATTGTAACACAGCTTTAAGTGCTGGCTTTTTTTCCAGTGAGCCAAACAATGACTAGCAGAGGGTCTTTTGTTTGTTTTCTAGTTTCCCACTGACTAATCTAATAATTTGTCTGGGTTTTTTGCCTGTCATATCCCTTGGTGTCAGTGCTGTGACTGAACTGGTTTGCATAAAGCTCGGCGTCTTTTATTCTTTTGGGTAGAAATTTTAATAGGCTCTGTGATATGGCAGTGACTCTGATTTGAGAAGCCTTGGTCAGAATAGATGAGTTTCTATGGGAATAGGGAAATAAAAAGACCCATTTTAGCAGTGTTTACTAACTGCAAGTCGAAAGCACATATTTACACTTCGGTGCAGAGAGTTATTTTAAATTTTGGGGAGGGAGCGGGCGGCTTTGAAGATAATGTGTTTGATTGTTCTTTGTTGTACTTTTCCAGCTCCCTTTCCTCTTTGTTTGTAAGTTTGACTAACCCAGAGAAACCATCTGCTCGTGTTGGAGGTGGTGCTGTCAGGCAGAGTCTAGACTTCCCTGGCGGATCCCTGGCTCGTTCCGACAGCATCGGCTCCTCCCGGTCCAGCAGGGCTCCCGCAGCGCTGGCCTTGGCACCCCGTCCCAGGGAAGGGCTGACAGGCACAGCCTGCCTTGCTCTGCTCCTGCAGCTCCCTTCCCGAGGCACAGCAGGCAGAGCAAGGAGACAGGTTTGTCTTCCCGGGATGCCCCCATCCGAAGTGGGTTGTCGCTCCACGGTGGCGCTGAAGGAAAATGGGATTGTGGCTCCTGGTGAACGTTCCCGACGGCGCCAGCCTCGGAGAAACAGGCTGCAAGGAGAGGGAAAGGAGGGAGAAATGGATGGGGAGCAAATGAAGTTCCCTGTGCCCGTGCCAGCGCTCAGTGGGGGCACTGGATGTACACCTGGGGCAACGGGACTTGGCAACTCGAGCCACAGTTGTGATTTTTGAATTCCAACCCACTGGCCTCATATTTCTTCTGCCTTGTTTCCTATTGTCAGCACTGGCAGTGCTCCAGTTTGATTTTACCACTAATTGTGTTGCACGTTACCGAACTGAAATGAATCAAATCAAAATGCTTTTCCTGGAGCATTAGATAAAGCAGGCGAGGGTTCTGGGTAATGAGCAGATGCTGCTAATGCAGGGACAGGAGAGGCCTTGCCAGGACTCCATCTGCTCCATGCTTGCCTGCCTTTGGCTGGGAGCCACAGCTTTTGGGAAACAGCAGTCTCCTTTAGCCACCCCTCTCCCCCCTGCGCTCTGGAGTTTCACGGTTTGACTGGAAAACAATGTGCAGCAACAGGAGAACAGAACTTTTTCCTGCTGTCCTTTAAGTGCCACGGGCACCCTGGTGTAGGCACGGCGGGGGACACGGCCCTGCTGCCCTGCTTGTACCCCCTCAGACCCACCCTGAGGAGCTGGTGGCCCTTCACAAGCTGCAGAGTCTCTCCCTGGAGCAAGGGGAGGTGGTTGCTGCAGGGATCAGAGGTGCTCCTGCCTGCTGCAGGCTCCAGGAGGGGAATTCTGGCAGCGCTGCTTTTTGGGACTGGAATTCTGTGGGCTTGTCCTTTCTGATGCCCCTAAAGCTGCCTGGGGGGTGTTGTCCCTTCTGTACCCTCTTTGCAGAGCCATGGGTTTGGTGCCTTCTCCTGAGGTGCTCCAAGAGAGCGGGAGCATTCCAGGCTGGCTGGAGTGAAGGAAAAAGTGTTACCAGGAAAAGTACAGGAGCAGAGGCTGGGATATTTATTCCCATCGGTGGCTGTGGGTGCAAACCTCTTGGTTTGGGTGAACCATCCCAGTCATCCCATTGCCCATGCTGGGAATGAAATAGGGTCTGTGCCTTCTCTGAGGGGCTGCCCAGGGATGGTATCGTGTGGTGGAGGTAAAATCTGGGAGCATTTGGTGGAGCTGGTGTGGTAATGGTAGTGTGAAGGCAAGGCTCTGATCACTGAGGTCTAATCTCTCACTGCTTTGTACCCTCAGTACCTGCTGGAAGTAAAAATTAAATGTAAAATGTTGGTTAATGAACTTCAAGTATCTAAAAGGTTAAATTGGCTCCTCTGACTAGAAATGTTTTTAGGGAAAACTCAAAATTCACAATAAGAAGTTTGGTGCTCCAGGCTGCTGCTCATTTCCATCCGTGCTTTTCTTGTACTGCTTGTACTTCCTAGAGATATGATATAGCTGAAAATTATAAGGAAATAAATGAATGTTCCCACTCTGGAGTAAAAAAAACACCTGTAAGGAGCCATAAAATCACAGAGTAGCCTGAGTTGAAGGGACCCACGAGGATCATCAAGTCCAAGAGTTTTCAAAAGGTAAAAAAGAGTTTTATTTTGTTCAAATCAAGGTAGAAGTGGCAAGACCACAGCTCTGAAATAGGACAAACATTGTGGAGATGATGTGAATTCAACAGCTTCTGTCCTTCCCATGCCGTTGTGTTTAGAAGCTGAATGAGCATGAAAACCACGAGCATGTTTGGATTCTGTGCTCCAGCCCAGACAAAATTTTGGTTTTTTAAATTTATTTTTCAGATAATGCACATGTAAATTGCTTTACATCTTTCCCAAAGCTGGCAGCAGCCACCAGCTGACAGCAAGTGCTGGTTTTAACACGGAAGAGCTGATGCAATGGGACTTGAGGATCTGAGCTGGGATCTTCCACACCCAGACCCAGCCCTCCCATCCCAACCTCCTGGAGCAGGCAGCTCAGGTGGGCAGTGCCCTGCGCTGTGCCCAGCTCAGGAGGGGCTCAGACAGGCTCTGTGCCGCTGCCAGACACAGCCAGGATCGTATTTACAAATGAGATTTAACACTGTTTGCCTCTGTGTTTGTGCTGCCTTTCCCTGTCGGAGGATTAGGGGATTTTACAGGGGAAGAGATAGTTGGTTTTGTTTAATTTTGTAGCAAACGCAGAGAGAAACCTGAGGGAAAATAGATGTAACAGCTGCTTTTGCAGGATGCCTTTTGTGCTCCCAGCCCTGCTGATGGGGGGAGAGGAGCCTGCAGCCCCCACCTGTGACACTGCAAGAGCTGTGCAAGGCTGGCTGGGGCTGCCGAAATTCGGGGTTCAGTCAGGATCAGCACTGCACTCTCTGAGGCACAACAGGCTCCTGCTCAACGTTTTCTCCAAGTACCTTCCAACCTGGAGGGAATTGCAATCCATGGACCTTTCATCAGGCCACAGCCCAAACATATATTGGGTTGGGAGTTGAATTTTCTGTCACGCCTGGGGCAGAGTGTATAAACAAGGCTGGTGCCGCGGTTGTCATGTTGAGTGTCAGCATTACACCAGCAGCAGCAGCAGCTTCTTGCCCTTGTTTTCTTGAGCCAGGATGACTTTCCAGCTTGCTCATAATTCTGAACAGTTTTGGGGAGTTATTGGTGGAGTTCAGTTGGAATAATCACAATTATGGTGCAGATTTTAGCGTGCCGTGAAAGCGCTGCTTATAATTCTGATTTAATGACCTAACACTTCTAAGACTTCAGCATTCAAGATAAAAAAAAGATAACGTATGGTTGCAACCTTAACTTCACCTCAGCAGAGGAATTGCTGTGGAAATGAGGCATTGGGCAGTGCTGGAGGCAGGAAGACAGACTGTGGAGAGCAGTGATCTCATCTGCACTGCTAAATCTTAGCCTGGTTTTTTTTATGCTGCCACACTAATAACCTGAACTGGAATGGTGGAGGATTTTTTGCTCTTACCCAAACATGATTGACTGTTGCAAAGACTTGCACACCCATAAATACCTTTTGCTGTTTCTGCAGTGAAATGCAGGATGTTCTGAGCAGCACTTTTAGCCCTCCTAGCAGCTTTGCCTATTTATAAATCCAGTGGAGTGTTTGCTTTTTCTGTTTTCCTTCTGTCACGACCCTTGTGGGTCCCTTCCAACTCAGGATATTCTTTGAACTCTCCTTGTTGCTCTTTACTTCGTGCTCCTTCATTGCATGTGAATTTGGGACCTTACAAATCACTTTTTTCTTATATTACCAGGAGTGTATTGCCCATATCAGATGTGTGTATGAGATGTCACACACGCTGTGTTTGCCTAGTTAAAACCTTTTTATTTTGGACAGATTTTGCTGTTGAACATCTGGTTAAAAAAAAAAGGGTACCTATCTTGAAGCAGTTTTATTATTGCATTTTATTATTTCACTCTCACCTCCTTGTCATGTTTGAGATGCAGCAATAATAGTAATATTATTATTAATAATAATAATAACAAGTAGTGACTTGTTGCCCAAAATTAGAGAGCAAAACCCTGAGCTCTGTTTGCTCCTGTGGTCAGAGTATTTTTTTTTTCCCCAGAACTCTCATCCATTTAGGCACTGTTAAACCTTTGAAATGCTCAGCACAGAGATGTGTAAACAAAAGGCTTCAGTGACAGCAAAGCAGCTTCCCTTTTTCCCCTTCATGAACCTTTAACTGGGATAAATGTTCTGCTGAAGAAAAATCGAAAATCCTCCTGCCTGGAGGAGCCTGGCAGCCAAATCCGTGGTGTGACACAAAAGTCCAGCTCTTACACCCATGATCTGCTATCACTTTTATCACTGATGGGGTTTTTTTGCCTGGTTCAATCATCTCTCTCTTCCCCATCCCTTTGTTTTAGGGAAGGGGTGCCTCGGCTCAGCCCTGCTGTGGGGTGCAGGGGATGCAGCCTGTGCTGCCCATTTGGATTTGTTAACTGGTTTTAAGCTGAGTGTGTGCAACCAGTCTGTTTTGCAAACCCAGTTCAGCAGTTATTTACCTTTCAAGCAATTAACATAATTACCATTATGCTAAGAAGTAATTTTGGGAAGTTCTGCTCGGAGCCCTTACGACTCCGTCGGGACAGTTTTAGTCGGGACTTATCTTTTTGATGGAAGCCTAATTGCAGTTTTGGCTTTGTGTAAACAAACAGAGGCGGCTAATTGTTTAGGCAAATAGCAGATTAATTTAAATATTCATCCCTAATAAAACAAAAATGGTCCCCATTATGGTACTCATTCCCATGGTGAGGAATATAAATATTCAGTGGGAGTGCCATTAGACAGGGATCTTAAGGATTATCTGCATTATTTCACATGGGTAGCACTTTCCAGATACCAAATAATCTTTACAAAAGCTAACATAAATCAATTTAAACTCGTTTAGCTACCATTTCACTATGTGCAGTTTCATTACCACACTCTTGCTTCACCTCCTCTGGGACTGGGGAGGAGTGTTTGCAAACTGGCAGCGGTGCCCATCCACAGCTGTCTGTCAGGGCTTTTATGTCTCCTTCTGAAGGGAGAGCTGCCATTAATCATTTCATCATTAACGTGCTCCACTGCAAGGGAGGCTTCTCCAGCCCTGCCTGTCACGCTGGAAGATTGCTTCTCCTTAATTCAGTGCAAAGGTGGCCCAGAAGGCTCCAGTTCCCTTCTGTTCCCTCCTGATTGCCTCAGGTTGCTCTTACTCAGATTATGATGCGTTTAAATGGAGAATTGGGGAGCCAGGCTGGCAAAAACGCAATTACAAATATGTTGCCTTTTGACTTACACTCCTTTAGGATTTGTGTTCTTTTGCTTTTCTCTGTGGTCACCAGGGATAGCACTCAGGGAATGGCTGGAGCTGGGCCAGGGAGGTTTAGGGTGGATATCAGAGAAAGGTTCTCCCCCCAGAGGGTGCTGGGCACTGCCCAGGCTCCCCAGGGAATGGGCATGGCCCCGAGGCTGCCAGAGCTCCAGGAGCGTTTGGGATGCCCAGGGTGGGGTTGTTGGGGTGTCTGGGCAGGGCCAGGAGCTGGGCTGGGTGATCCCTGTGGGTCCCTTCCAGCTCAGGTTATTCTGTGGCTCTGTGAATCGTGCAGCAAAGTGACTTAAAATTTGAGTGTGGGTTCTTCCTCGCTGGTTTTGGGGTAATTGAGGGCCTCTTTATAATAGAACAAAAGTTCAGGTGTCTGTTTACATCTGATCTCCAAACATGGAAATGTGAAAGAAGTCAAAGAGTGTTCCTCAAGGTAGGTATTAATGTTACTGGAAAGTCAAAAATTAGGAATTAGGTACAGAGCAGTGGAATCACAGAATTCTCCCAGAATCACAGATGGGTTTGGGTGGGAAGGGACCTTACAGACCATCCCATTCCCCCCCTGCCATGGGCAGGGACACCTCCCACTGTCCCAGGCTGCTCCAAGCCCCGTCCAGCCTGGCCTTGGACACTGCCAGGGATCCAGGGGCAGCCACAGCTGCTCTGGGCACCCTGTGCCAGGGCCTCCCCACCCTCCCAGGGAACAACTCCTTCCCAATATCCCATCTGTACATCCCCTCCTTCAGCTTCAGGCCAGAGCACGTGAATTTTCCTCAGAACCTGTTCCGTGGTCAGAGGAACCACAGCATGCCGAAGCTCAGATTTCCTGCCCTCATCTCTTCCCTGTCTGTTCCCTTTTTTCCACCACGTTGATTTGCAGCTGTTTGAAAGTTGTGTCAAAGCCTGAGCTAACCCCCAGTGCCCGTTTTCCAGGGACTGTCAGTGTTTGGAGCCTGCTGTTGGGGCGGGAGCCGATCCATCACTTCCAGCACAACCAGCGCATCCAGGCCTTAGCCCTGGCCCCGGGCGGCACCGCGGTGGCCACGGCGTCCGGCTTCCAGGTCAAGGTGGAGAGCCCCGATGACAAAGGGTTCTGGCAAACCCCAGGAACATTTGAAATCCAGAAACTGGTGAGTCTCCAGGCTACTCTGCTTCGTTCCAGGAGCTCCTGCTCCACTCATTATTTTTGGTGGGGTTAAGATGGATCAGTCTTACAGCCTGAGCTAGATAAGGGCGTTGTCAGCTCGAGGCTCTGACTTTGGAGCAGGTTAAGGGCTGAGCCTTCCATCCCTGAAGAGCAAGGGTGAAATGCTGGCTTAAACTAGGAGTGCAAATGAGCACAGGTCCATATGGTGCAGGAGGTTGGCTGGGTTTAAATTTTTTTTTTTTCTTTTTTTTGTCAACAGTAAACTAAGTTGGCTCATTTTGTAAATCAGTTTTCTCGCGTAGAATTGGAGCCGAAGCTCCAGGTCTCATTCCAGATCCACACTATCTGATTAATTCTGAGGCAGGATATTGCAGGCAGCCTAATAGTGTCACTTGTGAAGCTGTAACTGCTCGTGCAGCTTCTTTAGGTTGCACCTTCTGTCACTGAAGTTTTGAGAGTTGTAATTAAAACTCATTCTCTGAAGTTTTATTTTGTCTCAGAGTATCAACATTTGTTTGAAAGGGGAAGGAAATGTGTGGGAATAATTGAGTCTTGCAGCCTCTCTCCTGTAGGAGGAAGCTGTGCAGTTGAAGGGTGTGAAGTGATTTAAACCACTCCTGATTAACCCCCCTTCCAAAGTGAAGTCAGCACTTAAAATATTGGGGGATTTTGGTAACTTAAGAGATTTTCCAGTAAAAGCAGCACCCACTCCATTGTAGGTGGATCTGTTTACCTTGTTTGCTGAGTCCATTTGCCCCATGGGACAGACACTCAGGACCCCACACTCTCTTTCAAGGCTGGGTTAGAAATGAGCTGTTCAGGAGTTTAAACCCTTCCCATGGGGAAACTTTCCAGCCCTATCTTCACTGAAATGGGAAGAGCACCATCCTTGTGCTCTTGGGACAGAGGATGGGGGTCTGACATTTGGGCTGTCCTAGAGTCGTGATGCCTCTGTGTTAATTTAGGGTGTATTTTCATGATTGCACAATAAACATCAGTTATATCAACGTGTTTCCTCTTCTGGAGCACCTTATTCACATTCCAGCCATGATATTCCCTTTGTGGGCTTTAACCTTAAAGCTTTCTGTCCTTCGGGATGAGGCCATTGGGTCTTGCTCCTTTCTTTGAGGTGACATTTTGGGATGTTTAATTGTGATGTGCTCTGATTAGTTGGGTTTTTTATGGGCTCGTTCTAAAGACTGCGAGCTGAATTTCATCCTAGGAGCTAAACTTGCAAAAGTTCAGAAATAAGCTTGGTACTTGGTCTTTGTGTGGAATGAATCCATAACTGAGGTGATTCAGGACACACATGAGTAGTTGGTTCAGTTCAGCATGTGGCAGTAGTGATGCAAAAGAGTTTTTGACTGTATTAAAAATAAAAAGTCTGCTCTTTTTAGGTCAACTTCCTTAATCTGGTTCCAGATGTCACGGGGAGCCCAGTGGCAGTGGCAGCTGCAGAGGACATTGTCTATCTCCTGAAAGCAGAAGATCCTGGCAAAGTTCTCCACTCTGTCTATGGCCAGCCTGTCACCTGCCTCGATGTGTCTGCCCGTGAGGCGGCCTTTGGCATCAAAACCTTTGGCTGGTTACTGAATGAGCCCAACCAGGTATTGTAATTGTTTTTTTGATAAGATTTTTATACCTTTGTAATTAAGGAAAAAAGAGTTTGTGCTGAGGGCTTCTTACCCTGCTCTCCAGCTTTTGACAGGAGAGAGAAGACAATGGAATGCAATAATGGTCACAGTAATGATGCACCTTTGTGTTCTTCTGTGGGCTGAAGTGAGGGATTCTTGTTCAGCCAGCTGAGTTCCCTTTGCAACCTCTGCTCCTCAGCAAGGCCCAACTCGGTTTATGCTGCATCAGTTATGCCTCAGGGGAACTCATCTCAAAAAACCCACCTAAAAACCCCAATAACAACCCAAAAGCCCAAAGCATCCCTCAGCCTTTCTGGTGAGGGCGTCCTGAGCAGGGTCAGGCACATGAACACCCTTAGGAGGAGGATGCTTGTTGTGCTGTGCACTCGAGTATTGGCCCAAGCTGTGAAGAGAGCTGTTTCCAGATGCCTTGGGAAGAGTTCCTGTCCCTTTCCTGCCCCTTGCCTCCCTTTTCACTCCCTTTGCATTCTGTTTTTGTGTTACACTTCAGGCCGTCAGCAGTGAGGGAAGGAGGGTGTTTCAGGCAGGTGGAGAAGGAAGCAGGAGGGCAGCACCCAGATGAAAGGAGCTGTGGTCTGCAGTGTGGAAACGCAGGATTTTCCTTGGCAAGTGACAAGAAAGGCAAAGCTTTATTTAGGACTTCCTCTGTTAGGAACAAACGTGTCCAGATGCATCTCATTCCCCTTAAAATTCCTGTTCACCATAAATACCTCAAGGGTTGAGATGCTGCAAGCTGTGCTGTCTTTATTAATTCCTTTGCTGTCCTAATCCAGCTCTTTTCCCTCCAGAGGTGGGAGGTCAGTAGGTAAAATTGCCTCATTTGTGGGCATTACCCCAGTGATCACTTCTGTGCCTCCTAAAGGAACAGAGAAACCTCCCCAGGCCCCGAGTGCCGCTCAGCAAAGCCGGACACCTTTCCTAAATTAGTCCTGAGCTGCCTGGCTCTTGCTGGCAGATTGTATTAAGCCTGGTGCATCCTAATCAGGGAGATGGGCCCAGACGGCCGGGGGGTGTGACAAGGACACTGCCTTGGCACTGCTGCTCCAGCTGACATCACGCCGGAAATTAATTACTAATGTCTATTATGATAATTACCGGCCTCGCGCAGACGTGAAGGGACTTTGCAGCGGCTGATTACGCTGGGCACACGGTGGCAATCTGTCTTTGGGAGAGCTCTCCCTCCTGGAAATGCAATCCTGGAGGATTCCAGCCCCCGTGGCTGCTGCCTGTGTTTCTCCCCAGTTTGGGGTTTTCTTTGTTTTCCGCCGGGTTATTATTTTTCTTCTCGCAATCCCTGCCTAGTAACCTGCTTCCCGATGAAAACACTTAGGGAAACCATCTTTTCCCTCCCTCTCTCTTTTTTTAATAATTTTCTAATTTTAGCCACGTTTGACAGCAGAGCCGAGATCTGAGGCATAAATTTTGTGGGAACTTTTATGTCGGAGAGGAGGAAAACATCAAATCCGTGGCCTAGACTTGGCTCCTGTCAGATGAGAGACGCCCGTGCAGGAGGGAGGGGAGAACAGAAATGCTTCATCCCTGAGAAGCTCAGCTTGCACTTTAGTAGCACCAGAGAACCCAAATGTGATGCTGTTTCTTGAAAGTTCTTCTGCTTTAGTGCTCCTGGAGCTCTTTTTTTAAGTTAAGCTGTGAAAGATTTCCTTGTTTCAGCTCTGTTAACTCAACACGAAACACATTATTTCCCTTAAATTCCAAATTCTGAGATCTGTGTTCCCATCTAGGCTTGTCTAGGGCTAATTAAATAGCTCGGATAACGACCCACGGGGGAAATCCTTATTCCCAGGGCATCCAGGGGACGTTCCTTGAGGGATGATGTCAGGCCAGTGACACATCCCCCGTGTCAGGCAGTTGGGAGCCCCGTGATCACAGAGCTGCTGCAGCACCCACCACCAAGGCTGGGCAGTCACCTGTTGGAATTTCGGGTTTAAACACCATGGGGGAGATGAAATCCACAGATTGGCTTTGGTCCTCTCCGTGTCAGGATCTAAACCTCGTAAGGAGGCAGCAGGATAAGTGTTAGGCTTGACTTCATCTGATTTCTGATGCA
This sequence comes from Dicrurus megarhynchus, assembly GCA_013399195.1. NCBI lineage: Eukaryota > Metazoa > Chordata > Aves > Passeriformes > Dicruridae > Dicrurus > Dicrurus megarhynchus. The sequence continues at coordinate 233,351 of VXAD01010502.1, forward strand.
GTCTGGATCTGGCTGAAGCTTTTCTTGTAGCTGGTGCCTTTATAACCTTCCCTGAACCTGCTGTCAGGTAAGTCTGGGCTCCTGCTGTAGTTCAGATGAGCTTTGTGGATTATTTCTATGAAATTAAGAGGTGTTTATTCTCCTGAGGTGGGAGGAAAAACCCTCAAACACAACTTTCTCCCGTATTTCAAATTCTGCTCAAAATTTTTAACGTATTCAGCAGTTCTTGGGGATATAAGATAATGAACAAAGGGGGATTTGGAGGTTTTTCCACCAAAGCAGCTTCATACAGCATGCATGAGGATTTTTATTACAGCTATTATCAGGCACAGTTCAGCTGTGGGTTTGGTCACTTTGTGCACGGATGTGAACCTGATTGCAGGGCTGGTGGATGGGGAAGAGAGGAGGGAAGGGATGATTTAAAGCTCCAGCTCAGGGGCAGAAGGCTGTGGATGTGTTGAGATCAGCTCTCTTGGGTGCTGCTTGTCAATGTCATGGCTTTTGCAGCGCTTTGGAGCTGCTGGTTGGCTTGTACTTGATGAGAGATGTTCAAGCTCACCTGGCTCCTCTCAGCAGCCGTGAAACACTGCCTGGGTTTGCTCCTGGGTTTAGTGTTTCCATGGAATTCTTCAGCTGCTTGGAAGCGTCCAGTGGAATTAAGCACTGTTGTGAACTGATAGTGAGTGAAAACAAATTTTAAACCACAGAATCCCAGAATGATTTGGGTTGGAAGGTCCTTAAAGCCCATCCAGTTCCACCCCCTGCCATGGGCAGGGACACCTTCCACTGTCCCAGGCTGCTCCAAGCCCTGTCCAGCCTGGCCTTGGGCACTGCCAGGGATCCAGGGGCAGCCACAGCTGCTCTGGGCAACAGTAAATAATCCTTTAAATTGAGTTTCATACTTTACAGTCATTTTTGGATGATATATTTAGGTCATAGCTTCTTTACAGAAGCTTTTACATCTTTCTTGCACCTTATTTTAACGAAAATCCTTCTAACTGAGAAGCTGCATTGTCTTTCCTGATGTCGAATCTCTCCAGTTCTCACAGAGTTCCAGAGACTTCCACTTTTTTAATCGTAGTTTTTCTTGTTTAAAAAACGTGGGATTTTTCACTTCTGTGAACCCCTGTGACCCTTGTAAATAGCCCAATTTTCAACAAATTCATCTCTGTGGACTCTTGTTCTCATACCAGTAAAAGGGCAGGGCTTACTGGTGACTGAACAGATGGAACTTGCCCAATGTCTCTCTATGAGGAGCTGCAGGCTGTTAGCAGGTCTTTGGAGGTGTTGAAAGGTGTTTTCAATACCTTTTTCTTTATAAACTCTTGGTACCACCTCAGAGAGGTAAAACTCTCCAAGGAACTGAGCCTCTGTTGGCCGCTACAAGAAAAAGAGACCAGCAGAGAGTCCAGAACTTTTCCTTGTCTAAATTTTCCATGATTTATTGATCGAGTAAATGGCGGGGAATAATTTTGCAAGTTAAAATAAATAAATGAATAAAAAACGAACTGAATAATAAATCACCAAATCCCTTTCTGTTGGCTGACATGAAGGACATTCTGCTTTTTTCCCCTGTTTGTACAATAGCGGGAGTGCCTCAAAATTGGCACGGCAGCCTGGGTAGGTGCCTCGTGTGTGGAAAATACAGCTGCTGGGATGTGCCACGAATATTCCAGGTGATGAAACCAAGGGCATTAATTCAGTTTTTAAGGTTCAACTTGCCTCTCTTCTCCACGGGAGAAGGTTTCCCTGAGGTTAGGGAATACCTGTCCCTGGGCTAGAGGGATTTTTTGAGCGCGTGGGTGGTTCAGTGGGTAAACACGACATCCTCCCCGCGGGCCCTGGAGCTCTTAGCCCAGGCTTCAGCCACGAGTCAAACGATCCTGGTGACCCCATGCCAGGTCCTAGCAGACATCTGCCCACATCCCAGCCCATCCCAGGCTGGCAGAGCCCCGGGGGCTGGCAGTGCCCAGGGCTGCAGGTGCGTTGGCAGCGCCGGCACGACGCTTGGCTCCCCTTCTTGCCACCAGCCTGGAGCCTCACTCTGCAACTCCAGGCACGGGGAAACTTCAAAGGGAAAAGCAAACTCCGCTTGTCTGTAGCTCTGTGTGTGACTCGTGCAGCAGGTGTTGGATGGGGAGGAGCGGGGAGCTGCTTTTCCTGCCGGATTTGCCGGGAGCTGTGCGGGCTCTGCTGGTTTTGGGTTTTCAGGCATCGCCCGGCGCATGCGGCTGCCAGGGAAAAGTCACCTCTAGGATGGCACCAAAGTCAATTTTCCACATGCTCAGAGAAGTGCTTGTGTTCCCAGCTCCCCACAATGACTTATATCTGGCAAGAACTTGCAAAATAGTCTCTCTGGCTGATTGTCAAAAATTACATCATATTGGAGTAAACTGCTTTTAAATCAAACATCCATTATTCATGGATATTAACTGCTTTTTATTTATTTATTTATTTTTTTAAACTGGCTGTTTTGTGTTTGATTTACTCTTTTTCTTCCTCTCTGATTGTCTGTCTGTCTCCCTCAGCTGCTCCTTTTAAATCTTAGCTCATCTTGAAATTTATGGAGCCAGAACACTTATCTGTGTGCACAAGCATCAGCTTGCTGACCTTGCAGTTGTTAGCAGGCAAATTGTTTTTGTTGTTGTTGCAGTGCGATGTGCCATATTTACAGTAGGCAATCCAATACATTTGCACTGGGAAACTGTCCCCCTGGGGCTTGTAAACTTTAAAAATATTCTTTATTTTCCACATTGCTTTAGAAATAAAATCCAAACTTGCAGCAGTGCGTGCCATATGTTGTCTTTAATTTGATGAGTTCCCCCACAAATGCGTATTCCTGCTTTTGTAGGTACCCTCTGGGTTGGATGGGTTTGACCTGAGCAGAAACCAGATCCCTTTTTAATTTATGGTGGACTTGGAATTTCACGACCCTTTTTTTTTTTTCGTTGGCAGTATTTGTGTGTATTCAGGCAATGTTTTTTCCAACTGGCAGAGGGCTGGACAGAAGGAAAGGGGGAGAAACACAATCTGAAAATAAATGTAAATTCTGTTCTCAGGCTTGCTGCTTGATCCTCTGCCACTCTGAGCAACTCAGGGTGGTTTTATTTTAGTTAAAATGACAGAAACCTCAATCCTGGACAGTTCTTTCCGAAAAAGTGGTTCTTTAATGGATGCTGTGTGTTGCTCAGTGAGGAGAAGGATGTAGGGTTTCAGTGTGGTTTTTACAAAACGCTTTTTGCTGATATTTATGATCCTCCCTGCAACACTGCATCTAAATAAGAACCAAATGCACCCCCCGCACACAGGGATTCACCCAGCTCCGAGACACAGCTCGCTCTCTCTTGGACAGGAGGCAGGAAGGGGATGGGAAGGGAAAGGGAAAGCAGCTCTCCCCCAGAGCAGGCGTGTGCTGGCTCCCAGCCAGGACAGTGGGATGGACACCCCAGCTCTTGTTGAAAGTACCACGGGCTCTTTGATAACAAGTGCTCGGGGATTTGTTGTTTTAATGTTCCGTCCAAAAAAGACATCTCCGACAACGCAGCATCCCAAAACACCTGCTGGGGCTTTGGACACGCATGGAAGAGTTCCATCAGCAGCATTTCCTTCAGTTCCTTGGTTTTTCTTGGAAGTATCTCAAGCAGAGTGCTTCGACCAGGCTTGACCTCGCTTAGCTGCGAGATGTAACAAAGCTCACAGCTCAGCTCTTCTGGCTCCAGAGCCTTTAATTCTTTGGGAATTAATTTCAGGCATCTTTCAGGAGTTCTTGGGCAGCATTTAAAGAGAGTCCCCTGTACCCACCACTCTGCAGTTCCGTGCAGAACAGGAACTTTCCCTCTCTTGCCGTGCCTGGGCTCGTGAATTTGCCGTTCCCGGCACAGCCCTCCCAGAAGAGCGGCCCAGGTTGAGCCGTGCCCAAGTCGCCCAGTAAAGAGGGGAATTAGTCTAATGCACTGCCTTAACAAAGGGGAGACTATGAGCATGAATAATTAATGCCCCCAGTCTGTGGCAGGGGGCTAAAATGAAGTCCCATTTGCTCAGCCTTATTAAAAGAGAGAGAGAGAGAGGGAGGGATGGTAAAGGTCGTTAAGGGACTTGTAACAGGGAGAGAATCGCCTCGGAGATGGATAATGTGTTTGCTAATCTCTGTGGTCTTTAACTAAACAGAATGCTGAAGGTACTCTGGCTATTCCTGGCTTGTTGAATTATTAAGCATTCGGGGAGATTGCCTGGCTCTTGGCCAACAACTTGGACTTTTCATTTGGCCGATGTTAGTAGGTGACACCTTTTATTTGGGCCGTCGGATCCCGGTGCTGGCTGCACGGGGTCTTTAATGCTTTTCCTCCCTGAGATCCCAGTGGGACCAGGGCTGCTCGTTAGTGTGTTATCCCAGGGTTCTTCATTTCACACCCAAATGCTCTTGGTTCATGTCCCTCAGTTCGGTACCTATTAGGTCACTGGGCTTGGGTGTCCATTATAGGATTATAAATACCTTTAAAAGGGTAATCCCCTTGCAGGGTGCATTATAGGATTATAAACCTCCCAGAGATCTTATGCTTTATCTGCCCTTTAACACACAGGCCCTTATTTCAAGTCCCTGTTGACCAGGTATTTCCATTCTCTCTCCTTGGCCTTTGTAAGGAAAATCCTTCTTGCCTTGGGATATTGCAGGAGAGAGAGCTCATCAGAGGTGTTCCAGCAACTTCAGAATTGTCACCAGTGTGCTTTTAAAGCCCTGTCTCCAGGAAATTATTATTCAGACTTCAGCATTCTGAGTGCTTTTAGCTTCTTTACTTATCAGCTGGTCGGGATAAGGGGTTGAAATTCATTTGCAGGCCATAAAGCTGCTCAAGACAGGTTGAATTTCGAGATAGGCAAAACCTGGATACTGAAAAGCACAAAGAGACTCTTCCAACGATGGGGCTGATTGGTTAGAAAGATATTTGTGCATGATAAAATTTAAAATAAATTTTATTTTAATCATCAGTCCTGTTATTGATTGTTAAAATAAACAATCTTTAAAGGAATAGAGACTGGCATGAGAAGGGAAGGAGTTAAAGGGAGTAGGAGAAGATGATAAAAGCTTTTCTTCCATTTTTGTGGGTGTGAACCTTTATTTTGTTACAGACTGTGAGATGCAAACACTTTAAATTGGTGGCCACCTACAAGTTTTGTGAGGAGAAATAAGTCGTTTTTCCAGCTGGTGTTACCCGTGAGCTTTGCCACAGGGCTGCGGGCAGGAGAAAATGTAACAAGGAAAACAGGGGAGCCTTTCAGGGCTACGTGGAAGCAATTCTTCATTCCAGCCTTTCATGGCCGTGAGTGGATGTTCAAGTATGTGTCCTGTGTTTATGGCATGGATGGGAGCTCTGGTCATTTAGGTAAATTAATAGTTGGTGGATGTTCACTGCAAGTATCGGCCCCAGGGGGCTTTTAAGAAAGCAGCTTTTGGCCGTCTCCCCTCTGGAGTTTTAACATCCAGCTGGGAAGGGCTCAACTGGGAGCTGGAATACATCGCTCCTGACCCCATCATTTATTGTTCTTAAGCTGAATTCAGCAGTTTATTGACTTTGTCTTTTGTTCCAGACTTTCCAAGGAGAAGTTTGGGTTGCCAGGAGCAGATATTAATTTCCTTTGCACTGAAAACCCTTGGAGGTGCCTTTGCCAGAACATCATTATCTGTGGGTTTGGTTACTGAGCTGTTGGGAGCTGGGCTGAAGTGAGAACAGGCTGTAAACTACTTTTTACCTCAAACACTAACATTTCCATGCAGTTGGTAGCAGCTTTTTCCTTGGGGTGGAAGTTTAAATTAATTTTTATTTACATGTAACTTTTATGTCCTAAATTCCCCAGCAAAGGTCATCCTTGCTTTGGTTTTTTTTGGGTCTTAAGGATGAGAAATGCCATGGTTTTTGGGACAGCTTCACAAGGAACTAGTTCGGAGATGATAAATCTTAGGAACACCTAAGGAAGTTGGATATGGATGTGGTGATCCCGACAGGGAGCTGAAATACGTCTGAATTTGCCTGGTCTTGGCAGAAATGGCAGGTGGAGGAAACCTGCAAATTCTCTGCCTGTCTTTGCCCTGTTCTTTGAGATTTTTAAAGCTTTGCTTTGGTTGCCCAGAGGCCTCCACCACCAAATGATCCTCTCCTGCTCTCTTAATTCACCTTTCAGATCTCTAAAATGGCACAAATAAAAGGCCAGGCAGCGTCAGTGCTGCTGTTCTGGCAAATGTTGAGCTAATACATCCAGATAGTGCAATATTTATTGAGCTGCACGTGGCTGTAATCAGCAAATTAGAAGTAAGGAATATTGATGTGACGTTGACATGGCCACGCTGATGTTGCCATGGAAGCTGTAGGGTTTTTCTGATGTTTCCAATGCCATTAACTCTTTTTGTGGTCACAGGGTTTCTTTTAATTTAAACGAGCATCACCATGAAATTTAATCATGCTTATGAAGTTATATAAGACCAGGTGCAGCGCTGAGCTCCACTGGGCTTTGACCAGTGCATTTTCCTGTTTCTAAAAATACTCGTTCTCCTAAATTGAAAGGCCCAAATAGACACATCTCATCTGGCCCCACAGGAAGGACAGCAAACGTGATTAAACTGATTGAGGGGAGGAGTGGGAACGGCCGGGGAACAACTCGTGCTTCTCATGCAGGCTCTGGTTGAATCATCTCGGGTTCTGCCTAAAATCAGAGTTGTTTTTCTGCCTTTCCCATCTGAGCTGCCACTTCAGATGTGACATTTCTCTGTGTGTGCGTGAGGGCACCCAGGCTCTCAGCAGGGCCGTGGTCAGCTCTGCTCTGCAGTTCCTGCTGCACTTGACTGGATCTGCCTCTCATTGTCCATCTGTCCAGACCTCCCCAGGGCTGGTGCTGCTTGCTTTTACTGCTCTCTGAAATGTTAAAATTGATGAGGAAACTCCTTGCTTTTCCTGTAAGCCTGAAAGATTTGTCCTGTGTGGTCTGCCTGGGAGCTGTACCTGGCCATACTGGTGGTGCATCCCTGCTTCTTGCTGGATCCCACTGGGAAAGCTGAATTCCTTATTTCTGAGGGTGTCACTGCCTCTCCTCACAGGGGTAGCTCTGTCTCTTGGTTCTGTTTTACACACCAAGTCCTGCAGAACACCCCTGGTGGTCACGGCTGTGCTTTGGGCTGCAGCATCGGCACATCATCATGGTGCTCCTGCTCAGTTCCTGAGCTGTTTTCTTCTCTTCCTGCCAGATCCTTCTTTACAACCTGGAAACCAACCAGTGTGTGACCAAGGTGGGCAACTCCATAGGCGACTTCTCGTGTGTCAACCTCCACAACAGTCCCCCCAACATGCTGGTGGCAGGCAACAAGGACAGAAGGTAGGTGCTCCCGTCTCCAGTCTCCCAGCTTCCTGTCCTACATCTGGCCCTGCTGGAATTGGTTCCTCCTCTCGTGTTTCCATGAAGCTGAGGAACAAACTATTAGGTAATAGTTGGATGTGGCTGTCAGTGTGCTTTGTCTGGGGAAGCTCCACGGGAAGAGGAGCTTTCGGAGCCATTTGGTGGACGCAGTTGGTGCACAGCCCAGCGAGACCACTTGGAATATCTTCCACTTCCCCGCCGCCACCCGCAAAATGAGTTTGGCATTTAAAAGCTCACTTTCTGATATTAAAAAAATAACCTAAGGGATGAATCACAGAGGATGAGATGGGCCCGGCTGCCAAATGATGTCAAGAGTGTATTTCGGAACACTGTGATGTCCCTCAGGTGACGGAGAAAAAAAGAGACTTTCATATGAACAGATTCCAGCTTCTATTTAGCTGATTAGCAGCTTTCTCTTTAACTCCTTGGCTTGGGGAGTAGGATTTTCCCAGCCCAGTGTCCGCTGCCAGGAATGGCCGCGCTGGGAACAGGCAGTGCGAAAGGATTAAAGTGCTTAAAAAGACCCTTTGAGTCCAATTTTTAGATTTCCTTTTTTTGGCGAGTCGCTTGTGGGGTCTGATCCAGTGCACCAAAGGAGATGTGGGATGGCCAGGAGCCAGTCTCTAATGGCTCCTGCTTCCTTCCCTCCTCCTTTCCACACTGGGCACCAGGCTGCAGGTGGTGCTCTGCTCTGGTGCTGGGATCAGATTGGAAGGCGGGTACTTCCCTCTGCCAAATCCCAGGCCTCTGTCCCGCCAGTGCAGCAGCTTGCAAAAATGATTATTTTGTCAAACAGCTTTTTTTTTTTTCTCCTTCCCGGTGAATAGGGAGTGCGAGCAAACCTCACACTCTCTCAGCAAGGAGCATAAAGGAAATAGCTGAAGTTTGACAAGTGGAATTGAATCCCTGGGAGGTTTTTTCCCTCTAAAAGCAGATAATTGATTTTCCAAAGCACCCCAGTAAAACTGCCTCCAGTTTTGATCTCCTGCACGATGACGGGAGAGGAGCTGGAGTTGATCTCCTTCCCCTTTATAGCAGAGTAGATGTCTGTGCCCTTCCCCTCCAGAAAGCTTTTGGGGTTTTCAGCTCAAGCACTGACTGAGTTCAAAGATGTTACTAGAACAGCAAGGAGTTAGGGATTAATAGTTTGAAAGACAAGTTTGGCATCCAGGAGGCAGGACCAGAGTATTTCAGAGGTCAAATCCTCGTGTGATGCTGCAGGAGGGTGCTGGGCATCCACAGGTGGAACAAGACTGAGATCTCCACGGCCACATGATGGAGTGAGTTTGTCAAACAGGGACCTTGCCATGGGAGGTCAGGCTGCTGCTGGCCAGAGGGAACACTTACTGCTTGAATTAAATACCCAATTTCCCTTGAATCTGCTCTTCTTTGCTCAAAACCGTGAATTTGAAAAGTAATGCTCACAAAGTGGTTTTGGTAGGGCCTGTAAAATCTGTCCTTCCGTCGGAAATTCCTGCTGAAGCACTGCTGATTGATTTGATTCCTGAGCTGTGCTTTGCTCTGGCAAGAGGCCTCCTAGCAGGGAGCGTGTGCTGATCCTGCTTTTCCTTGGTGGAAGCTGAGCTGGTGAGGAGCGCTGGGACAGCAGACATATGGCAAACCCAGAAAGGTGTGGATCCAAACGTATTCCACGCTCTCCTGAAGGCGAGGCAGCTCACTCCCAGGGCAGTCTGACAGCAGGGTCCAAGCCTGGCCACGAGAACACCTCCCTGGAGCTGGGATGAGTCCGAAGTGCTCCCACTGAGCCCAGCTGTCCAGGCAGGAGATGCTGGGCCAGGTCTGTGTTACAGCGTCACGTGGGATTGGCAAAACGCTGTTGCTTTTTTTCCTTAAGGCACATCTGAGCAGCACAAGTGCCTCTGGTTCTTCCAGGGGAGTGCCAGCACGGACACCTGCCTGAAAGCTGGGTGCTTGCTCATGGAATAAGCAGGGCTCAGATCTTGGCTTCCAGCTGTGCTTTCCAAACAGGAGCAGCTTTGGTTGCTGTGAGAACACACACACAGGACATCAGGGAGAGCTCCAGGAGTGAGCCCTCCTTTCCCAGAGCACAGCCCCAGGCTGTGGGGAGAGCTCCAGGGGTGAGCCCTTCCAAAGAGCCCATCCTTTCCCAGAGCACAGCCCCAGGCTATGGGGAGAGCTCCAGGAGTGAGCCCTTCCAAAGAGCCCATCCTTTCCCAGAGCACAGCCCCAGGCTGTGGGGAGAGCTCCAGGGGTGAGCCCTTCCAAAGAGCCCATCCTTTCCCAGAGCACAGCCCCAGGCTGTGGCCAGAGCTCCAGGAGTGAGCCCTTCCAAGCAGCCCATCCTTTCCCAGAGCTCCTCTGTGCTGGAGCTGGGGGAAGCGAGGAGTCCTTGCCCTCCTCTCACTGCGGGCTGGGCTGTTCCGCACGGAGCGCGTCCCTCGCCCTGCTCCAGCGTGTTTTCCTCCGTGTCAGATGGATGCTGCTCTGCTGGAGCTCTGGACTGCTCTGCTGCCTTTTCTCTCAGCTCCTGAAATGTGTTATTTGTAAAATCATATGATGCAATCTCCGCTGGAGAAGGGGAAAGGAAGGACTTGCAGCACCATTAGGATCGTAGCAGGGGTATGGAACGAAGTACGGTTAATGTGTTGGAACAAGTGTGTTTTGGCCTTTTCTGGAATTAATGTGGACCTGATGGGTTTGTTCCTGATAGCCATCAGCTGGGAGGAACTTGCTCTGGCTTCCTCTCAAATCTGAGCTCAGTGTTTCCCCTTTCCTTCTGTTTTTACTTGCTGCATTTTTTTATTCATTTATGTGCTTTGCTTTAGCTCTCAGCTGTGATAAATAAGGATCAAACCCCACACTCCCTTGTGATGTGTGCTGGGTTTAAAACTTAACACCATTAGCTCTAACTGGTATTGTGGCCTTGTAGCAGTGGTTGGAATCCTAAGCTCTTCTTCTGTAGTTCTGCTTCTGGCTGAGCCTTCAGTTCATTTCTCTTCAAAATGCTTTGAGGGGTCAATAATGTCTGAAAATCAGATGTCCTAAAAACTGCCCACAGTCAGTTGCATTTTTGAAGTCAAAGCAGATCCTGGTTGCTGGGTGCTTTGTTTTAGTGTTGGTGATTAAGTCAAGGGGGTATAAACCTGTAATTCCCTGTCTTTTTTGAATTGCCACACATTTCATCTCCTCTGAAATCTTTGCAAAAATCATCCTTTCCTTAATCCTGGTAATATCACCCCTCACCCACAGTGGATGTGGGTACATACCAGGGGTAGGATGTGTTAACAGTGTGCCCAAAACAGATGTTTTATGCCTCATGGCATTGCTGATGTTTTGGGAGGCACAGAGAGAGGAGCTTTCTCCAATTTCACTTTTATTTCATATCATAGACTGATAGAATCATGGAATGGTTTAGGAGGGACCTTAAAGCCCATCCCATCCCACCCCCTGCCATGGGCAGGGACACCTCCCACTGTCCCAGGCTGCTCCAAGCCCTGTCCAGCCTGGCCTTGGACACTGCCAGGGATCCAGGGGCAGCCCCAGCTTCTCTGGGCACCCTGTGCCAGGGCCTGCCCACCCTCCCAGGGAACAATTCCTTCCCAATATCCCATCCATCCCTGCCCTCTGGCACTGGGAAGCCATTCCCTGTGTCCCAAGTCCCTCTCCAGCTCTCCTGGAGCCCCTTTAGGCCCTGCAAGGGGCTCTGAGCTCTCCCTGGAGCCTTCTCCTCTCCAGGTGAGCACCCCCAGCTCTCCCAGCCTGGCTCCAGAGCAGAGGGAGCCCTTGGAGCAGCTCCGTGGCCTCCTCTGGACTCCTCCAGCAGCTCCAGGTCCTTCCTGTGCTGAGACCTCAGAGCCCTCTTTAGGTCCTAGGAATTGTAGAGACTCAGAGAGCTCCTGTGTGGTGGCAGAAACCTGCCTGAAGAAGATCTCCGGTAACAGAAGTCAGGGTGAAGATTCAATGGTGAGGAGGATGGGCCCTGCTGCTGTTCCAGCCCTGGAGCCGCAGTCCCAGATTTCCATAAAACCCCCACGTCCTCGTGCTCTCGGAACCCGCAGGCTGCGCGTCCAGAGCTGCTTTGATCCCCGTTTCTGCCTTCAGGGTGCGGGTGTTCGACGTGCGGCGCGGCGAGGCCGCGTGCTCGCTGTACGCGCACCAGCTGGGCGTGTCGGCGGCGCAGATGGACGAGTGGAAGATCGTCAGCGGCGGCCAGGAGGGCCTGGTGTGCGTCTGGGACCAGCGCATGGGCACCAAACTCTGGGAGATGCACGCCAGGTGACTCGGGCTCGGGGGGAAGCCGGGCCGTGGGGGTTAGCAGGGCTGGCGGGGAGTGTGGGAATGAGGGAATTTTTGGGGAGTTCGGTGTGGTTTCTGTGTGGTTTGGGGCCCTTTAGCTGTCCCGGCCTTTCTGCTCGTCAGTGGAGTGTTTCAGTCGGTGCGCAGTTGTTTCCCCTGGATTTTCCATGAAATTCAGTCAGTGACTTCTCCCTGCCCCATCCCCAAGCTCAGTTTAGTTGTTGGACCTTGATTTTAGAGTGCTGGACTGGCTGTTTTGAGAGTGACTGGTTCTGGCTGTCTCCGTCCAGTGTATCCAGCACGATCCCTGCGTTTTTGTTCACCTCAGCCACACATTCCCTCAATGGTGAGGATCAAAGCATTTAAACTCATTTAAATACCGAAATACCGGTTTGTACCGAGCACAAGGAGCACGGCACTGAAAGTACAAGCAGAGATCAGCATCCTGGAGCTGACACTTTGTACAGCTAAATGAAGATTTCCTGATCAAAGCACAATTCCCAGGCTTTGTCTGGATAAAGACTCGAGGATTTAGCCCCTTGTAAGTCTGAGTGATATCCATAAAATGAACAGATAAATCCTGATTTCTTCTTTTTTTTTTTTTAATGCATCTTCCCCAAAGAGGAGCTAGATGAGGTATTTACAGGCAGGGAAGTTCAAGCTGGAACTGTCATTGATTAATAGCAGGTATCACTTTCTGTGTTGACCCTGGGAATGATAAAGGCTGTTGTGATGTGGCTGATGCATTAAGGACAATATTGCATTGATTGTCTCCTTGGCATGCTCATTAGTGCTGCTCCAGGAGGGGGCAGGCAGGGCAGGGCTGAGCTCGGGGATGTGCTCAAAGCTAAGCCATTCCATTAAACATATAGAAAACACTGCTTAATCTGTAGAGGAATCAGAAGGGATCACTCCAATCAAAAGGCATTCCTAGATAAGGTGTGTGCTGTTATCCCTGTGCCAGGGATGGAAAGCAGGAGCAGGAGCTGAGGGAGGTGACAGGAGAGACACATTTGGGGTGTGGAGATGAGCCATCCTCATGTGAGGAGAGAAGTGACTCCTGCTTGAACAGGAAGTGCTGTTCTGGGGGTTTGGGGTTGGTTACTCACCCCTGAGAGGGAAAGGAGTGAACACCTGACCTCGGTGTCCAAAGGAGGGACATGAGGATGGGGAGGGGTCTGGAGGGGCCACACAAGGAGCAGCTGAGAGCTCTTGTTCAGCTGGAACAGAGGAGCCTGAGCTCAGATCCTCCCCAGGGGGCTGGAACTTCTCCCAAAGGGCAGCTCTGATCTCTGCTCCCTGGGACAGCTGGAGCTGGGCCAGTGGGGTTTAGGGTGGACATCAGGGAAAGGTTCTTCCCCCAGAGGGTGCTGGGCACTGCCCAGGCTCCCCAGGGAATGGGCACGGCCCCGAGGCTGCCAGAGCTCCAGGAGCCTTTGGACAGCGCTGCCAGGGATGCCCAGGCTGGGGTTGTTGGGGTGTCTGGGCAGGGCCAGGAGCTGGGCTGGGTGATCCCTGTGAGTCCCTTCCCACTCCGTGATTCGTAGCTTGTGCCTTACGGTGCATCTCTGAACCAGCTCAGGGTGTGTGGGGTGTCCTTCCCCTTCGTTTTGGGAAGCATCCTGCCCTTCCCGGGAGCGCTGCAGCCCTTAGGGCAGCCAGCAGCCAGCCCAGCCCGCATCCATCCCTCCCTGCCAGCTTTCCAGCGTTATTTTCTGGCCTCCTCGTGCGTTCTGGGAAGAGCCCACTAGATGGGGATAGAAGATGTGGGATCTGCTCCAGGCTGGAAGAGCCAGAGGTGCAGGTTTCCGGCCGTAGGGAGGGCGCTCCGTGTTTAATCCAAAGCCGTTCCTTTCCCAGCACTCGGATTTTGGGAGTCCGGTGCAGGTGGCGGCTCACCCCGTGCTCTGGGTTGTTTTCCAGACATCCAGTCCGCCACGTGTGGTTCAATTCCCACAGTCTGATCACTGCCAACATCCCCGAGGAGAAGAACCCCCGAGGCTCCAGCATCACTGACGACGACCCCAGCGTGCACCGCAAGTGAGGAACCAGCCCACAGCAATCTGCTTTGTTTTTAAATAGCGCCCTGAGTACCTGAGTCATCACCCAGAGCACTTACAGAGGGGGTATAGCAGCAAAAAAATAAAACTAAAACAAAGTTGAAGGGTAAGGTTTACAAAACAAGCGATGAATTGGCTCTTGATTTGCTTGAGCACAAAAAAAAAAGCTTTTTTTTCTCAGCAGGGGAACATAAAGTCCACTGAAGCCAGGCAGGGAATGCAGCCCTCTCCATGCTCGAAATATTAGTAATGCTGTCTCCTCCTAAAGGAAAACTGCTGGCATTTAAGCTGCAGGTTTTGGTATTTGCATCTCAAATGGCTGTTAGTGCTAATTGAACTATCAAATACCAATGTATTTATCTTCCCCCGTGCTGGAGAGCCTGGAGATGTTTCAGCAGATGACAGTCACGTCTCTGCAGGGCTGGAGGGAATGATTCACCAGCCCTTCCCAGCCTTGCTGGGTCCCTGGGAGGAGGCAGGAGGGAGTTCTCCCGGTTAAAAGCGCTCAGAAGGGATGGGGGTTTTTATCCAGCCCCTGCAGCACGGCGTTTTTCAGTTGGGATGATTTTTACAGTGACTTCCACCTCTGTTTGCTTTCCCGCTGAGCTGACACAGCGTGTGCTGGCTGTTCTCCACGCAGGTACCGAGGGATCATTTATTCCTACGAGTTCTCCGTGGACCAGCTGGCTGTGGAGAGCGTCCTCCCCATCTGCCGCTCCTCCTACGACGAGGTGACGGGTTACAACTACAACATCGGCCTGGCAGTGCCCTACGACAGCATCTAGGGGCCCCCTCGGCTTCTGGGGCCAGGCAGGGCCACGGGGGAAGGAAAATCCATGTGGGATGAGCACCCAAAAGCTGCTGTGGGCTGCACCAGTGGGCTGGGATTTGCCAAAGCCCTGGGAGTGTGAACCCAGACGGAGCGTGGCTGCCCTGGATGGGCATCCCGCTGGAATGTGTTGTGCTGGACACGTCCAGAGGTCCAGCCTGGTGGAGTGCAGAGGCTGAGGAGGGAAAGGGAGTACTGCAGGGTAAACAAAAATATTCCTGCTGCTTGTGGGAAAGATGCTGCAGGTGCTGTCTTGGTTGGGAAGCCAGAGTGGGACACTGGAGGAGTGGGAGGCTGGGAGATCTCTGAGGAGTTCTTGCCTACCCCAAGAGGGAAAAAAATCACCAAGGACTTGGAAAAAGCATGTGCTGAGCCACATGTTTGAAATGTCTGTCCTGGTAATGTTCTTGTTTTCCTTGGAGTGCGTTGGAATGTGCCTGGGAACAGGACAGGACCACGCACAAAAGGTTACAGTGGCTGGGAGAGGGATTGGGATGGAGAGAGGGAGGGGAAGGTTCCCTAGGCCAGGCGGGAGGCTTGGGAGCTCAGCAGGCCACACACACATCAAAATTATTTTAGAATAAATTATTTTTTTAAGTCTCTCCAGTCCTGGATTAAATGTTTTCTAATGGTGTATGTACCTCTGTCTGTGGGATTTTGTTCCTGAGCCTTTTCAGGGGAGCTGCCCCCTGGTCACTGGGACAAAGGGCTGGCTCGGGTTGTCAGGTGTGCTCTTTGCTGGATCACGTCCTTCCACAGCGCCTGGAGCGTTTCCAGTGCTGTCCTTGCTTCCAGGCTGGGAACTGATCATGGAACAGAAGGGATGGAGTGGCCCCAGTGCCCTGCCTGGATATTGAGCCCCAGAGTCCTGGGGAAGCAGCAGGTGAAGGGCAGGACGTGCTGTTCAGGTGGAAATGGGGAGTGAGGCTGTACCTTAAGCCCAGGTATCACTGACAGGTAAAACCAGTTTGGGGAACAGGAACTCCAGTCCTGCATGGATCTTTTTACTGATTTAAAATGATTTTATTGTGATTTGCCCTTGTAAAACTCACTGGTGCAAACCAAAGCTGTGTCAGTTCTGTTTAAGTTGAGGTTAAGTTTTAACTGGGCACCTTTTTCCTGGGTTAGTGGAATCAGTGCAGAGTGCTGGGGAGAGGTGCAGGAATGTGCCCAAACCTGTGGGAGAGGGGCTGGGCTGCCACTTCAGCCCTGTGCAGTCACTGAGGCAGCCCTGGAGGGAGCTGGGTTTCACAGCTCTTCCTTCTTTGACTTGGGGTGGTTTCCCATGACCCCTAAGCCAAATTTCACGTTTTAGGTTTTGAAGTTACCTTTTCCCATGTGATGGATACACAAAAAGTGCAAAGGGCAAAGCCATTCTGTCTGACCAATAAACTTGATCTCTCATAAAGCTTTGGTCTTCTTTTGTTTTATTCCTCTTGCCCTTCTGGGAAGGCAGCTCCCTCTCTCCATTCCTGGAAGAGCAGGGAAGTGTCACGGATACACAGTTTGGATGAGAGCTCAGCCGAAACCTGACAAATAAATAATGGTTTCTGTAGCACAAACGACTTCGGGGGCTGCTCCAACCCTGTGACTTCTGCGATGTGCTGAGCAGGGAGCGCTCCCATGTCATTGTTCTCCCTTCTCCTTATCTCACCTTATTATCTGGGAACAGCTTTGTTCCTCCTTCATCTCCCTGCTGCAAGGAGCAGATAAGTTCGTGTGGTGCCCACGTGAGCCCTTTTCCCGGAGTCCACCTCCACATTCCTCCTTCTCCCTCTCCTCCTGCTCGTATGGAGGTCCTGGAGCCGCTGGGAAGGGGATTTGCAGCACCTGCATGAGCAGGTGTTTGCTTTCTGAGCCCAGGTTTGGCTGCAGCGGAGGTGGAACGCTGTGTCCCCACAGCCCCGTCCCGCTGGCTCACAGTCTGGGTGCAGCTCCACCAGGGCTGTGGTCCCTGGGGTCTTTTCCCCGGCTGTGGAGTTAATTTAGGAAGGTTGCACCGCAGCAGAGGGTTGTGTGCATGTTTAACTGGCACTCCTCGTGCAGATGAGGGCACTCAGGCTGCTGGAGAGTATCGGTGTCGGGGTTTCTGGGCAGGGATGTTGTCCCAGTTCCCTGGCTGCTCGTTAGTGCTGTGCTGGAGTGGAGCAAACACCAGCGCGGCCGCTGAGATTTGGGGTTAGGGGACACTGAAATGGAGCCCCTTCCTTCATTTCAAGAGCAGGAACGGGGTCACCATCCGAGCTTTACTGGGGATAGAAGCCACTTGGAACTTCCCAGCCCACTGGTACCGGTCAGTGGCCGGGAGGGGCCCAGTGTTGTGTCCCACGGGTCAGGGGTGGCCACTGAGAAGGGGCAAATCTGCCTTGGGTGGGCTCAGGGGCTGGAGTGGAGGAGCTGCAGTCAGGACACATTGGACCAGTGTGGGCTGAGCTGGCAGAGGTCGGGCTGAAGGTCAGGCTCACGCTGGTGCCAGGCTGGTGGCCCTCAGACAGGCCGGGTGCTCGGGGACAGCTAAAGAATCCAAAGGCGTCAGAATTCAGCATGAAAAGCCTCGAGAGTTCTGGTGTCTATTGTTGGTGGCAGCGATCCTCAGCTACAAAGAGGTGTCTGTGTCCTGGAGAGAAGGATCCCTGCTCCAAAGAGAATGTGGGATCAAAGGGGAGCTGTGTGTGTGTGTCACACCCCCAGCCGTGCCCAGCTCCGGAGCTGTGGCCGCAGGAGCAGCTCCAGGGGTGTCTGGCACAGCCATCCTGGTGGGAAGGACACAGCTGCAGAGCCCTGCTGGAAAATCCCCCCTGCCCCTCCTCTGAGCTTGGGTCAATCCACCAGCACAGGCCCACAAAGTGCTTTTTGCCTCTGTTTTGTGTCCTCCATCACCTTGGCCGGGAGGGAAGAGCGATTCCAGGGTTTTGGGGGCTGCCATCCCTCTCCTGATCTGGGGAGTGGTGGGAGGAGGAGCAGGGGATGCTCTTTGTACAGAGAGGGGTCTCTGAGCCCTCTTTCTCTCCCACCCCGGGGCCTTTCCCACACAGCCTCTGCTTTCCTGCCCTGCCCACCTCTGTCAGTCCCTGTCCCAGCTGCTGTCACAGAGGGGCGAACGCAGGGGCACTGAAGTGGTGCCAGAACTTGTTCGTGTCCTCTCTGCCCCCTCTTTTCCTCCAGTGACATTTGCCTGCTCATTTCCAGCTTCTGTGGATGGTCCTAAAACCTCCAGGTACATGGAGCTGGTGTCCTCCCAGCCCATCCCTGTGCCCTCAGGTACCTCTGGGACCAGTCCCTGCTGCCGGAGGGGAAGGTGGGGCAGCAGTGACTGGAGACCCCATGAGCAGATGGAGTACTGGTGGATTATGCAGGAGAAACCAGGGGGAAAGGGCCTGTTCCAGGTCAGGATTTGTGCCACTGGCAGAGTTTTATCCAGAAACGTGGGCCTCGAGCCTCTGGGCCAAATTCCTCTTCGTGGAAGAGCTGCAGGTGGGGGGTTCCTCTGTCACCCCCACCTCAGACAGTGCCCCTCAAAGGAACCAGGAGCTCCCCAAAATTCAGCTGAGAAATACCAGCTGCAAGTGGCTGCCCCGGCTCCCTGGCTGTGGGGCCCGTGCTGCCTCCTGCTCTCCTGCTCTTCCCTCCCTCCCTGGGCAGGTGTCCCCTTGTTTGGTCTCTCCTGCCATTCCTGAGCTCCAGCGTGGCTGACGGATGAGGGGGAATGGTGGGGACATGGGTCAAGCTGTGTCCCCTCTGTGCCAATGCCCACCTGCCCAGGGGCCCTGCCCTGCGGTCCTGGGGTCCCTCAGTCCCCCTCTCCAGTGCTGGGGTCCCTCAGTGTCCCTCTCCGGTGCTGGGGTCACTCAGTCCCCCTCTCCAGTGCTGGGGTCCCTCAGTGTCCCTCTCCGGTGCTGGGGTCACTCAGTCCCCCTCTCCAGTGCTGGGGTCACTCAGTGTCCCTCTCCAATCCCAGGAGCCGCCGCTCTCTCCGATGCTGCTCAGCCTTGATCAGCCTCCCTGGAGTTTTCCAATAAAGCAGCTTCAATTTTCCAATTACCCTCTGCTGACCACTGCTGGGATCTGCCACAGAGCTTTGTGCCACATCCCAGGGCTCGGCATCTTGGCCCCACAACAGAACCATTATCCTTTACGGAACACTTTGCAGGATTCTGCTGCGGCAGAAGCATCGCCCTTGCCAGGATTCCCGGGGCTCTGCCAGATTTTCCTGTGATTTCCAGGATTATTCTCCTCCTCTTTGCTGTGTGGAACATCCACACCGTGTTGGTGCCGGCCGTGGGAGTGATGCTCCTGGCCAGCCTTGGGGTTCCTCACCTCCATCCCTTTGCTGGGCTGAGGATCAGCCTTAACTTCCCTCTCCCTCCTGCTCTCCACTCATCCTGTTTCCCACAGAGAATTCCCAGCACAAGCAAAGGGAGAACGCCGCAGCCGGTTTGTGTTGGGCCCTTCCTCTGCTTCCCAAAATCCCACACTTTCCTTGCCACTTAACAGAATATCCAGGGAATAACTAATTAGCTCCAGGGATAATAATTATCCTCTTAGCCACCCTCTTCACTCCTCCTGCCCTCTCCTTCCCTGCACTGCAGGGCACACCCAGCCCTTGCTGGTGTGGATCCTCCTGGATGATTCCTCCAAGGAAATTGGGGTGTGGAGGGGGAGTGGGACCGTGATCTTGTGTCAACCCCTGCAGCCCCAGCTGGGAGATCTAGGGGCAGAAAAGGACCTTTCAGGCACCCAGCACTGTGACTGGGAGCACGGAGCTTGCAGCTGGGTTAGGGAGTGGGATGGTCCCGCAGTGCCTGTGCAGAAATTTCAGTGGGAAAACAGGGAAAGGAGCCACGGTTGGCTGCGGAAACCTGGGGGTTTGGGGAGGAGCTGAGTGTCGTGCCCTCGTGTGCATGGGGTGGGGAGGGAGCACCGAGGGTCTGGAGGAGAGGAGGGGGAGGATGAGAGATTCAGGAGCAGCAGCAGCAGGAGGAGGAGGAGGTTCCCCTGCCCGGGCGATGCCGATGTGGTGCCCGGGAGATGGGGATGCCCGGGGGTGCCCAGAGGAGCCCGAGTAGCGCAGGAGGGGATCCCAGAGCCCTGCAAACGCAGACCGGGCCGTGGGGCAGCACCAGGAGCCCTGCAGGGCCCGAACGGCTCCTCTGGGAGAGCCGGGAGCTCCATCCCCTCCGTCCGCTCCCAAACCCCAGCTCTCCCCCCGAGCCCAGCCCAGCTCCAGCTCCCCGTGCCAGCACCTCAGCCCCTGAACCATCACCGCAGGCGCCGGCAGCGCCGTCCCCCGGCTCTGTGGGACATTCCCAGCGTGGAGCCGGGATCAGCTCCGTCCCCGCGGCCCCGGGCTCAGCCCCGGGCCGGCCGCGGTGCAGCCGAGCCGTGCGGGTCCCTCCAGGCCAGGGCTGCATTGCAGGGAAGCGCTGTCCTTCCGCAGCTGCTGCGGCTCCGGGAGCTGCTCCACGCCGAGCTCCAGCGGCTCCGGACGGACACCGGGGGCTCCGGAGGGGACAGAGCCTGGGAGGGGAACCCTCGCTGCGCCCTCGGCGTGGGGGTGCCTGAGCAGAGACCCCCCAATAACGTGGAAAAGAGGAGAAAAGTGCTGCTGCCCTGAGCCGGGGATGCGCTGAGTGCCACGGGGTGACAGCAGGGCCGGGGGGCCCCGCGGCCACCGCTCCCCGCAGCCCCTCCCGCTGCCGGCTGCGCTGCGGGGCTCTTCCCATCGCGTGTTCGTGTCACCGGGGAAGCTATTTTTTGATAAAACAAGTAAATCTTCCCTGCTTTTCTAAAAATAGCCATTGCCCTTTTTTCTTCCCCTCCCTCCCTCCCCAGCTCAGGCTGCCTTAGAGACAGAAACCCGCCTGGAGCCATCCAGTTATTAATACCAGTAAACAACCCCCCGTCTGCGGTGCCTTGTTCTAGCGGGAACATGTGGGGGCAGGAGCCACCTGGTTGCCAGGAGCCCACATCCCCCCCGTCCCCGCGTCCCTGCTGCCTGCTCCGGGCTCCTCCTGCCTGGCCCTGGCCGGCAGGCACAGCCAGGGGGGCTGGCTTGGCATTAAACTGGGAATATTCCGTGTGCCGCTGCCGCCACCTTCACCGGAGGATGCAGAGGGGGATGTGGGGATGTGGTTGGGGATGTGGTTGTCCTTTTAGGGACTGAGGGTGCTGCCTTCACCTCCTGCCCTCAGCATCCTCATCCCTGCCTGTCCCCACGGCCTGGGATCAGCCCAAGCTGGGCAGCTCCTTCCCCAGAGCAGCGTGTGGCAGAAGCTAAAACTCCAGATTTATGGGGAAACCAGGATTTGTGGAGGCTTTCTGCTCAGGGAAACGCTCCACCATGGAGTGATGGATGGACGGAGTATTTCTCAGCGAGGACTAAAAAGAGAAATATCTTTTATTACAGATAAAAGCCTCTGATGTTTCTAGAGAGCAGAGGGCAGCCCCAGCACGGGGCAGAGCCACGGAGCTGGGAGCCAGGTGCCAGGTGCCAGGGCATGGAGCTGCTGCTGTGTCCTCTTCCTCTTCCTCCTCCTCCTCATCCTCCTCCTCCTCCTGCCCTCCTCAGTAGCAGTGAGCGATGGTGTCCACGTTGAGGAAGCGCACGTGCATCTTGGTCTCGATGTCGATGCCCTGCCACATCTGCCAGGGGAAGGGGCTGAGCGGGGCCAAACCCAAGCTCCCTGTGCCCACCCCGATCCCTGTGCCCACCCCAATCCCTGTGCTATCCCCAATC